>OZ020525.1:8408876-8594940 GCA_963971425.1 Bryoerythrophyllum caledonicum | reverse complement strand
GGAGGATACAACACAAATCTTAGCCTTCCGGAAGAATAGAACAAGACTTGCCTGGGCTTTGATGTGCACCATGGCCTAAGTCCACAAGGCAAATGTCGTTCACAATGACATCGCTCCCACAAACGTGCTTCTCCACTTTCCTCCAGAGAAACCAGGATCCGTCTTCATAGGCGTTTGTGATTGGGGAATTGCGAGCCGAGTATCACACGAAGAGCCATCAAAATATGGATTTCGGACAGATACGGAGCTGGACAATCAACGCCGTAGACGACATTGGGTAGCTCCAGAGTTGTTTTACAAATTTGGCCCACAAGATTTGGAAACGGCATTGGATGTGATGCAGCGGCGTCACCAATACACACAGCTCGCCAATTCGTACTCCGTTGGGTGGATGGCTAGAGCGATTTGGGAGAAAGAATCTGACTCAACATTCTTCAAATCAACCGTCAACTACGCAGCTTTTCAAGTGAAGATCGAGAAATTACTGGAGCGAGATCCCCTCAAACGTCCAACACTCTGCAAAGTGGTTGACGAGCTAATGGCTAAACCATTCAACTTTGAAGTTCCGGACGCTTGCTTCCGCTATGAGATATAGATATTTTGACTTAGCGTATTGATAGTGAAGGTTTCAATTGTTGATCATTTTGCAATACGTACTAGCATTGTGATGTAACGGTGCTTTCTGCCCATCTCGTGATAAATATAAGATTAACATTTTTCATACACATTGCGATATGAAGCTCATGCATGTTAAGAAGTGAGAGAGCGCGCGCGACCCCTAAATTCAATACCCATACGCGCGCGACCCCAAAGGCCACGCGCCAGCCCAGCCCCCTCCACGAACGCGCCCAGTCCTCCCCCACGAACGCGCGCAGCCCCTCTATGAACGCACGCGACCCTGGCCGGACGCGCCACCCCCTCCAAGTATGCGCCCGGCCCTTCACCGCGCGCGCCCGGACACTTGCGTTACGCGCGCAGTCCTCCCTGCACGCGCCTAGCCCCTCACAGTACGCGCCCGGTCCACCTTTGTACGCGCCCAGCCCAACACGGTACGCGCCCGGTGCTCCCCTGTATGCGCCCAGCCCCTTCAGTGCGCGCCTAGCCCGTCACAGTATGCGCCCGGTCCACCCCTGTACGCGCCCGGCCCAATACAATACGCGCCTGGTCCTCCCCTGTATGCGCCAGGCCCCTTCAGTGCGCGCCCAACCCATCTCGGCACGCGCCCGGCCCCTTCAGTATGCGCCCGGCCCATCTCCGTACGCGCCCGACCCCTTCACGCGCCCGCCCCCTGTCCGCACGCGCGCGACCCTGTTGACGACGTGTCAGCCACGTAGTCGCCTTCGTGGCAGTGAATAAATTGATTTACCTCGAGTCATGGTCAAACTAGGGTTGACCCTTATCGGACGGACAACAGCCTCTATCGGACGGACACTACCGGACGGACGGACGGCCGAACAACCCCGGAATGGACTAAGAGTCTGTCCCGTGGTTCGCTGCTGCCGTCTTCGGCGGGTTCCTCCCCCGTCTCCATGGGGGGTCAATCGCCTCCTGTTCCCCCATCGCCGCCGACCCGCTCCTCTTCCCCTCCGAAGTCGCCCGCTCGGGACGTATCTGTCGCAGATATTCCTAGCTCATCGTCAGGTTAGTGTAACGTAGTTACGAGTGTATAGAGGCAAAACATTTTGTAAATGTCCAATTTTGTACTCCAATATTTTTTTGTTAATATTACAGTGCTCAGCGAGCACTTCAGCTCGACTCGAGCTAAACTGCTTGACATTTGACGGCTCTGACTTGTATCACTGTCCTATGTGTGCATCGGGTGATAGGTTGAAGTTGTTGAATTTTTCAGATCTAAGTTTCGGTGATGACGCGATCGCTTGCCCAGTCATAGATGAGGTCGTCCAAACTGCAGTCCCAGTCGTAGAAGATGTCATCCAAGCTTCGGTTGTGCTCCTACACGAGATCAATCATGATTCTCCTGTCCCGGAGCCACCTCGTCTTGTCTCTGAACCGGTCCCCCAATTGGTTGTCGGGCTCTCCAAACCCCTTTACGCCATGCAAGGTTCGCTAGGATCGATGGGGGTCGGAGACGAAATGTTGCAAGACCATGAAGTTCTCGAGGTACTCTTCCAACACTTTTCACACTCCACACTCCCCCCTATGACCTCTCCCCCCGTTTGCCTCTTTCAATCTACATTTTATTGACCCGTCGTTGTCAATGAATCTATAGTAATATTGTTCGTTCTCCTGGTGTTTCCGAACCAAGTCTGCGAGACATCAATAAGTGGTGCCAGCAATCTAGAAGAAATACCTAGAGTCCTATCAGATTTTGAGGGCAGGTGGTTGAATGTTGTACTAGACCTCAATGGGATTCTCTGCACGTGTGAGCCTTCATGGCAGGCCAGGGGATCCAGGAACTCTGACTCGTCCATTCACTCGGCTTTGCATCCGGCCGAAGTAGGCCCTAAACTAGTCCCAGTGCGCCTTGGTTGTGCTGAATTCCTCACGAGGTTGTCTAAGATTGCCACCATTACGATCTGGAGTTCGATGATGGAATCCACAACACGTTAGATATGTAAATATTTTTTTCAGCATAGTTCTTCGTACCCTCTCGGGATCTTTGATCAGGAGAGTTGCGATAGGGTGTCCGAGCGTAGAGCTGGTAGCAGATTAATCTACATGAAGAAATCTGGCACACAAAAGGTCGTCCTCTTTAAGACCTTATCAAACCATCTCTTCAATAGGTTGGGTCCCGAGTATACTCCGGCGAATACGCTTGTCATTGACGACAACCCGATTAAGCATATGCTCAATTTGCCGGAGAACGTCTTTCTTCTTTCATCATGGTCGCACAAACATGATGGCGCAAGAGATGATTCTGTATTGCTGGAGGAATTGCTGCCATATCTCTCTGACCTTCATCTGTTTCCAGGTGGCCTAGCGCAGTATCGGGCCGAACATCCCTCGCGTCGGGAGATGTTCTATAATGATCAGAAGACGTGTGGTCAGTCTACGAGTATTTGGAACGCAATCCAAGCATCTCAGAATCTCCGCTCTTAATGCCGTCGGAAACGCTTAGATGCTTATTACACTTGAGGTTGGATAGAACTAAACTGTATTGATTGACTGAAGCTCTATTTTGTAAATTTTGTTGGACAATTTTTCATGTGTATATTTTTTTGATAAATGATACCGAGATGTTTCACCACTTTGTTTGTTTTGGGGAATGGATACCTATTGCTCATGGAATGTCGTTCTGTTTTGAATGATTGGAGTTTTTTTCTATTGTTCTGAGATATGTGAGCGTCACTTTGGTTGAAAATTCTACAGGACTATGACTGTCGTGCTTCCATGGATTCTTTGCTGGGCCTAGAGGAGTTCGCCCTTTTCCTTCGGAGTAAAGGGCTCTTCTTGCACTCTGCTGCAACCGTGCAGTCAACCATGGATTATTCAACCATGGCAGTGGACGACAGAGTTGTCGAAAGCCCTATTGCACGGGAGCCAATTCATGAAAAGGACAATTCAACTTCGCCGCAGTGGCCTCGTTCAATTCCAGGGTCCCCGTGTCTAAATCCGGATAATTGTACTCCTGCAAAGCGTACTCTCTATGACGGTTTAGGGGATGCTACTTCCCATCGCTCGCTCGAGGTGCGTGATATATTGACCTCCAAGTTATTACACTATTGTATCGTTTTGGCCTAGGCAATTTTTGTTTGTTGTTGAGCTACATTGTACTCATGTAGTTTTGGTTCATTTGATTTTGTTTTTATTCGTTGGATGGTAAATGTTGTCTGTGGATCTTCCCTTCTGCAGTTTAGCTCCATTTGACCTAAAGTGCGCTAGAATGGATCTTATTGATACAATTCTCATGTGTGATGTGTAGGAGTATTCGATCTAAAGTGTATTTGTTTGGATTGTGTGTGGCGCCTATTGTACAAGAACCATCTGGAAAATTTCTCCGCCCCCGTATTCTCTCAGGAAATGCTGCTAGAGACAAATGCTCTCCTTCCCCCACGCGTCGACACTCGCAGCCCAAATCAAACAGTGACGAGGTGCGTAGGCGGGGTTTGCAGCGTCTTCTAGAGAGTCCATTAATACAAGAGAATGGTGCAACATGGACTAGGTGTCGTAGTCTAGTAGTTCGTTATTCTCAAAATTAACCGAAATTAACCTTAAGCAAGCCCACCTTACCAGATCGTTTCCAGGGATTTTTATCGTGCATCAAACTCTTTAAATCTTAACAACTATCTACACATAATACCTTGGCACATCCCGGAGGATGGCTTCCGCGGTACCTTAGTAACAGGTAACAAGTAACCACATGTGTTTCAGTTAAACTCTGTTGAGCGTCAGAGTAGATTTCCGGTAATTTTTTAGAGTGCCCGGAAAGTCACTGCCGTCTATTCTTGCAGTCGAGAGGCCACAATATCCACAATCTAACCCTACACCTTGAAAGAGTTATAAAGGTCGCAGCCGGTTTACCGGTCTTCACAATCTATCGGGAACCTGTCCCGGTAAACCGGTCACGCAAGCCCGGGTTTCAACTACAACCACACCCAATGAATCAAAGCAAGAAGATACAAGACTCACAACAAGTTAGTACTAAACAAATCATATGAGCAAAACAACCTTCCACGGGGATCGTCGGAACTCATCCACTGCAAGGGTAATAATCCCGGAATTCACCGGACTCAGGCTTAGTCGGGATGTCTCCCGGTGTACCGAGAGAAGGGGGATGTCACCCCCTACTCCCCACCAATCCGAACACTTCCCACTTAAGGGAGGCTATCATAAATAGCTGTGGGCTTCCCAAATCCTATCCGGTAAAGCAACTCTTCCCGGTCCCACCGGTGAAAAGTCTAGAGCACAAGTCCCGGACCTCACTCTACCTATCTAACCCGGATATCCTAGCCCCTCGGGATGTCTCTACTCACACTCAATTACTTAACACACAACAAGTCACACTATAAGAAACCCGTGTTTTTTGTGATGTTCCAAAAAACGCGGAATAATGTCTAAAAAAACAGGGATGATGTCCACGAAAACATCACCTAAAATCGGATCAACCGAAACATGCAAAAACATGGCAAAAATTGCACTCAACATAGACAATGTTTACCTTAACATGAGTTTTGAAACATGCGTTTGGGTGCTTAGAAGTGGTGCCATGTGGATGCCACATCGCGGCCACATTAGCGCCCTCTTCGACGGGCAGTGCCATATGGAAATGATTTTCATCCAGCCCTTTGGTGATGTGGCAGAGGACATGGTCCCGCCAAAATCTGACATGGCCACGATGGAATCCGACGTGGATTATGACAACGCGATGACGTGGCATGCCCTGTCAGCAAACTTTGAGGCGGTTTAGGATTTAAAACGTGTTAACTTTGATGTCCCGAGCAACAGAGGTGTGTTTCCGCAGACACTCTCCGTGGTTTAGTGGTGTTTGTTGAGATGCCTGTGTTGACACTTTGTATGTAGAATTTGATGTTATCGCAGGCAGACTTAATGTCAATATTGAAAGCATATATTACGGCCTTGTTTGTGTGGACATCGTGACCAACATTTAGTGTGACTACAGTGTGTCTTCATGCTATCAATGGTGTTATGCTGGATGTTTGGATGAATGTCTGCGACGACGTTCAAGATATAATTCAGGACATATCTGCGTTTGAGTGGGCATGTGTAGTCAACGCCGGTGACGTCTATTAAAATGTATTCGACGACATCACATGCAACAAGTGTGCAGAATGGCTGTCTACTCTAACGTCTATTGCTCCGTATATTCCGATTGCAATGGATGTCGCTTTTAGCGCTGGAGAATGTCTCCGACAATGCACATACATTGATAGCAACATTTGAAATTAGATTAAAGCAAAAAAAAAACGTCTGTAGGGTTTATAGTTACCAAAGCGCAATTCCATTTTAAGTGCCAGCGTACATTTCAAGTGCTGAGTTCAAACTTTGGTTCCCTCTGCTTACCAGCAAAGTAGGTCGAAGTTGGTTCAAAAATCCTAGCATATCCTTGCAAGCAGCCGTTGGCGAGAGTGAGGATCTATCACTCTATCTCGGGAATGCAGTGCTCTGCTGTTAGCTGCAGTATCAACACCGCCCCTCCCCCTAGTCTGGACATGGACAAGCACAAGAAAAAAATCACATTAGAGTCTCGATTGTGCAAGTTGCATTGTGTGGACAACAACAAGGCTGGAATCTCCATGTTTTGTGCTCGCGAGGCAAGCTGCGTGAGAGTTCTCACTGCAGATGTGTCAAAACCGGGATGTCCCACGTGACGTTCAAAAAAACATCTGTGTGTCTCAATAAATATTGCAAACAACATTCTCAACATTTAGTCAAACAACTCAGGGGCTAACTACTACCATTTCTGACAACTGAATCTTGGAATGCCGCATGCATCCTACTTGGACTCACCAAATATAGTGGCCTTGCGAGCAGATTTCTTCTTCGCCACCTCGGCTCTTGATAACCTCCCGACCTTGGCAATGCTCTTTCCGGGTTTCGACATGCCCACTGATTTTGACGGACCTGGGGGCTTCAGTTCATCAGCCTTTATAGGTTTCAAGGGTTGTGCAGGTCGCCGAGGTCGAATAGCAGCGTTGTCGGGGAGTGTTTCCACCACATCCGGGACATGCATTTGAGCATCTAGCTATGCAAGATGTAGCCAATGGAACATTTATGGACATTGAAACGTGCAAGCAGGATACTAGACACATAACTCGTTTTGCGTAACAATGCAACAAATATGAAAGCATTGCAAAAAAAATTTGCAATTCAGCTTGGCTTGTAATACATGTTTATGGACATCGGATTACAAGCCATCCCTACGTTGAATATATGCTATCTAGGTTTAGGATACCTGGTCGGGCTGCTTGGGCTGCTCCCGCCCCACTGCTGAATTTGGCCCGGCCCCATAGGCTCGGGTGTCCAAGTCCCGGGATGAAAGCTACTCTTGCTCCTGCGCCCCCTCCTCTGCGCACCCTTCATCCGCCAGAGAGTGTGAGGCCCCTTCTCCGACCTGCAGGGTTAGTTCTCCGCTTCCGACCTCCTTCTCCGGGGCTATGCTCCTTAGAATTGGCAGCAAGACGCCAAGCACAGGGACGTCGTCTATCGGGGAGATAATGGGGGCAGCGGAGACAGTAGGGGCAGGAGAGACACTAGGGGCAGGGGAGACAGTGGGGGCAGGAGAGATAGGTGGTCTCCCAGCTAGGAGTTGCTGGAACATTGCCTCCACGTGAAAGGAGAAGCATCGATCTTCGCCTCCAGCCGATCGTTGGATGCATCTAGCTTCGCCTCCAACTCATCCATCCTCGTGGCCATATCTGCGATGTTCTTCTCCTGACCTTGCTCGTCACCGACCCGCTCCGCCTCCAGGCGCTGGTATTCCTTGTCCACCTCTTCGTTGATCTCTGTCTCAAACGGCTCTCGTTGAAGCCGTATACTCTGTCACAGACAAGACATTGACAATGGAGGATGGAGACGTCAAAGCAAACATCACAGATATCAACCGCGTTGAAACAAACATCCACATATACATGCATTTGGGCATCGAAAGATACGCAGAGAGGGGTGCTTATCAGCCTAACAAACGCACCCTCCCGAAGTCCCTGCATTTGTGATGCCTTTGACGCCCTGCGACGTGTAATTGAACGAATCTGCGCTGACTTCTTCTTGGACAGCTCAGAAGCCCGCCATATGACAAGGTCGTTCCAACATTCAGTGGACACTTCCGGGGGTTTAGGGGCCTTACTGTCAATCAATTGCCCCAGTCGGAATCGGAGATTGATGAGGACCTTCGTGATGATTTTCGGGAACTACATCTCATCGATCTTCTTCCCTTTGTCCTTCCCTTTGATCTTCCACTCTATCATCGCAACACATGTCATTAGAAGCATATGGAATGTTAAAATGGACGTTGCCTTGAGTGTCCAAAAGCAACAAGAGAGCTCTGTCGTACCACGAATTTTCAAATTTTTCTGGTTAGGAAGTTAATTATGATAATCTTAGGCTAATTAGTTCAGGGGTTGGATTAATGCTACTTTAGTATAGTTTATTAGATAGGTTAGGGAAAACCATTAGTGAGTATGGCTTAGGTATCCTAAAACCACTAAGGATGCTCCATACCCGAGCCCGGAGGCTGTTTCCTACCCGAGCCCGGAGGCTGTTTCCCATACCCGAGCCCGGAGGCTGTTTCCCATACCCGAGCCCGGAGGCTGCTTGTAATACCCGAGCCCGGAGGCTGTTTCCCATTCCCGAGCTCGGAAGCTGTTTCCCATACCCGAGCCCGGAGGCCGTTTCCCATACCCGAGCCCAGAGGCTGTTTCCCATACCCGAGCCAGAGGTTACACACGAACCATATGCACAGGCCGTCCGCAAGATCAGAGCCCGGAGGTTACACACAAACTCGTGTACATAGTCTGTCCGCAGGATCTGAGCCAAGGGGTCACACCCGCAGCTGGTACGCCCAGACTGCCGCAGGATTTGGAAGTAACAAGGAGGTCCGGGACTGGAGGCTACCAGCGTGCTCGGGATAAGAAGATCAGGAGGACCCTAGCCTAGAGGCTACCACCATACTCGGGATAAGGAGATCATGAGGACCCCTAGAAGGCAAGGAAGGGACGCGGAGCCTTCAACCGCGGTAGAAGGAATCTTCCTCATCACACCAAAATCGACTACATAATGAATGCCATCCTTAAGCTCTACACCACGACATGAGCCTAGAGAGAGAGAGAGTCAACAGGTAGGAAGCTACGAGCACTAGGGAGCCGGAGGCGACACAAGCTGCGAGCACAAGGGACCTGGAGGCGACGCCGCACCGGAAGCAGAGCCAGGAGATTGCAACAAAGAAGAGCCAGCACCCGGGGTAGATCCACACCGGCCAAGTAAGGTATCATGAGGTAAGCAACCAAGCCGCAGGACCTGAGCCCGGAGGTTACGCACGAACCAGTGTGCACAGGCTGTCCGCAAGACCTGAGCTCGGAGGCTGCTTGCAATACACGAGCCTGGAGGTTACACACGAACCAGTGTGCATAGGCTGTCCGCAGGACTTGAGCCCGGAGGGTGCATACGAAGCAGGCTATCCGCATGACTTGAGCTCGGAGGCTGCATACGAAGTAGGCTGTCCGCATGACTTGAGCCCGGAGGCTGCATACGAAGCAGGCTGTCTGCATGACCTGAGCCCGGAGGTTGCATACGAAGCAGGCTGTCCGCAGGACTTGAGCCCGGAGGCTGCATACAAAGCAGGCTGTCCGCATGACTTGAGCCCGTAGGCTGCATACGAAGCAGGCTGTCCGTAGGACCTGAGCCCGGAGGCTGCATACGAAGCAGGCTGTCCGCATGACCTGAGCCCGGAGGCTGCATACAAAGCAGGCTGTCCGCATGACCTGAGCCCGGAGGTTGCATACGAAGGAGGCTATCCGCAGGCCCTGAGCTCGGAGGTTACCCAAATACACGAGCCCGGGGGCTGCTCCTATGACCTGAGCCCGGAGGTTGTACATGAAGCTGGTACGCGGGACCTGGAGGTAACAAGGAGGACCCTGGACTCGAAGGCTACCGGCGAGACCAAGGAAGGAAGGACATAGGTTGTCCAACAAACAAGGGAGGGGTCATGGCTTCCTCCAACCCGGCCCTGTCTTCGGTAAAGGCCATTTCCCCCGCCATTCCCAAGGACCCCATGGAGCTTACCGAACTCAAGGAGGACCTCCTTCGCATGGGATGTCTCTCCCTCTTTAACTTTTGTTGGAGTTTCTGCATCGAGTCTACCGTGCAAGAACTAAGGCAAGACCCATTACCGGAACCTGAGGGTGATAGTATCCAGGCTTGCCCAGACCGGTGGACTATGGGTAAGTGGCAGGAGGTGTACGAGTTCCCTCGACAGGGTGCAGGATGGACGAGTTTGAAGAAGGAGGAGTATGGCAAGGGACGATTCGACACCAAGGACTCCAAGAATGGTTATGGTTTGAAGGATTGTATAGACTCTCGAGCCCGACGGGTCTTTGCTTTCCTCATACCCATTCTACACCCTGAAAAACCCACGAGAGTTACCATGACTCTTGCTAACACCGTGTACGGATCGTATCTAGGAGAGAGGATGGTAAATTGGGCCATCATTGTGAAGGACGTAGTACTCCGGTTGACCAAGAGTGTTAGCAATGCCAAGCGCTCTCTTCTTTGTCCCTTCTTGATCCACCTCTATCATCACTTCAAGGAAACCACGCCAGAGGAGACAACGGCGTACGGGACCCATTTGATGATGAAGAAGTTCCAGGGGACAGTGTCGGAGTACGAGTCGGGTTCTGAGGGAGGAAGCACCTCCTCCCCATCAGCAGAAGAGGCGCCTCCACCCCCCAAGCGTCAGAGAAGGAGAGAAGGAGGAGCCCCTGCCACTCGAACCCGAGCCGCACTCCGCGCAGCAGTTACAGAGCCCGCACACCTCGGAGACAAGACTTACCAGGCATCTGAACTCATTGAGGCCCTGCGGGAATACGTAGAGGACACCGACAAGACCTTGGCACATGTGATCAGCTTGGTGGGTAATCCACCCATCCAAGGACTAGTCGCGGCGGTCAAGGAAAGTATAGGAGGAGCGAGCGACCTCTGTAGTATGGAGCAAAAGGTCCACCGGCTCACCCTGGAGATGACCAAGATGAAGAGTCGGGCCTTGGGGGCAGAGAAGAGGCAGAAGGAAGCTCTTCTCCAAGCCAATGCTTCTGCGGAGGCATTACAACGAGTGGAGGATGCCTTGCACCTACCTGCAGATGTCGTACTCAAGGCCCGAATGTTCGATGCTAGGTTGGAGAGAGATGACCACGTTTCGAGCAAGAGGGTGATCGCATTCATGATGGAGCAAACCGTGAAGGTTGAGGAGGCTTATGCCAGCATGAGGTTATTGGTAAGCAACCTCACACATATCTTACCCAAGTTCGTGGATGACTCCGACAGCTCAAGCAAGGACGGAGATTCGGACTCCGATACGGAAGATCGTGGTACGGGCAACAACAAGGGGAAAGCTGTGGTGGACCTTAACAGTCCATCTTCTCTCATACGACCTACGAGGGCTCCGGCGAGACCCACTCCTTTAGAAATCACCACCCAAACGCAGAGTGGACGGAAGGAGAGCTCAGATGCAGGGGTGGAACCCCCACCCTTGATCCGTCATCGCCAGCCACCCCAAGGTGACACCGTTTGCTCTGCGCCAGCTATGGCCCCTTTATCGAGTATCTTTTCCCTTGGAAAGACTACCAGTGAGAGTTCTTCTCATTGGCACCTCCCGGTTCTTACATCCGGCCCGGATATCACGACGACTCCGAACCAGGTATCGATTCTTCCATCTCGGTCCGGGTTTCCTCCAGTTCCAGTATCCTTACCCGTTACCTCCACCGGGATGGACACCACTTTCTCTACAAGAGAAACCGTGTCCCGTTCATTTGCCACTCCGACTCAGCCCACGGATGCCACTTTGGCACCTTTGATGACACTTGCTACGGCTGCACCCACCTCGTCTTCGAGCCGAAGCTCCAAGAAACGTAGAAGGAAGGAGGAGAAGAAGAGGCTCGAGGAGTTGGCGCAGGGTAGGTAGAAACTTACGTCTATAGGGTAAGGATCTTGTGTCGTAGGTCACTATTCATTCCGGGATTTGGCCCCCGGTTGACTTTGGTTTTGACTTGGTTTTGCCTTGGGATTTGAGTAATAAGTCACCTTTTGAGGGTGCACGTCGTGGGTAGTGGCGGCCACCGCCGCCAAGAGTAGTTAATGCGCCGTTTTAGGTATCTTTTGAGTTTGGACTCTTGTGTGAGTCTTTGGCAGTATAAGAGAGGAGTCTCGAGGCACCTCTCTTCACTGCTTGATGTGTGTATTTGCTTTCAGTTTTAATTCTAAACCTACGCTCTGAGAAGACCTTCGAAGGTTGGAGAGCTCGGATTGCATACATGACTGTGAGTGCCATTTCAAGTAGTCACTCCTCAAGTCTATACTAATTATCTAATCATTGTTTCCTTGTTCCATCAAATAGATTAGTCCGGGTGGATGGGAATTATAGGTGAGGTGAGAGGATAGTTAGTAGGGGCGTGACTCTAACTCTAAACCGTTACAATTGTTTCCTTGTTCCATCAAGTAGAATAGTTGGGGTGGATGGGAATAACAGGTGAGATTGTACGTGTCTAGGGAAGGACGAGGGGGGAGTGACGGATGGATAAGGGTCATTGTGAGTGTCGTAATTTGCAGAGTCAGTATTCCTCCGGAATGCACTTAATTGGCACTAAGTGCTTCCAAAGTGAACCACTCCGGTTTCGTTCCCACAGAGATCTAATAATCCTTTCAATTTATCCAAAAGCACTAATGTATTCCTACTCCTGGAATAATAAATCTATTCAGTGATAGTTCCGGATCATTCCGGATTCGAAACTCAAGTAGAACTTGGCGGAACTAATTTCCGGAAGGTACATACAGCTTGTCCCCGGAACTAATTTCCGGAAACCAAGTGAGTAGTTTAATTTACCTCTGTTCCTCCTCAGAGCGACTTCCGGAAGGTTTAAACGAGTGACCGAAAGGCGAGTGATCCTGTTTTGTGTAAGTGGCCGGATTCCCCACTGCCTTGTGACTTTAAGTGGCTAGACACCCACTGTCCCGGAGTTTATAGTGTCCGAACATTCACTCTCTCCCTAATCCACTCACTGGTGATATGGTGTTGAGTCTAGACTTCACTCTCACAACTCCGGAAGGCCTTTCGGATGTGGTCACACAAAGGTAAGTCCGGACTACAACGACGTTCCGGCAGTACATTTGCTGCACTCTGAAGATAGGGATGTAGTTTCACTTGGGAGGACTCCTTCTAGACTCACATAACAGGTTCTTCCTATCGTGAAGGTAAACTCCGTCTCTGGGACCGGAATCCGGGTTCGCACGGAGTATTCCGTGCCCTAGAGACTACCAGGAACACCGCTGCAATATATCTCTTCCCCTCTTGGTTCTTCCGGACTCTGGAGGTGACCAGGAACACCTCTGCAATCTCCTCCAGTTAATCCGGACACTCCCCTGCTGGATTTCCAATCCGGTTCACTCCTCAGTACCACAGAACATCCTTCTCTTCAAAGAAACTTGTGCAATACGTACTACAGCAACGGACCTTGTACCTTACGAAGAACAACTTTCGTCACACAAACTAGGTAGCAAATCTAGTGATAGCTCCGGAATATATTCAGTCATAAAGAAATAAAACAAGATCCTGAGTTAAGAGAACTCATTAACCTAAGTACTTGAAAATCCACCGAATCCACGCACTACCTTATCCGCGGGAAATCCGGAAAATCTAATCTAAAAAAAATCTTATCCCTAAAGGTCCGGGATTTCAAACCTGAGATCCGAAAATTCTGGATCTCAGATTCGATTTTTCCGCCGGTCAACAATTCTAAGTTTCCGGTTTCTACAGATAGATCGGTAGCCGGGTGCAATCTGGAGCCCCATCGTTAATTGCTACTGAAAGCCTGATAACCGGTACTAACAATTCTTCAAAGGAAACTAATCTAACTAAGGGGTCTTCTTAATACGTACACTCCGGCGCATCGGAGACGCTCCCACGATCTGCTTCCTGCCACTGACCTTATCCGGAATGGGATCTGGTACGGGTCCACTTCCGGAGGCGGGAGCGTCAGAGGCGCGTTGATCGGTTGCACCTGCCACCTGCGTCGCCTTCTCTGCTGTGCCTCGGGAAGTCCCCTGTGCTACCTTGGGAGTGGTGTCAACACCTGGATGCCCTCGAGAAAGGGGGGAGGTCGTCTTCCGTCGACCGGAGGTCGGGGATGAAAGAGGGATCTGGAAGCAGGAAGGAGAATCTTGAAATAGTGCTGAAGGGAGGTGGGTCTTCCTAAGTGTCCCCGGACTGTTGGGAGGCGCCCTACCACTCTGTCTAGGCGGGGCTGTGTCCGGAGTGACTACCGTCTCCTCCATCGGTCCCTTACCCTTCCCGGAGGGTTCAGGTGCCTGTTGTGAAGGCCCGGTTGCCTCCGCGGACGAGGTAAGATCGATGGTGGGGGTCGCCTCCGTCGGCTTCTCCGGGATGACGGTGATGGCTGCGTTGTGCGCCAGTAACTGCATCTGGCCCCACGTCTTCTCCATCTTCTAGGCGTGGTCGAGGAGGAAACGGATGACATGACCCCGGTTTGCTTCACCTCCTTTCTCCAGGTACTCCGTGAAGAGAATGCTCCGGTGGACAGTATCAACCGGAAAACTCAACGCTTCCCGTACCTCGCCAAGGGCTTGAGCTCATGCGGTTGCCTTCGCTTCTGCTGCTTTCCGAAATACTTGGGCTTCTTCGAGAGCTGCATCTGCCTTTGACAGGTCCTGCTGCATCTTCGCCTGGGCTTGCAGAAGGATCCGGTGTTGGGTTTCCATCTGCTCTAACCGGAAATCGCTCTCCCCCAGCGTCTTCAAGCGAGGTAGGATCTCTTCCGAGTTCTCCACCCGGAGCTCCTCCATGATGGTGTATATCAGGGCGGTGCTGTCATTCAAGTGTTGGTTGATCCGGGTGGCTCTCCACGCGACATGTTCGAGCAGCTCCATGATGTCCTCCTTGGGTCTCCCGGTGAGTGTCGGAATATCCGGTGTCGGGCATCGCTCCGGCCGCTTCGATGGCCCCGCTCCATCTTCATCTTCACCTTCGGGAGCCGGGTCTAGATGGGTGGGTGGAGAGCGCACCGGTGGTGATTCCGGTTGGGCTGAGCGACTCCTTTTCCGGGTCTGGGGTGTTGGCGCCGGAGCTGTTTCCGTTTCTTCGTCTTCATCACCCTGCTCATCAGCCTCCACCCCTCCGTACCTCTGATTCTCTGAATGGTCAGTAGGGCTTCATATCCATCGTGCTCTTCCGGTTAAAGCAGCTCATGATGGTGGTAAAGGTGGGTCAGGTATGTCGGAAGCGGCGATCCTACCTTCCGGTTCCGGTGGAGGTTATTGATCAGTCGCTCCACCAAATCTTGCATGAGGGACCCCCAATCGACGGTGATCTTCTTGCGCATAGCTCCTAAAAACGTCGCTACCTACTTCAATACTGAGCGCTTGGGTTTATCCGGATGAAAAATAGGGTTCGGAAATCCTATTACAATCTGAGCTCGTGGGTCAGTTAGGTCGGCGATGGAGTATCCCTCCTTCGGATCAGCCGGTCCCCGAAACTTGCCGTCCGTGAGCTCATCCTTCCGCTCCGTCACCTTGATTTCCCCATCAACAAAGCCGTAGGTCTGCTTCCACTCCGCCCGGGTCCACTTCTCCGGGTGTGCGCGTATGCTACCATCATATTGGTTGTCGGGGGCGCCTATGAGTTCCGTTACAACCTTCTCATCTTTAGTTCCCCAGGCCACCGCTATCAGGCCGGAGCTCCCCATAATGTCTAGGAAATGGAACAAGGTGTGCATGTCTCGGTCGGCCATCGAGTACTCCGATATCACTCTCACGATGGGTGGTCCCCCGGTGGCAGCGCTCTTCACCTTCTCATGTTTCCCGGATCGTTCGCCGGCCATGGCGCTCTTCCGTCAGTCCTTCGGCCGTACCTGCACGCACTGACCTCACAAGAACTCTCTTCTACTGCCGGATACTTGAAGAGCAACCGGCTTAGAAGCACTAGGAAAGAGGAATTGATAACAGTTCGGGGGGGGGGGGGAAGAAGGAGAAATTGAGAGAGAAGAAGAAAACTGTTTTGATATTCTCCGTCGGTTGGCTTTTTTATAACGGCCCCAAAGTACAGGATTTCTCCAACGGTAGTGACGTCACTATCAAAGTTGTTTTAACGGCTCTAACGTCACTATCGCCATTATGACGGATTTTGAACGGGTATCTCTTGATCTCTTCTCCCGGTTCTAGGTTCTTCCGGGTAGCTCAGATTAAAACCGGATCCATTCGTGACCGTCCCTCCGGATTACGCACGTCGTTAGCAATTTTAAGGACCTAACTGGTCCGGCCCTTATCTTATTCTCTAATTTATGATTCCGTACTACATAACTTCCTTATATACATCTTTTACCATTAATTTTTTTCATTTAAGCCGGATTTTAAGGTTAGCTTCCGGAAACCTGTGGGACGACTTCCCACAGTGAGTCTTGAGTGACCTTCCGACGTACCGATTGGTGTCGGTTGTGAAGACTCGTATCATCCCCTGAACATCTTACCTCCAGCCGCATTGGATGTGGAGGGAGACTGAGAGGAGGAGGGAGACTGAGAGGAGGACGGATAGTGGGCGGGTAGGCCCCTTGCTCACTTACATTACGCCACTCACAGTTTCGGAAACACGGGTCTAACAGCCCTTCGGGGAAATTGTAACGCGGAAATTTACCTCTTCAAGAAAACACCCAAGCTTACACACTTATACACAAATGTCATTAGGATTCGCTCTAGGGGATGATCATACGCCTAGTTTTAAGTAATATGACTCTAAATGTTTGGTTAAGTTGTCTTTTAATTGAATATTTAAGGTTTAAGTGTCATTTTTAAGGGAAGTAGGGTTGTTAGCATCACTCTTATGGGGTATATAAAGTTGAAACCCAAGGATCTCTCGTGCCTAATGAAGGTACATTAGTCCTTTTAAGATTGTGCTTGTGTCCCAACTCCTAGACCTATGCCACGCTGGGCTAATGGAAGATTCCATTAAACTCAATGCATTGGTTCCTTAATTAAATTCTTTTATAAACCAATTATTACCTCATGCAATAAACGCTCCTCTTTACACGTCCGTCCACTCGGCCCGTGCGGATACGTTCTTAAAACAAGTGTTAGTTTCACAAAACACACACAAGTTACGAGTAATCTTAAGACAGGCACTTCCCGCGCTCTATTCTTAAGAACTACCTCTTATTTCTTAAGGTCTTAAGACGACATTTACACTCATGCTCGTCTTCCTTAAGATTTAACACTCAGCTGTAAGAAAACTGACTACCACTGGATTGTCCTATCTCTATAGACTCTAAATACTTAAGGACGCTCCTTAAAGGTATCAATTCCTTAAGAAATCCTCTCTTGAAGATTCACACTTTGTCTTAAGAATACTGATTGTATCTGCTTCCGCTTAAGGAATGCTTAAAGACTTAAGATCTACCTCACTTAAAATGTCCAATTCCTTAAGACCGTAGTAATACATACTAAACTCACGCTTTTATAAAGATTTATCTAATACGTACATTTTAGACTAAATCAGCACTTCATGTCTTAAGACTCCAACTTAAGATTTCCCGTCCAACGGTTAAATAACATTCTAATTCTCATGATGACTCTCCATCATTTCCATGCATACCTCTAATTACTATCACATCAACTTAAAGGTATTTATGCATGGTTCATTCAATCACATTGTACAATTCAATGATACATTAATTCCACATATTTAATTATGATTTAATTATAAAGTACAATATGTCACATAATCAATTAACAATGATTAGAGTATTGCTCTAATCTATTATATGAAGTTCAAATGTATTGCATTTATGCATAGTACTTGACTCACTATCAAGACTTATTATAATGCAATCACACATAATTACAATCACAATTCAACACAACACAAGTAATTAACAATACTTGGTTAGTAAAAAAGAGTCTTACAACCATAAGATCTCTCATACTAGCTTCCATTCACAAGCTAGGGCTCACTCCGTCTTCACTTGAGGTAATGGCCAAGAATGCTAAAAATTCAAGCTAGTCATTCTACTCAACATGCAAGAGGTACACCTCTTGGCAAGAGGTTTTCTCTAATATTAACCATTAAGATTAATTCCACTAAATCTTCACATCTCTTCATATCCATTCATGAAAAGGTGCACCCTACCCAAAGGGTGTGAGTTCAACCCTTTTCCCATTATTTCCTATTTCTTGGATATGAATAGGTATTTTCCAATTAATTAACTACTTAGTGTAAACTTAATCATTAATTATTTAATTTTTCATATATCTACAACCCTTTTTACACTTATTTTTCGGAAAAAAACTAATTTTGTCATTTTGGCTCTACATAGCCCTCCTCTTAGCTTGGAGACGTCCTCGTCGACTTCAACGACCTTTGTCCTTGAACTTGAGCTTTTGCACTCCATCTTCTTTTCTATCATTTTCTTGTAGTCTCCTTAAGCTCCATATAGCATTTCTTCTTACTTGTCTTTCTTCTCTAAGAATTGTTGATGTTCTTCATTTGCTTTCCATTGTTTTCATAAGTATGTCTCATACATACTTATCTTCAAGTTTCTTTAATAACTTAACTCTTTTAGTTAAGTCTTTCACTTTTAGACTTCCATAATATATATTTTTTTTTTTCATAATAGTTTTTTTTTTTTTTTTTTTTCATTTTAGCTTTGAATTTTCCATTCTCTTTTAGATCTTCATTTTTTATTTTTATTGCTTTTCAAATTTTTCTCTTTCAATTTAATTTTTTCTTCCATATCGTCCTCTACACTTTACTTGCAATCATTTTTTTATTTTTTATTTTCTTTTTACTTCATTCATCATTTTTTATTTTTTTTTATTTTTTTTATTTTTTATTTTTTTTCAAGTTTAGAAAATTAGCACTTATTAGTCCTCACATCTCTTGATTAGCAAATTAGTAGTGCAACTAATTACTAATCCTAGATTACTAATTTTCTTCTCATACTCTTCTATTTCTATTTTTTTTCTAACTTGTTTGAGCTATCCTATCATACAATTTAAGTAGTGTGTGTATTACTTCACCACTAATTGTGTTAACATCTAACCTTTTACTTACTTTTTATTCTTTTCAGATGGTCTCTCATTATTTTCCTTATTTTCTCTCTTATTTTTCTCCTTTGCATGACAATCTCTCTTTTTATTATTATTTTCTCTCTTATTTTTCTCCTTTTCTCACGACTTTATTATTTATTATTCTTTAGACACGTTTATTAACTTGAACATGTAAGGTACTATCCTAAGTCAAAAATATTATCTTTTTATCAAAGTTATCGTCTCATGACTTAAGTTTAAAAGTTCTTGAATAAGTATCTAATTGTTCTTTTCCAACTTTTACTTAAACAGCTTATCTGGTTTTAAGACCTAATTCTCTCTTTAAATATTTTTTCTTTAAAGCACTCGGATAGGCTTCTTATGACTTAACTTCTGGCATAACCGACACTAGTCTTAAGTACCTCTAGGTTCATTTAAGTTTCTCGATCTTAAGCAATTTTATCTAAGGGCTAACCTTTTTGTTCTTTCTTAAGGCATAACCTATCACTGTGTTTTAAGAACTCTTGCCATCACTCCTCAGGAAACTTTAAAACTTAAGACTTAAAATTCTCTTAGACTTAAGCTTCTTAGGGTTTAAGACGCTCGTCCTTAAGACACTCAATTTACTTTAAAACATGTTTTTAAGGGAAGGTACTTCTAACCTTGGTGACTTACTTAACATCAGGTTCGCCTATTTTGTTCATCTTCTTGTTCAATGGAGAATTCTTTAAAACTCCATATGCAAAGCATTCATAAACAATTTCTTCGTCTTGCTAATTCTTGAGTCATCTACTTCCAATATAGTGTATCTTGATCAATTTTAGAGTTTGAAGAAAATCCTCACAGAATCTTCACCTCACTTTCTTAAAGAACATACGCATGTTGCTCATACAACTTGATGTTCTCATCTGAGGTGCAATTCTGACCAAAGCTATCTTCTTAAAAGGAAGCATATTCATCAGGGTCTTTGCTGGAATAAGCATTGCAAATAAGGTTACTGCAGTCATCAGTCTGTTGGCAACTTATCCCATATCGTTTGTTGAGGCTCCTTTGGTCCAGTATATATATGGTTACTGAACTATAGCTTTCGTAAATGGGCCTAGGTGGCCTGGTCATCTTGAGATGCAAGTAGTATACTAACGTGGCAGCCTCCGGGCGCTTGTGCCGGGTATAACTTGACTCTTGTGACCCGCCCCACCTCGCCCGGGCAGTTCCTAAAGATACAGATTGATGTAGTACAGCTTAACCTTTTTATTTTTTCTTTCGTCTTAAGTTTTTATTTTTTTTATTTTTGTTGTGCACAATTTGTTGTTCATGAATCTTTATATAGGATTATTTTCAGCAATCTTTCATTTATCTCCTAGCATCATTTTGCTTGCATCTTAAGTATTCAGTTTGCAATAATGCTATTGTTAAGCTCAATTTGCGCCTGTCAGTGCGTGTCACATATCTCTCCAGCTTAAGGTTCCGCTACGGCACCTTCTATCTCTTTCCATAGTGTGGGAGGAGTATAGTTCATATGTTTTAAGAAACATATGCTCTTTTCTTAAATCTTTAGTTGGTGTTCAGTTGTTCTTTTTAGTTACTTTACAACCATTGTTGAAAACATACACACGTGACTTTAAATAGCTTGTATGGTCTTAAGTTCAACTTTCTGTATTCATATACTGTTCACATAATCCATTCACAGTTTAGAGCGCTTAAGGCTATCACTCAAATATCCTTAACAGCCTGAATTCTACGTCCTTAACTGCATCCTCCACTTCAACAACAGATTGAAAACTAAATGCACAGCTACTATCTTGCTAAAAATTGAGAATCTTCATCTAATTCGGTACTCTACCCTCAAGACGAGGTCGCTTGTTCTTATAAGCATCCTTAAACTCGTACTCCTGTAGGATAGCCTGTATCTCCGCTTGCTCCACACAACGCTGCACATCTTCATCAGTGGTGTATAAGTAGGTATCATGGGACTTCTGAAAGCTTAACCATGATGACAGCTGCTCCTGTCCCTTGCTCGAATTCTCCAAGGTGAATGCCGAACTCGCCCCATGCAGAAACTGCGTTATGACCATACACTCCAGAGCTCTCATACATCGGCTCGGGAGTTGCTGAAGTTTTACCCAGAGGTGAAACTCAGGCTTGGTCTCATCATACCTGTTAACGTTAACTACACACTTAAAGCGTACACACATGTACGAGAGAATATTGCAGAAGACTGCAGCACGGAAGCACACGGGATCAGTATGTTGCTTATGCAATTCAAAAAATGCACGATACGACTCACTACACTCCTGCGGTGAAGAAAAATGCCCTGGGATTTGAGGCCAGTTGTATGGCACATTGTAGATCTTGCTCCACGGTGCCCACTTGTACCTCCTTGGTCCCTTTAGTGGACATTGGTGAAAACTTAAGGTCACCGTAGTAGGTGTTGTCGTAGGCCACTTATCAGATATCCGGTTGTATAGCCGATCCCACGGTTGCCAAACCTGGGGCGATAAACCGAAGTCTTCGAATAGCCACTCGATCGCTTGCCATGAGGGGAATGGAATCTCCTCCTCTAGATTGTTGAAGAGGTTGTCATATTCTCCCAAGAAGCGCTGCTTGTTAAGAGAACCCGTGACTGGGAGCGCCGTGCCTCCCCAAATAGGATGTTGATAATCCGAAGGTGAGGGACTAAGCGTGGCCATATTCGAAAACTCATATACCTCTATAATTTTGTGTTTCACGCCCTCGAGTGCTCTCTTAAGCCGATGCTGTGTGCGAACCTTAGTGTAAAGAAATGTCCCATATTGATCTCACCTCGCTGGGCTAGGTCCTCCCTCTCCTGTACTTGAGTCATACACTCCATAAATCCAGCTTCGTCCTGCGTTTGGCGCGCCAATCTCTCTAACAGCTTCTTCCAATCGCTTAAGAACTCGGGAGTGGATATGATACTTTTCACATCTGTTTCGGGCACTGCTGCTATCCTCCTTGCAGCGTCTGGGTGGTCGTATTGCCTTCTCTTCTGCAGTTGTCCCTCGAGATGCCAGTAATACATAAAAATCCTAGCACCTAGATCACCAATCGGCACAAAGAGTTGTTTGGTATCCTCCAATCGCAAGCCCTGTCTCGCAATCATTTCGCAGAGTAAATTTTGCATATTGGAGAAGGCTCCAGCTGCAGTCCATAAGCGCTGGAACTCCTTACTACTCAGCTTCTCCTCTCCACTTAAAACCATCATAGTACGGCAGGTATTCTTCTGTATCTCATACGCTCTAAAGAGTGAAAACGGAGGTGGACTATACAAGTCTTGGTGCCACAAGCCCTGCTGCAACCTACTCTTGATAGTTTTGTCGGACGTCGCTTGAACTGTCAGTTGAGCATTCGTTGCAACCAGGTCCATATTCTTCCGCGCTAACTCCGTTTCTTGGGAGGAACCAGGAGTACTTGTCAAGGAACTCACCTTAGTCTGTGACTCCTCTTGATGGTGTACACTTAGTTTCCTTAATTCCTCCTCCTGGTGGCGTCGCAGCTTCGTCAACTCGTCCGCATGTTGCTCCTTCACTGCTCTCAACTCGTCTTCATGCTGCCTCTTTGCTGCTATCAATTCGTCGAGATATTTATCCTTCGAAATAAGCAGCTCATCTGCTTGGTGCTCTTGCGCCTCTTCCTCTTCTACTCGGCGATTCTCAGCACGTCTCTCACTCTCTTCATATTGTTGCTTCCAGCGAGCAGCATCATCCTTGACCTGTTCAAAATTCTCCTTCAGAGTTGGTTGATCTCTATCTCGAGTCTCATGGCTCTTCACGGTTACTCCGTTTTCCTTTTCCAATTCAACGATTAAGCGTTGACATTCCATCTGTAGAAGGTTCATCTCCCTTTCATCATCCTCACACCTCTGTTCCTTCCCTGCAACTTCTTCAACCTTTTCCTTCAATTGGTTGATCTCCTCGGTAGCCTCTTGCAATTGACCTCGCAACTCACTGCGCTCACGCTCCAACAGTTCTTAGCCCTTTCTGTCGTTAGCAGCATGGCTTCCATGCTGTTCTTCTCCCGTTGAAAGCGTTTTTCCACTTCATCCTTCGCCTCCAGGATTCCTTTATTGGTCTCGTCGGCTTGGGCCAGTAAATCTGTCTTCTCTATCAGCAGCAGCTCCAATTCCTTCTTTGACAGCTCCGATAACTTGGCTCTTTGGGCCTCAGCTTCTGCGTCTACCTTGCTTATCGCAGGAGTTGGAGCTGGCCTAACACCTCTCCTTGAGCTGATATCCAAGTTGCCTCCAGTGGCCAAAGCGTACTTCTTCTTTGTTCGTCGGGTCTCCTCTATCACTGCCTTCCCCCTATTCCCTACTGAGGTTGCAGGCTCTGCTCCTTTCGCTAAAGTTTTCTCAGGTGACCGACCTGCTGAGGTCTGGGCGGCTAACTCTGGTGAGTGCTCCTCTTCTTGATCAAA
The DNA here is from genome assembly GCA_963971425.1 of Bryoerythrophyllum caledonicum. Taxonomy (NCBI): domain Eukaryota; kingdom Viridiplantae; phylum Streptophyta; class Bryopsida; order Pottiales; family Pottiaceae; genus Bryoerythrophyllum; species Bryoerythrophyllum caledonicum. The sequence continues at coordinate 8,571,789 of OZ020525.1, read as the reverse complement.
CAACAATTTCCTCATCTTCTTCTTCTTGACTACCGTGAGCACTCTCTCGTCCTCATCTGGCGTGTCTTCTGAGGATTGGTGAATCGATGGACAGAACGCCGATATATAAGTGGTACAGTGAAAGAAAAGGTGGTGTCGAGTGCCCTTGCTCCCCAATTCTTGTCGAATGTGCGAATACATGATCTTCGCCCAGTTCATACATTCTCCCTTCCAGCTTTTGTATGCCACTGCTATTCCACCTGCTGAGAGTACGTCCGCACCTTTTGGCGCCATCAACAACCTGAGGTTGACAAACTTCAACCACTCTCGGTAAGGAGTCTTCGCCTTGTTGATGGAGAAGTTCTTCTCCGTGTTGATGTCGCTTGGCCGATCATAAATCTCACTCAGCTCCGACTTCATAAGTGGAGACACCGTTAGTAGGGTTGGTCCATTGATAGGTAGTTCGGGGCAGTACTCCTGCACCGTCGTCACGTCGAAGTGCACAATCTGCCCATTTACTATGAACTCATCCAACGTACGTTTTTTGGACTCCAGAAAGAACTCCTTCACCTTCGTTAACACCACTTCGGGCCATCGCTACTCCACAAACTCCAACAATCCTGCCTTCTCCACGTTCTCACGGTTGTTGTTGACTATTCGCTTCGGTAACTCTATCGGCTTGGATGGCTCGATCTCCGGTTCCCGCTTGGTTTTCCTCTTCTAGGTCATCCTTCCTTCTTCTTCCAACACTCGCCTGCTAATCGCCTCTATCTGTGCATGGGTCACCATTTTGTCGCTTCTGCAGGTTAACCTTCCGAGTTCTCGCTAATTCTTTCGGTTGTCTTAACTCTACTTACTTGCTCACACTCGGCAACCTCTTATGCCCTGCTACAAATCTCTCTTATTCCTTCAACGGCTAATTACAAAGTTGTTACAACAGTTTTCGAGAGACGTTAAGGTTAACAGACTCTTTAAGTTTTTTCACTCTCGTGACTTTCTTGTGCTTTTTAGTGAGTTTTGAAAGCTCTCTCTTACAAGAAAAACAACTTATCTTAACCCTAGTTTTCACAATCCTGCTCACAAGAGGAATTCTCACACTTCTCTTACAAAGTAATTTCAAAATTCTTACCTGCAGTTTGTAAGCCGTTCGTGCTTCTCGCTTGTGCTCCTGGTGACTCCGTTTCTTCAAACCCTCACTCTCAAATGACTTAACTCAATTGCTCCACAACTGCCCTAACACTCTAAACTTCAATTCTCTCGTCAAAACTAGCTATGGCTACCTTTCTTCTTAAGACTTCATGTTCTTGCTTTGAGGAGTAGTCTTAAGCGGTTCCCCGCCTTAAAATACGTTTTAAGACATTTTTGTCTTAAGCCATGTTTTAAGCAATCTCAGGCTTAAGACACGTTCTAAGCGATTTCCGCCATAAAACTATTTCTCATCAGTTTCCGTCTTGAGACAGCCCTTCAGCTGTTTTTGTCTTAAGACCCATTTAAAGCGATTTCTCTTAAGACCTGTTTTGAGCAATTTTGTCTTAAAACCTCCACTCGCTCCGTTCTTTAAAACAACTGCTTAACTGTCAGTTTCTTAAGAGAGTTGTTAGCTGTCCCCTTCTTAAGCCATACCGACACTCGGTTTCTTAAGAAGGTTTCTTAAGAAAGTCATTCATATTCCAGTTTGATAGTTTTAAGAAAACTTTAAAGTAAATTTTTTTACTTTTTTAAGACAAACTTTTTTGAAGTTGTGTTTTGTTTTTTAGTTTTTAATTTTGACTCCTTTGCAACTTTTTGCAAACATTTGTAAGTGCTTCCTTCGATAGTTTAGGGTCATTCCGGACCACTTACACTTACCACATTTGCTTAAGTGGAGGTTGTGCCCTCTTCTTAAGACATAACTTGCCCTCAAGTTATATATTTCTTGAGTCTATATCCATTATAGCGTGTTGCATGAATGTTACCTGCAAAATCCATTAACTCCATAGATCCATTAGAGTAAGCTTTCAATATTTTATATGGTCCAAACCATCGCATTTTAAACTTCCCAGGAAACTTTTGAAATCGACTATCATAAAGTAAGACAAGATCATTTTCGTTCAATACTTTAGGTTGTAATTTACTATCATAATAAGATTTCCTTTGTTTTTGAATGGCTTCCATATTCATAAAAGCTTGACTCCTTATCTCGTCAAGACGTTCTAAAGTATCCAATCGTTCACGAAGAGATGCTTGATCATCTAATCTTTCAGAAATAGCCACGCGTAGGGAAGGTAATGCTACTTCTATTGGGAGCATAGCTTCCAAACCATACACTAATTGGAAAGGGGTTGCTTTAGTGGTAGTTTTTATTGTACATCTATATGCCCATAATGCATTATTCAACTCATAATCCCAATTAGATGCATTGCCTTGTAATGTCTTAGTGATGATCTTGCAAAGAATACCATTAGACTTCTCAGTTTGTCCATTAGCTCTAGGGTGATAGGGTGACGACTTACGGTGCTTAATAAAATACTTTTGCAACATTTTCTCAATAGTGTCATTGATGAAATGAGTCCCTCTATCACTTACAATTTCTTTTGGACACCCAAACCTAGTGATGATATGTTCATAAATGAATTTTGCAATAGTGTCTACATCATCATTTTTAGTGGCAAGGGCCTCTACCCACTTAGTCACATATTCTGTTGCAACCAAGATATAGCGTTTTTGACCCTCACGACTAGGTGGTTTAATGGGGCCTACATAGTCAATTCCCCATTTTTCAAAAGGAATTTGTGCTAAAATTGGTGTTAATGGCATAGCCTTAGTAGCTGTCGGTTTACCGACTCGCTGACAAGGATCACATTTTTTAACATAATTAGTGGCATCGGCAAAAAGTGTAGGCCACCAATAGCCTGCTCGCAATGCTTTTTGAGCGGTAGCCCAACCCGCAAAATGCCCGCCATAGACATCATCATGACATCCTATTAAAATCATTGACACTTCACTAGGATTTACACATCCTCGAAGTACATCATCTTTACCTCGCTTATAGAGAACACCACTAATCATAGTGTATGGTAAAGATTGATGGACAAGTTTAAGTTTATCTTTGCTAGTGTATTCAATAGGAAAAGTAGCCTTAGTTAAATAGTAGATGATGTCCGCATATTCTTTTGGAATTACATCAAGTACTTCCACACCCTCTTTAACAGAAAAGATGTGTGCATCTGGAAAGTTATCATCTATGGACTGTGGATTTATAGTCTCACTAAGTCGTGATAAAAAATTTGCATTTTGATGTATTTTCCCTGGTCTGACATTAATGGTAAAATCAAACTCTTGTAATAACAAAATCCACTTTGCAATTCGACCACTTAATTGAGGCTTGTTGATCATATACTTTAAGGCATCATGATCAATATGGAAAGTAAATTTGTAACCCAATAAATAATGTCTTTATTTTTGAACGGAGAAGATCATGCCAAGACCTTCTCGTTCAGTTACAGAATAATTCCTTTCTGGGGCACTCAACTGTCGACTTGCAAAGTAAATTGGTCTATCATGACCTTTAGAATTTTTCTGACTTAAGACACTTCCAATTGCCATATTAGAAGCATCAACATACACTTCAAAAGGTTTTGTCCAATCTGGGGGAATTAGGACAGGTGCTTTACTAAGGCGGCGTTTTAACTTGTTAAAAGCTTCAGTACAAACATCTGTCCATACCCCTGGTAGTAAAGTTTGTTTTGTTAAGACATTCAAAGGTGCTGCTACAAAGGCAAACTTATAAATAAATCTTCTATAATAACCTGTTGCACCTAGAAAGCCTTTTAGTCCCGTGAGATGTTTAGGTATTTCCATTTTAAGAATAATGTCTACTTTGTCTGGATCTACCGATATTCCCTCTTTTGAAACAACATGACCTAATAATTTACCACATACAGTGGCAAACTCAGACTTAGCAGCATTTATGGATATGCCATATTCTCTACATTGATCAAAACATTTCTTTAAATTTTGTGCATGATCTTTCTTAGAACCAAACACACAAAAATCATCTAAAAATATCTCCATAAATTTTCTAAGATATTTTGTGAAGGCTTGAGTCATAACTCTTTGGAATGTTGCCGGAGCATTGCACAATCCAAATGGCATGACATTATATGCAAAAGTCCCCCAGTCCGTAGTGAAAGTGGTCAATGGTTTATCTTCTGGGGCAATCTGCACTTGATTATAACCCGAGAATCCATCAAGGAAGGAATAACACTCATGACCTGCTACACCATCTAGGACTGCATCACAAAATGGTCAAGGAAAGAAATCTTTCTTAGTGGCTTTGTTTAACTGTCTAAAATCCTGACAAATACGGATCTTACCATTCTTTTTAGGTACTATGACAATAGGTGACACCCACTCACTAAATGGCACGGGATAAATGAAATTACACTCCAGTAATTTATCAATTCCTCTTTAACCATTAGAGAATACTTTGGATTCATCCTATATTGCCTTTGCCTAACAGGTTTAGCATCCGCTTCTAGGATAATTCGATGTTGACAAACATCAGGAGGTATGCCTTTCAAGTCTTTATAAGTCCAAGCAAAGGCATCCTTCTCCTTCTTAAAGAATTCCAACCATTCTTCATATTCTTTAGAACTTAATTCATCATATATTTTAATAGGCTTAGGATCTTCCGTAGTGCCTAAATTTATTTCTATAATATTTTTTACTAAAGGACGAACACTAGGTATTTTCTTATCACCTAGCAACTGATCCGAGTCTGACACATAAAGAATTTCCTTATCTGACTCTCCCTCAGTAGTAATATTAAAAATAGGAGCATTTTGCCATGCTTCAATAGCTGCATCCGAGTCATCAACTTGACTGGGAGGGACAAAATACTCTCCAGGACCTAAGCCTTTAAACGTAGGCATGTCCTGGACAACATTAATGTCTTCAGGCTCAGATTCTGAATTAGGATCAGTAGTCCAATCTGAAGCATCATCATGGGTCTCACCATGATAGTTTGTAGGAAACATGGGAAGAATAATTTTACTTTTACCCTTCCTGATTGTTAAAGTTCCTTTACTCCAATCATCCTTGGCTTTAGCTAATGACAACCATGGTCTGCCAAGGAGAATAGGATATGTGGAAATAGATTCACTCACCTTAAAAACAATATAGTCAATTTTATAATCAATTCCACCAATTATTGTATTTAATTGTATCAATTTTCCCAAAGGTTTGACTCTACTTTGATCGGCCATTCTTAAAATAATAGGAGTAGGCGATATGTTAGTTATGCCTAACTCTTCCATAGTATCAACATTCATAGGGTTGACACTACCTCCACTATCAATCTGGACTCCATCAATTAAAGTTCCATCTATAATTACATCGACTGTAGGTGCACCTGGATCTAGAGAGATATCATGAACGTTCACAATTTCCGGTTGAGATTTACTTGTATCCTTATTTATTTTTTGTTTAGTTTCTTTAACATTGTCCTCCTCTTGTATTTTTGCTCTCTTTTTAGTTAGAGAAGATGTTAACTCATTTTTACAATAAGGTGACAATGCAAGTAATTGTCTCAAAGAAATTTGAGGTTGTATTCTATCTAAATCGGTGAGAATATCATATGGATGCATACCCATTGCTAATCTCATAATTCTATTATGTTTTCTCTTTTTTAAAGACATAGATGATTCTTTCATTATCTTTTTTGAAGGCTTATAAAAAGTAGGTTGTTCCAATGGTTTCATGGAAGTACTTATTTTTTCCACATTTGGAATTATAGGTATCACTTTCTCTGGTAAAGTAGGTGTTATAGGTACTTGAGTAGGATTTTCCCGAGAATCACTACTTGTCATCTCTATTATTTGTGGTGATGGTTTAAGAATTTCTGGTCTTTTTAGTATAGTTGGCATATCTCTAGCAAGCACATGATTAAGTTTTACTTTGCTATAATCACTTTCTGAACTGCTAAAAGGTTCTTTTTCAAGGGCCTTCTTGGCTTGTGATCTCGTGATAAAAACATCTTCAGGTGTATCAATTGCCGTATAATTAACATTTCTAGTATTAGAAGACTCTACTTCTTGAATTTGAACTTGTTTCCTAGCATTAAGAAACTCAGTAATTATGGCTGTGCAAAAGGTAGAAACATGCCCCGTTTGCCCACATCTCCCACACAAGGGATTAAAACCAACTTGTTGGCGTGCATTTGTGCATTCCCTAGAATAATGACCTGGCTCTCCACATCTATAACATACTACTTCTTTGTTTCTATCCTGATTAGGTCCTCTCCAAACTTGGTGTTGACTATAACCATTATTTCCTCTCGGATGGTTATTATTGTTTCCTGGTCGGATGAAAGGTTGTTTGGATGTAATTCTATAAGGTTGTTTCTGGTTATTATTTTGAGAAGGTTGCTCTTGTACTACGGCCTTAACTTCCTGGATATTTCTACAAGTAGTTATATCATGGCCCTTTGCACCGCAATAAGCACATTTAAGCTTAGGTATTCCTCCTATAGGATATCTACACTCGGTGGCCAAGTGTCTATGTCCCTTACAATTACTACACCAAATATTAGTTCGTTGATTAGTAGCCTTAGGTCTTTTATTTCTTCCTTCATTAATTTGGACTGACAATTCCCTAAATTGTTTTTGTAAGGCTTGTAGCTCACCTTCCTCATGACTTGGAAGCATCAACGCAAGTTGTTGCTCTCTAGGATGAGGTGCTTCTTGTATAGTTAATTGAGGTTGACTAGATATTGCCCTAGGATAATAATCTCTTCCACTATTATCCATTCCATAATGAGTAGATACAGGCAAAAGATATGGATCCTGATATGGAATCCTTTTTGTCTGTAACAACATATTAGATCGCTGCATAGCAGCTTCCCAATTTCTAGCAGCTTCATATGCTGCATTTAAATTTGCCGGATTGGAAAGTTTAACTTGGTATATACACATGGGATCTAATAAGCCTCTGGTGAAGATATTAGTGATCCATGCTTCTGGCATATTATGATCTCGCCATCTATTCAATAAGTTTCTAAGCCGAGTATAATATCCGGCTATAGTTTCTGTGGGATACATTTGAAAACTTTGCAACTGATCCTGCAAAGTATTATGGTAAGACTGGGGTCTAAACCTGGTAAAAAATGCTTCTTTTAAAGCATCCCAATTTATTGGTTGAGGATCTAATGCCGCATACCACCTCTGAGCTTCCCCTAGTAAATTACCAGGAAAACTAGTGATATACTTATCAATTGCTAAATTATTAGCTATTGCTACTACTTGAAATCTTTCCAAGTAGGAATCTGGATCTTCTTCCAAATCACCATAAAATATGGGAAATGGAGCTATATTAAGCATCCTATGATGCGCCATAGCAACGGGATCAACCCAAGGGTTGTCAGGAGTAGGAGGGATTGAAGGTGGTGAGGATAGTGAGGACCTGCTAGAGGTAGAATTAGTAGAAGAAAAGTCAAAAGGAGAAGCCCTCCCAGAAGTATGTGAGGAATGTCCAACTGGACTTTCTTCTCTTGCTGGTGGTTCTGAGTGCTCTTCTTCTTTACTTTCACTATTAAATAAACTTTCACCTTCTTTAGGCTCACTTTGCTCACCTACATCTAACTTTTCCTCTTTAATAGGATTATACTTAAATTCCTCTCCTTCCACACTAGATTGGTCAATCTCTTCTTGTATGTCAAAGTTTAAAGTGGTAGGTCTAAGAATTTGGCTAAAGTCCTCTAATAATTCCTTACGAAACTTATGTTTTTCTTCTTCATTTTCTAATGATCTGTCATTCAGAAAATGGTCAATAGATTCTTTTGCTTCACTGTGAGTAAATATTGGTGTTTCCAATTTTGACTCAAATTTTTGGGCAAAAGGACTTGGATAGGGAGTCTCAAAGTTTGTTTGGTTTTAGGAGTTACCTACTTCATAGGTATGATTTATTGTTAAAGAATGTGGTATGGGGGTTCTAAACAATTGTTCTAACTCATCAAGTTGTTGATCATGAATGTTAGGTTTTTCATCCACTTCTCCTTCTTTTGGGGATTCTTCCTTTTCAAAGGAAGTAGACCAAACTTTCTCGCTTTGGGTCTCCCAATCTTCCTCTTTTGGACTACTAGAACAACAGAGTAAGTGGTGTATTTTTTATCTTTTCTTTTTCCCACATATTCCTTTCTATGATTCTTTAAGGCCACGAGTACTAACTCTTCTTGAGTAAATTGTGGCTTCTTTGATTCTGACTGAGGGGAATTTGGAGGGTCGGGCAGTGTCTTATATGTTTTCTCCCTTTTAATTTGTCCCAATGCCTTTGCTAAGGCTTTTTCTAATTCATCATTTAACTTGAATGGAGAAGGGGTTGTAGCAGTGTTAAAGGTAGGATTGTGTACTCCTAATATTATAGAGGGTTGTTTTTTCTCTGCCCTTTTTTTAAAGCGTTGAGCTCTCTCAACTTTTTGTTTTTCTCTTTTCTCTTTGTCTTTTCCTGACATTAGTAATCCCCATAGGTTTTTTTTTTTATCCTTATTTTGAATTTATTTTTTAGATTTTTAATTTAAGCAAAGATAAATTGCTTCCTCTGTAAGTTTCATTCCCTCAACTTCCCATGCAATGTTTCGTGGATACTTATACATAGTTAATAAGGCTCCCATTTCATTTTCTCCCAACCATTCACTAGCTATACCTATTAAAAGGTCTATCTCATTTTCGGCTATTTTCAAATATTCCCCATCATAAGGACCTGTACGGTGATAAGCACAAATTGTAGTGATTAATCTCCTAATTATTTTCCCACCATTAACTGGGGTACATAAAGGATCACTCTCTCGGTTCATTTTGTCAATTGGGGTACTTGTTTGATTTTTTCAAGAAATTTTAAAGAGTTTTAACTAGAGCAAAGGTGGAGAGCTTCCATAGATAGGTTTAATTCATTCTCTTTATTTATGGGGTAACCCAAATATGCCAACAATTCCCCTATCTCAAATTCACTCAACCACTTTTTTGCCTGTTTAACTAATCCATCTATTTCAGTTTCTACTATATCCGAATATTTCCTATCCTGACTAATAAAAGTTTCATAATAAGCTATTCTTGCATACAAGAATTTAAGTGATTTATTTCTTTCACTTTTAGAATTTAGGCGTTCAATTTTTCTCATTTGCTCCATTCAGGTAACAATAGTGACGCCAATCAGTCAGGGTAAATGGTTCTATCTTAAATTCTCGTGACAATGGTTCTATTATTAATTCTTTTGGATAATTGAATTTTTGTAAGAAAGTATTGATGATTTTTTTTCTATTAATGGAATGTTGGTTGTTTTTTTTAATATGTTCTATTTCTATCCCCAAAAGTCTAAATAATTTACCGTCATTGTATTGAATTTTAGAATAAATTATTAATAATCTTTTCAACCTTGTCCGTTGTTCCTTAAAAGTCTCATTTGAGGAACTCATTTTTCTAAAACATAATAAATCAAAGGCTACACTCACGGGAACTTCTGGATCTTTAGATAAGAAGTCAGGAAAGAATACTTTGCTCTCAAAGTTTTGTTTACTATAAACAAAGATATAAGTGTCCTGATTAAACTTGTATCCGTTCCAAGCCCCTATACCTCTAGAAATTAATGATTGTGTTTGAAGTTTTATCCTACCATATTGGGCAAAAAGGTAGTGTAATTGATATTTTAAGTATAAAGTCTTTTTCTTGACAATCACTTCGTTAAAACCATCACCACTATTCCACACTTTGTTTAAAATTAATTGTTTAATTTCTAGGGGTAGTTGTTTAAATTTTTCATTAAATGATTGATCAATTTTTGGGTGAGCCCCATAAAATTGAAATCCTTGTCCGTAATACGCACCTCTATAGACACGATAAAGGGCGCTAAATACATATGGACCACTAAAGAAGTCACTCAAAGTTTCTTCAGAGACCTCCCATGGAAAAGTAGTCATGTTGTAACAACATGTCTTCACTCTTTACTAATTTTTATTTTTATTGTTATTTATTTTTATTTATTTTTATTTATTTTTTAATAAATAAAAATAAAAAAATAAAAAAAAAAATTTCAATAATTCCAAACTTTATAAATTCACACCAAACTAAATGCCATGATAGTTTACTTAAGTAATTGACTTAAGTTTGACAGCTTTCCAAAATTAAAAAATACTTAAAAACTTGACGGTACCATCCCCAGCATGGTCGCCAAAAAAATGTAACGCGGAAATTTACCTCTTCAAGAAAACACCCAAGCTTACACACTTACACACAAATGTCATTAGGATTCGCTCTAGGGGATGATCATACGCCTAGTTTTAAGTAATATGACTCTAAATGTTTGGTTAAGTTGTCTTTTAATTGAATATTTAAGGTTTAAGTGTCATTTTTAAGGGAAGTAGGGTTGTTAGCATCACTCTTATGGGGTATATAAAGTTGAAACCCAAGGATCTCTCGTGCCTAATGAAGGTACATTAGTCCTTTTAAGATTGTGCTTGTGTCCCAACTCCTAGACCTATGCCACGCTGGGCTAATGGAAGATTCCATTAAACTCAATGCATTGGTTCCTTAATTAAATTCTTTTATAAACCAATTATTACCTCATGCAATAAACGCTCCTCTTTACACGTCCGTCCACTCGGCCCGTGCGGATACGTTCTTAAAACAAGTGTTAGTTTCACAAAACACACACAAGTTACGAGTAATCTTAAGACAGGCACTTCCCGCGCTCTATTCTTAAGAACTACCTCTTATTTCTTAAGGTCTTAAGACGACATTTACACTCATGCTCGTCTTCCTTAAGATTTAACACTCAGCTGTAAGAAAACTGACTACCACTGGATTGTCCTATCTCTATAGACTCTAAATACTTAAGGACGCTCCTTAAAGGTATCAATTCCTTAAGAAATCCTCTCTTGAAGATTCACACTTTGTCTTAAGAATACTGATTGTATCTGCTTCCGCTTAAGGAATGCTTAAAGACTTAAGATCTACCTCACTTAAAATGTCCAATTCCTTAAGACCGTAGTAATACATACTAAACTCACGCTTTTATAAAGATTTATCTAATACGTACATTTTAGACTAAATCAGCACTTCATGTCTTAAGACTCCAACTTAAGATTTCCCGTCCAACGGTTAAATAACATTCTAATTCTCATGATGACTCTCCATCATTTCCATGCATACCTCTAATTACTATCACATCAACTTAAAGGTATTTATGCATGGTTCATTCAATCACATTGTACAATTCAATGATACATTAATTCCACATATTTAATTATGATTTAATTATAAAGTACAATATGTCACATAATCAATTAACAATGATTAGAGTATTGCTCTAATCTATTATATGAAGTTCAAATGTATTGCATTTATGCATAGTACTTGACTCACTATCAAGACTTATTATAATGCAATCACACATAATTACAATCACAATTCAACACAACACAAGTAATTAACAATACTTGGTTAGTAAAAAAGAGTCTTACAACCATAAGATCTCTCATACTAGCTTCCATTCACAAGCTAGGGCTCACTCCGTCTTCACTTGAGGTAATGGCCAAGAATGCTAAAAATTCAAGCTAGTCATTCTACTCAACATGCAAGAGGTACACCTCTTGGCAAGAGGTTTTCTCTAATATTAACCATTAAGATTAATTCCACTAAATCTTCACATCTCTTCATATCCATTCATGAAAAGGTGCACCCTACCCAAAGGGTGTGAGTTCAACCCTTTTCCCATTATTTCCTATTTCTTGGATATGAATAGGTATTTTCCAATTAATTAACTACTTAGTGTAAACTTAATCATTAATTATTTAATTTTTCATATATCTACAACCCTTTTTACACTTATTTTTCGGAAAAAAACTAATTTTGTCATTTTGGCTCTACAGGGATCTCAGTGACACCATAACCATCCAAGTGAGTGAGTAGAGGTAGAAGGAGAGAATGGGAGGAAGAATCTTTGTTACTTGTGTCAAACACTAAAATCTCTATGAGTCCTCGGATCAGCATCCGTGGTAATACCAAACCCCCCTTTTTTGCCGGGTACGCATGTACTCACGGTGTACATATTGTCCATAGGTGTAACTATAAGTCCCAGATCTAATCTAAGATTTGAGTAATAGAAGTCTTTACTACCCGTACAAGGTAGTACGTACAAAGGTAGGACGTACAAAGGTAGGACGTACAAGGTAGTACGTATAAAGGTAGGACGTACAAAGGTAGAACGTACAAAGGTAGGACGTACAAAGGTAGGACGTACAAATGTAGGACGTACGAATGTAGGACGTACGAATGTAGGACGTACGAATGTACGACATACGAATATAGGACGTACAAGGAGACAACACACGTACGAAGAATGGGGAATTGGTGTAATTAACACCCAGGCTTTGTGATCTAAACCCTTATTCCCTCCTTTCTTTTGATATACCTATTGTATAGTCGATATTGTATAGATTTTTGGGCTTGATGTTTGTCGTTGTAGTTCTCGGTGACTCTCTGTGGGAACGATTACCTTAAGGGTATCTTTGTGTTCAGATGTGAATACTTGCCATCACGTACTAGGACAAACTCAGAGGCAGTGGAGGGGCCATACCTGCATATACCCGCTTGAAGAAGCGATCCTTGGCATGTTGGGATTGCATGTCCCAGCTGTGGCGGGGGTCAAGGTCCTTTGCCAGGAGCTTCACTTCCTGCTCTAGCACCTTCTTCATCGTTCCGTGGGGAAGGCCCTTAGAATCCACCAACACGGGCTTCTTTATGTCCTCGGTGTGGGCCTCTGACTTGTTGCTGCGCGGCCGAGGCGGCGTTTCATCCTCCTCCGCGTCCTCTTCTGAGTACTCCTCTCCCTTGTCGCCATCCGACTCAGTTGTGTGTGTGTCATACCCGCGGCTGTGCTAAGTTGAAAAGTGCACAAAAGTCAGAAGCACTCATGTCTATCATAGAAGGCACGGCAATTAGGGTTCCATGTCTGGGAAGACATCTGAACAGACGTCTCCTTGTCCCAGGAGACCTCAAACAAAACCAGAGATGTAGAAGCATGCGAAGACAAGAATAGAAGGGGACACTTAGCCTCTGAGATGGACAGTACTTGTGGAGTAATTTAATTTGTTGAAGATGGACGTCGCCCAACATATAGGCTCTTCGAAAACCCTTTTCATAACTTTTTATAAGCTTCTCGCCTGCGTCACGTTGAGAGGTAGCATTTGAAAGAAGGAAAAAAATAAAATGGGCATTGTAGAGCAGCGAGCGTAGGTTTAAGTTTCTAGGACAATCTGCTCAGATTCAACCCAGGATGTCAAGGGAGACATCTTTGTGTTGGAGAAGATGTCTTTCCAGACATCAACAATGTTCACGGAGACGTCCTAGGCAATGTCTCTGCTCAACTACAGCCCTGGACAAGCGATCAACAGGAAGACATATCTTCCCAGCTGCGAGAGAGGAACACACCTGAAATCCTGATGGAGGTCAACATCGTCTCCATGTGGCGATAGAGGCTGCTCCTCCTCGGAAGATGTCGCTACGAACCTGCGCTTCCTTCTGGGCGGCGTGCGAGCTCGTGCCTTCCCGTTGCCGGGCGGAGTCACAAATCTCTCATCGTGGCGTTGCTTTGTCCGACGCTGAACGACGTCTTCATCGCTGGCTTGCTCCTCCACATCGCGGTCCGAGCTCTCCTCCACTCTGTGTCGAGGTAGGGACCATGGCCTCTTCGACCTTGTCTCACTCCGCTTCGGCATCCTGAGGCGCGGTGCACGCTCGGGGACAAATGCCTCGCCCCGCACCTGCACCTGCTAAGCACCCACAAACACTCCAAACTAAGAAATCAGTGCCTCCTATAGACGACGGCGGCACCCCCTCCTGCAGTCACGACGTCTGTGTAAACGTCAACGGTTTAGGGAAGACGTCCACAAGCCATAAAGTAATGGCCATGGCGGGCGCATTAGTGTAGTGCGGGCGGGACCCATGACCGTGGAGCAGGCGGGACCTATGACCGCGCCAAGCATTCTAAACCCTAAACCTCGCCCCACCGGGACACGACACGGAGGCCGCGAATCCCACCTTCTGTTGGAGGGCCGCTGGCAGCGTCAAGGGACTTGGGACATGAGCTTCGACGCTAGTTGCAAACCGCTTGCTCCGCCGCAATTGGGGTTTGCTTGCCTCGAAGTTTTCGTTCACTCCACCTCTGGGGAGAGCATTTCCTGCAATGTGCTCAACAAAATTGTTGAAAACATCAAGTGCTGCCTCTGTGACCCCCAACCCTACCGTCTGCAATTGCGGTCCACCTTCTCTCCCTCCTACAATCCTAGCCTGCTTGATGGATTGTGCACTTGCTGCCATGATACAACGTGATCTATCGCTATTGAATGCACTAAGCTAGGGTTTTTGACAGCCTTCCCCCAAAATACTAGTGTCTGCACTATGCGCACGTTCCTCAAGTAGCGTTTGCAGCACACAGATATACATGATGTGGGACACGTGGAATGTGGATGCCCTCTTGTTCATCCCAACGTCTGTTTGCTTTAAAATGGGATGTCGTCCTAGACGTCGTTCATGACATTATAGATGTTGTTAACTTATTATTTTGGATGTCATTCTAGACATCGTTACAAACATCAACGTGACGTTGTAGATGTCATGTTGGATGTCTCTGCAGACACAGCGGAGCGTGCACACTTGGTTGAAGAAATATAGAACTTTATATGGATATATTTGGCCTAGGAGTTTGGAGCGCCTTGTATTTATTGCATCCACAAACATTTACTAGGTTTTCATATAGCCTCTGCATACTGCCTCGCTTTTGTAAACTCTAACGCATTGTCACATACTCTGTTTGTGTCAGTTTATTTTGACAACACTACATACGTTCCTGCGAGCCTAGGCCATGGATCCAGATTTACGGTCTCGCGGTGCTCGAATCCGAATTGCAGATGACGGACGTACACTCCGACATATTTCCCTTGGTGATCTCATCCTGCAAACGGAGCTTCGGGTTGCATCAGAGCAGAACATACAGGCCTACCCATGCCCGTGCGTGAATTGTCACGGAGGCCTACGCAATTCAATCAACGTAATCAGAGAGCATCACACATCGGTTGGCAGAGACCCCTTCTTGACAAAGTCCATCATAGAAGGCGATCCACTTGAAGGATACCCTTCTCGCGGTATCTGGGTTGAGGACATGTCGTTTGATGATGACATAGTCAATGCCAACCCAGACGTCATGGACAACAATGATGTCGGCGACAACGTCACTGACGTCCAAAGGGAGGATCCACTTGGCAACGCCGACACGGTACTCGACCAATATCATGATGTGCAGAGGCAGGTCATGGAGGCTCTTGACCGAGGAGATGCGTTGCACAGGGAGTTTGCGGGTGAACCCGATATGGACGTGTACGACGACGTAGACAGCAACACTGTGCACGGGCTGGAGGAACTGTACCAGCAGTCCACTACTCCGTTGTACACGGGCTCAAAGACGAGCATTGTCTCCGCCACAATCGTCATCACAAACATGTGTATTGTCTTTGGTGTCAGCAACAACTTCACCTCCGAACTGCTGCGGTATTTGTCGGAAGACTTGCTATCGGAGGGCAATAAGCTACCATGTAGTCACTACGCAACGGCGAAGACCATCCGAAAGTTGGGCATGAACTACAACAACATCCATGCATGTCCAGATGGATGTGTGCTCTATGAGGGTGACCACAAAGAATTAAATGCCTGCCCTAAGTGTTCAAAGTCACGTTGGATGGAGGGCACAAATCATGTCCTGAGCAAGGTGATTCGACACTTTCCACTATTACCTAGGCTGAAACGTATGTGGCGGTCAGCAGAGATTGCTGGCATGTTGACGGGTTACACAAAGCATGTCAATGAGGACGGCATCATGCGATCAGTTGTTGACAGTCCCGCTTGGAAGCACATCGACAGCGATGTCGCTTTCGACAACTTTGGCATGGAGAGTAGAAACATGCGGCTAGCTTTGGCCCTGGATGGTGTCAATCCCTTCAAGTTGAGCAACACAAACTGGTCGACGTGGCCTGTATTGATCCTGATATACAATTTGGAGCCTTGGTTTGTCACTAAGAAATTCTTCATTTCACTATGCATCTTGATCTCGGGGAAGTGGTCACCGATTGATGGAAACATTGATGTGTTTCTACGGCCATTGTTGGATGAGCTGAAGCAACTGTGGCATGGTGTACCAATAGTCGATTTCTCCCAACCTGAAGGGTCTCGACGCTTCAACCTGAGGGGGTTGTTGATGTGGACAATTTATGATTTTCCAGCGTACGGGCTCATCTCCGGCCTTTGCTGTAAGGGATGTAAAGGTTGTCCCTACTGTGGCCCTCACACGGATGCTCGCTCAGCAAAGACAGGTGACTTGCGTCCAGATCGAAGCACCAAAGGTTCCAAGAATGTATTTGGTGGAATACGCAGATATCTAGCTCGTCACCATCCATATCGCCAGAACACAAGGTTTAATGGCAAACGTGAGTCTAGGACAAGGCCTCATGCAGTTTCAGGATTGGAAGTCATCAAATACGCGGCATGGCGGCAATCATACCTTGATCTAGGTGGCAGAAAAGGAGCGAAGGGCGACCCTATTCACAACACGGGTGTGAAGCGGCTGAGCGCTTTATTTGAACTTCCGTATTGGCAGGTGATATGTTCAACACCTTGCAGCTTAATAGCTTATCTACCTTGCCATGCAACTAAGACATATTAACAGACACTAGAGACATTTCACAAGTGCTCTTGGGTGTCTCTCCTTCGACACTGGGATGTTTATGCCCGCGTCAGATTGGATGTCAGTGACAACACAACCTACATGTAGTGACAACATGGCAACATTAGGTCAAAAGGATGCCGCTGCTAACCCACACATCTTGCATTTTTTATAGCATCTCAAGATCCGACACGTCTTAGATGTGATGCATTGCGAGAAGAATTTGTGCGAGAACGTATTGAAAACTCTATTCGGTATGAACGACAGCCCGGGAAGTTGTCAAGATGTGGAGGACTTGAACATACGCCAAGAGATTTGGTTGCAACCTCCACGACGACAGGGTGACGAATATTACATGCCGCATGCCCCTTACATACTTAAGCCTGACGAGAGGAGGGAATTTGTACACATTGTGTCAAGTATACGCACTCCATCAAACTACGTTGGAGTCATTCATAAGCAACTACAAGATGGGAAGTTGCAGTACATGAAGTCCCATGACTATCATGTTCTCATGCAGCAAGTAAGAAATTCTAACATATCATGTACATGTACGCTTGTAAGAATAGATGCCAGTGGAGACATCTCTCATGTCATTACAGACATCTTCCATGCCCTCATAGATCTCCCTCATGTCATCAAGCGTTCTTTGTGTATGTGCTCAACAACATGTGGCTTTTGCAGATACTCCCGGTGGCCGTTCGAAATCTCCTAGACGAAGAAGTGCGTCTGGCAATCATAAAAATGTGTAGGGTGTTTCAGCGAATCTGTGAAAAAGAGGTCCGAGCAGACGCCCAGGAGGATCTCGTGCGTGACGTGATAATGGCAACATGTGTGATGGAGAAGGAGTTTCCACCCACGTTTTAGAAAATCATGGCACATCTTCCAGTGCATCTTGTGGAGCAGTTATTCATTTGCGGACCTGTCCACTGCAGGTGGATGTATCCAGTTGAGAGATACATGAAGACGCTTAAAGACTACGTTAAGGCTTACGCACACCTTGAGGGGAGCATAGCGGAAGGGTATCGCCAATCAAACACGCTTGGCTTCTGCACAGAATACATGAAATGGCATAGGGCAACAACCCATCGTGTATGGGATCCCAACGAAGATGCAACTATGAACGATGAGGTACTACAGCGAAACGAACACACAATGCGCAGAATGTACGACGAGGTGCGGGCCTACGCCCATACATTTGTCATCGACAATGCGCAGTGTCCGGAACCGTGGCGAGAGTGAGCTCTAGTACCTCCAAACTAATGTGAGAGTCAACGTTTACTCTGACATCTCACGCAATGGATGAGCATCTTTAAATAAGTAGTACATGCCACTGCAGACGTCTGTGATAACAGAATTTCCACTGTTGGAACACAAGTTCGACGTACAGAATCCAGAGTAACGTGTTCAGTATTTTTTGCGACCAGATGTAGGAGTATATCTCTAACACTAAATACGGGGACTGCTGCGTAGGGAATACATTGTTGCAAAGGGTCAAAGGTGGGAAGAGCGGGAGGCATTTCGGCGCCATTCAAGACGTCAACGCCCCGGAAGACCTGTGACGTACCCCCCCGAACTAAGCAACATCCCTGCCTTTGCAGATTGGCTAAAGGAGCGTGTGCAACACGCCCAACATGTAGGTGAGCATCTGGATGAAGATGTCATACAATACTCATGTCCACCCGAGCGGTACGCAATGTCACACCAACAAATGTATTCTTTTGGAATGCACCTGCGTGTTCGAAGTTCTGAAGGCCGCCTCGTTACTAGGGACTCATGTGTGGTAGATGCCTTCACGCAGCAGCTTGGCTGGGGGATTCGCAATGGTAGGCCCATTGAAAGAACTACAGAACATGTCGGCTTCATTGAAGAGATACTAGAGCATGATTACCAAAATCATTGCACCACGGTATTGCTGTGCGAATGGGTTAAGCCAACACGTGATGTGCGATTCCCCAACATTGAGCACGACAGGTACGGCTTCACTGTGGCAAACTTCAACCACATGGACAGTAGGGTGCATTCCGATTCATTTGCATTTTCCTTGCATTGCCAACAAGTATTCCTATCTGATGATCCGACAAGACGCGGATGGAAGATTGTACTCCGCACAGACGTCAAGGGTAGACGTATGCCAGTACATCTTCCACAGCCCGCCGCCGCCGTGATTTCTGTAGGGAACGACGAGGACCTCGGGGGGTTGCAACCAACAATACAAGAAACGGAACCGCTCAGAAGACCTGCCGCCGCTAGCGGCAGTGACGTTATAGCGGCAACAAACACAACGGCACCGGAGACTCAGGAAGAGGAATGAGAAATGGGTGTTTTATGTCGAGACATGCAGCCTTGTTGATGAAAATGTCAGTCTGTTAGTTTGGACGTTGTAAAGAACGCATTTCTATATATTCAGCGTTCTTCACTTTCCATTGTATGAGACATGAATGCCCCTGCTACAACACCACCCTATATCAAAATGTTTATGGAAATGCCATCGTGTACGTTGGCCGGAACATCATCAATAGCGTTCCCAATGTCTCCATGGGCAACACTGACATGCGTTGACAGAAAACGTCAGACTGTTAGTGTGGACGCTCTATTGAACACCCTAAACCATATCCTACAGGTTCTTTCATAGTCACCACAGACGTCGTCTATGTCTCGCAGAATGAGATGGTAGACGTCACATGAAACCATGACCATCTCCGATGCGAATGCTGGTTTGGATGTTTTTAAGATATAGTGCCTGACGACTTCTAGCATCTCCAGAAATTTTCATCGTCGGCATAGACGTCTAGATGGATATCGGATAGAACATTCACTGGAACATGTAATTGGTATGCACTCATTGCCACTGCCAATGTTGCATGTGACGTTGGCCCTGACATCGTGTGACTGGCCAACTTTGCTGACGTGGAATATCGCTTGCCACGCAGTAAAGGACCTATAAATTCAAAATTTATTGACATTTCCACGTAATCCGGATTCCAAGTCAGCCACAAATTCCCTCCCTTTATGAAATATAACAAAATTCGTGGAAATTGCTATTGTAGAAATATTCTATAAGATTCTGGAATTTATTTTAAATTAAAAAATATGAAAAAATGAAAAAATGAAAATTTTATAATCTGAAAGTATTGAAACTGAAAGCAGTAAAAAATGAAACTTAATGAATAAATAAATAAATAACCAAAAAACTTTTTTTGTATTTTGAAAACTGCCCAGCTACGTGATTTTCTTACTACCGGGCAGCGTTTTACGTGAGGTCCCAGTAAATTTCAAAGACTTACACATAGTCAAAACTGAAACCCCTTGCCGACGTGGCACCTAGACGTCTCACTTGATGTCCTGTGTAATGTCCCACTAGACGCTCACGTTTCTGTCAACATTTACGCGTTTCATTGCTAACATCCCCATGTTTGGTAGCTAACATCCCCGTGTTTAGTAGCTAACATCCCCATGTTTGGGAGCTAACATGCCCTCGTTTGCCAACTAACATCTCCATGTTTTTTACAACGTCCCGTTAATTCTGATGTTCTTCTGGATGTCACGTTTCAAAATGTTGATGTCCAGCGGAACGTCTACGTTTTTTGAAAACATCACAAAAAATGCGGGTTTCTTATAGTGTCACAACCTTGCACACCTAGCAAAGACACACTAAGAGGACTCAACTCTCTCCCGGTCCACTCACACAAACTCGACAAAGACTCTAGACACAAGCAATGAAGGCAAGACACGAGGAGATCAACAAAGAGAAGAGTACTTAACACAAGAGCCCAAGGCCCTTAAGTACACAAAGGCTACTAGCTACCCTCCAAAAGTAGATCCCCAAAAGGTGGAAATGGCATCTAAAGAGTGCACTAAAGTCAATAGCTACGCTCCAAAACTAGACCCAAAAGGACAAAACGGCATCTAAGAGTGCACTAAAGTCAATAACTACCCTCCAAAAGTACATCCACTATAGGACAAAACGGCATCTAAATCCTAAAATCAAGGGTAGCCTAGTCACTGGCGGATTATCAGTAGACCGGTAAACTGGAAGACTCCCGGTCCCGGGACCGCTGAACCTTTCCCTAACAAAACTAAGTAGCCGGAGAAACCACTCAAGTGGTAGTGACCGGGTGCACAATGGGACCCCATCGACATCACTACTCTCACCCTAGTGTGTAATTCTAGCAACTTAAAACAACATCTCACCAACCGGTGAGATAAATCAACACATAACATATAACAAAGACTCAACCGGAAGACTCTTCCGATTGAGACATATAGGGATTGTCACTACGTCTGTAAGTACCAACATGGTCAAGAGAATCCCCCGGGAGGTCGGATGTCTCAACCGGGAGGTCTACCGGTGGATTGGGAATATCCACCGGGAGGTCTACCGGTGGATTGAGAATATCTACCGGGAGGTCTATCGGTGGATTGGGAATATCCACCGGGAGGTCTACCAGTGGAGTAGTAGTATCCACCGGAAGGTTGGATGTGTCTATATATACACGTGGAGTCTCTTCAAGCTCGATTAGTATAGCCACAGAGGACTCTACCAAGGACTCCGGGGTTGAGGAAGGGAGGTCTACCGGTTCCTTCCCGGTAGAAGTTACCGGGAGGCTTCTTTTTCTTTTCTTTTTCTTATTATTTGATCTTTTTTTTTTTTGTCTTTTCTTTACCACTACTACTAATTCAAACAAGAATTATGTCGTAGTTTGCAGAGTCAGTATTCCTCCGGAATGCACTCATTCATCAATTAGTACGTCCAAAGTAAACCACTCCGGTTTCGTTCCCACAGAGATCTAGTTATCCTTTCAAACTTATCCAAAACCTTTAAGTTATCGATCACCTATGTTAGTTATTCTATTCCGTAAAGGAACCGGATCCTTAAACCGTAAACTGATTTCAGGAACTTTATCCAGAATGTACCGGAACTAGTTTCCGGGAGTTATGCACACTTGTTTTCGGAAAGGATTTCCGGTAAACCAGGTGGGTAGTTTGATTTACCTCTGTTTCCCCTCAGAGCAACTTCCGGAAGGTTTAAGCGAGTGACCGGAAGACCACTGATCCTATTTTGTGTAAGTGGACGGATTCCCCACTGCCTTGTGACTTTAAGTGGCTAGACATCCACTGCCCCGGATTTTATAGTGCCCGGACAATCACTCTCCTCCTTATCTACTAACCAGTGATGTGGTGTTGATTCTAGACTTAACTCTCACGACATCCGGAAGGCCTTCCGGATGCGGTCACACAAAGATAAGTCCGGACTACAACGACGTTCCGATAGCGCTCCTGTAGGTCTCTGAAGATAGTGATATTGTTTTACTTGGGAGGACTCCTTCTAGACTCACATAACAGGTTTTTCCTATCGTGGGGGTAAACTCCGGTTTTGGGGATCGGAATCCGGGTTCACACGGGATATTCCGTGCCCTAGAGACTACCAGGAACACCTCTGCAATATATCTCTTCCCCTCGTGGTTCTTCCGGACTCTGGAGGTGACCAGGAATGCCTCTGCAATCCCCTCTAGTTATCTCGGACACTCCCCTATTGGAAATCTAAACCGGCTCGCTCCATAGTTCACCAAAACCTCCTTCTCTTCACAGAAATCTACGTAAGACGTACTACAGCAACGGACCTTGTACCTTACAAGAGAACATCATATGTCGCACCAACTAGGTAGCAAATCTAGTGATAGCTCCGGAATATATTCAAACATAAGGAAAAATAAGATCCTGAGTTAAGAAAACTCATTACCCTAAGTACTGGAAAATCAACCGGATCCATGCACTACCTTATCTGCAAGAAATCCGGAGAATCTAACCTAGAAAATCTTATCCCTAAAGGTCCGGGATTTCAAACCTGAGATCCGAAAATTATGGATCTCAGATCCGATTTTTCCGCCGGTCAACAATACTAAGTTTGTGGTTTCGACAGACAGGTCGGTAGCCGGGTGCAATCTGGAGCCCCATCGTTAATCGCTACCGCAAGTTTGATGACCGGTACTAACAAATCTTCTGCTAAAACTAATAATCTAACTAAGGGGTCTTCTTGTTCCGTCCACTCCGGCGCATCGGAGACGCTCCCACGGTCTACTTCTTGCCACTTACCTTATCCGGAATGGGATCCGGTACTGGACCACTTCCGGAGGCGGGAGCTTCAGAGTCGGGTTGATCGGCTGCAACTGCCACCTGCGTCGCCTTCTCTGCGGTGCCGGGGGAAGTCCCCAGTGTTGCCTAGGGGTTGGTGACCGTACCCGGATGACCTCGAGAAAGGGGAGAGGTCGTCTTCCGTCGACTGGAGGTCGGTGGCGAAAGGGGGATCCGGAAGCTGGAAGGAGAATCCTGAAATAGTGCTGAAGGGGGTTGGATCCTCCGGACCGTCTCCGGACTGTTGGGAGGCGTCCTACCACTCTGTCCGGGCGGGGCTGTGTCCGGAGTGACCACCGTCTCCTCCATCGGTCCCTTACCCTTCCCGGAGGGTTCATGTGCCTGCTGGGAAGGTCCGGTTGTCTCCGAGGACGAGGTAAGATCGATGGTGGGAGTTGGCTCCACCGGCTTCTCCGGGACAACGATGCTGGCTGCGTTGTTCGCCAGTAACTGCATCTGCCCCCACGTCTTCTCCATCTTCCGGGCGTGGTCCAAAAGGAAACGGATGACCTGACCCCGGTTTGTTTCACCTCCCTTCTCCAGATACTCCGTGAAGAGAATGCTCCGGTTGACAATGTCAACCGAAAAACTCAAGGCTTCCCGCACCTCGCCAAGGGCTTGAGCTGATGCGGCTGCCTTCGCTTCTACTGCCTTGCGAAATGCTTGGGCTTCGTCAAGCGCTGCATCTGCTTTCGACAGGTCTTGCTGCATCTTCGACCGGGCTTGTACAAGGGTCCAGTGCTGGGCTTCCATCTGCTCCAACCGGAAATCAATTTCCCCAAGGCTTTTCAACCGGGGCAGAATTTCCTCCGAATTTCAAGCCGGAGCTCCCCCATGATGGTGTATATCAGAGAGGTGTTGTCGTTCAAGTGTTGGTTGATCCGGGAAGCTCTCCAGGCAACGTGCTGGAGCAGCTCCATAATGTCCTCTTTGTGCCTCCCGGTGAGTGTCGGGATCTCCGGGTTCGGGCATCGCTCTGGCCGCTTCGACGGCCCCGCTCCATCTTCTTCTTCACCTTCGGGAGCCAAGTCTAGACGGGTGGGTGGAGAGCGCACCGGTGGTGATTCCGGTTGGGCTGAGCGACTCCTTTTCCGGGTCTAGGGTGTTGGCGCCGAAGCTGTCTCCGTTTCTTCGTCTTCATCACCCTCCTCATCAGCCTCCACCCCTCCGTACCTCTGAATGGTCAGTAAGGCTTCGTATTTGTCGTGCTCTTCCGGTTTAAACAGCTCATAATGGTGGTAGAGGTGGGTCAGGTATGCTGGAAGCGGCGACCCCGCCTTCCAGTTCCGGTGGATATTCATGATCAGTCGCTCCACCAAATCTTGCATGAGGGACCCCCAATCGACGGTGATCTTCTCACGCATAGCTCCTAAAAACGTCGCTGCCCACTTCAATACTAAACGCTTGGGTTTCTCCGGGTGAAAAATAGGGTTTAGAAACCCTATTACGATCTGAGCTCGTGGGTCGGTTAGGTCGGTGATAAAGTATCCCTCCTTCGGATGAGCCGGTGTCGGGTAGAGAAGTCTTTGCCTTGGGAAAATACTGGATTTCTTGCTGCAGTTAGTTTTAGCTTAAGACATGAAAGACAAGGATAATATAAGAAGTATTAATCCTTGAACGCATCATGTATACATACTTGTATCTATACCCTTTTGTACGTATACATAGAGTATTCCTATCCGTATTCGTAGAGTATTTTTATACGTACATGTAGAGTACTTTAATACTTGTATTTGTCATGTATAAATACAGTAGAACATACTATACGAATACATGATTTATACGTACAAGTATAATACTTTTATACATACACGTACAAAGTATAAATACGATCTACCGTATACAAAACCGTATAAGTTTTGTACATACCTTCAAAATCCCGAATCTCCCTCTAAAATAATAGCCAAACTTCAAATAACCACCAAATTAGCATAAACACTTCAAATCAAGAGTGCATTAGCTTTTTGGAAAGCTATTGTGAGCCGCAAAAACGGCTCACGGTGATGAATGGACCTCACGTCGGGTCCATTAAGGCTAATGAGTGGTGAAAATGGGTTATCCCATGGACTAGCTCGTGGTTTTTTGATTAAAATGGCCAAGTGGCCTTTCCCCTCACTAAAAGAGGAGCCATTTATGGGCAATCGCAGAATTTATGTAGTTAGCCAAAAAGGAAAAAAAAAAAGGGAATAAACCAGAAAATAAAAGCAAAGAGAGAAGGGAAAAAAGAGAAAAGAAAATTAGAAAAGAATTAAAATGAGTAGTGGTGGAGAAGAATTTACCTCCTATCGAGTTGTAGACCGTATTCGGTCACGATGAAGAAATCACGAAACCAAAAAAATGGGAGAAGAAGAAGGAGGATGGTGAGGAGAAAAGAAAAAGAATGGGGCGTTAAAAGCCCTTAAAAAAATAGTCAGAAGGGTCCAAAAAGAAGTGGAAAAGAATCCTCATCAATCACTAAGAAAATTAGGAATTATCCCAAGCAAGGGGAATTCAATTTAGGTAGGTTAAATTAGATTTTTGCACCTTTGAAAATTAGCTAATAGCTCACTTATTGAGATCATGCACACACATGTGGCATGGAGTCAAAGTTTAGATTTAGATATTCCTTGGTTAGTGGGACACCCACTTGTGTTGAATGCAAGGGTGGCTAGTGATTTATTAGCTTTTTAGTTACTATTGTTTAGTGTGACCATTAATGTGCCCACCCAAAATGGCGGCTGTGAACGACGAAGGGAACGACCTTGGGAACAAAGAAGGGAGCAAGGGCCTTGGGGTTACCCCCTTGGTGGGCGCTTATTCAAAGTGTGGGAGGTGGGAGTGAGAGAGGTGTGTGGAAGGAGAGAGAGAGGTAGGGTTCAGATTTCCCCCTCCTGTGGGCTGGAATTTGATTCAATCGTTGCGAAAATAGGAGAGTAGATAGATTAGAACGTTGGCTTTCCAACAAGCTCAAGAACGCGCGGACCAGAGCTGTGACGACGAAGATACGGGCGGCGGAGTGAGGACGACCAGTTGGAGGATCGGTGGCGGATCTCGTACGGCCTCAGGTTTTCCCTTGTCAGTAGCGGAGTTCTTGTCCAATCGAGCAAATATTTTCGGAGTAGATAGATTAGAACGTTGGCTTTCCAACAAGCTCAAGAAAGTGCAGATCGGAGCTGTGACGACGAAGATACGGGCGGCGGAGTGAGGACGACCAGTTGGAGGATCGGTGGCGGATCTCATACGGCCTCAGGTTTTCCCTCGTCAGTAGCGGAGTTCTTGTCCAATCAAGCTAAGATTTTAGGAGTAGATAGATTAGAACGTTGGCTTTTCAACAAGCTCAAGAACGTTTGGATCGAAGCTGTGACAACGAAGATACGGGCTGCGGAGTGAAGAGCACCAACAAGAGGAGCAAGATCACGAGCTGAACAAGAGGAGCAAGATCACGAGCTGAACAAGAGGAGCAAGATCACGAGCTGACAAAGCAAGTCGAAGGCTAAGGATGGAGGGTGAACCGAATTAAATCAGGGAGCCCCTTTTCTTTTCTCCCTCGAACCTCTTCAATTCCATGTGTATGACTTGAACCCTAATTTTCTAAATACAAAAACCACGCGGAAGCGCTGCCAATTTTTCGGTAGAATTAGAGTTTGCTATATATTCAACTAAATAACCGATTAGAGCGTCATTAGTAAGTGAACACAGCTGGAGGCTCACTCTTAGTAAGGCTGGGGTGGATTCTTGTGTGAATGAATGTGATACATGCGTAGGAATGTGGTGCATGATCTTGAATATAGTCATATGTTGAAGGTGCACTGCTGGTCGCTGGCTGGGAGGTCCAGGGTCGAGTCAAATGATCAATTGAAGGCTGCCATCGTGTTAAGCAAGAAAAACTAATTTGAATACTAAAAACAAACGTAAAAAACGGAGTCATAATCACGAAGATAATGAAGAATTAAACTTTTAACATAAAAAGAGGAGCTTGTCTGCTGGTTGCTGCTGTTAGGGTCGCACTTGGGCCTGGAAGTGGTGGTTAAAGTGCTAATCAAGTTCACAAGGCAAAATTGAATCTAATAGAGCTTTAAAACATTGGAAACAAAGCTTTGAGGCGGAATTTACGCTTGTCTAAAGGTTGGATTCAACCTAAGGCTGAATTCAGCCATCACATCACTAATTATTAACGAACCCTCTTAAGTGACCACGCCTTGGGTCATCATGCTTGTATGAATGGTTAAAGTATGTTTGCACAAGGGGCTGCATCCCATATGTAGGGTCTTGTGTTCAAGATAAGCCACCCATTAGGGGCGGTTTATTTGGCTCACAGCTATCAAAGTGCTTAATAGAGGGAAAGGAAGATTAAAGCTCTACAAGGTACTGTCAAGAGTCCATAGCTCGTCAAAGGTCGTACTCCCAAATTCAGCATCAGCTGCACCTCCCTTTGCTTCACAGAGCACTCTGACTTCATACAAGCTTTGCCAAAGCCGAGTGATAGCTTCCTAGAAAGCTGATAACACCACCTAAGCTCTCTACAAAATTCGTCTTCAGAATCTATACCAAACGTTTTCTATGCTCAGTTGAAGTTGGTGTTTACTTCCACTCTTGAATTTAGTCGGCAGCTCAAGACCCTCTCACTTTCAAAGCCATAACTTTGTTTCAAAGAATCTAAATAAAAAGTTACAAAGCTCCATAGAAAACTAACACAATAACACTTGACTTGCTCAAATTTCATAAACAAAAACACTATAAACAAGTTTCTACAAGCTTTTGAAATCTCAGTCTTCTAAATTTCTTTACAGCAGACACTGTCCAACTCAAACACTCATAGAAATTACACACAAATCTCAAATAGAGCGTGCTATATCATTATGAATCCACAACAACAAGATGTACAAGCTCTTAAAATCTCATAGTAAAACTCGTAGTACACACTGAGCTCTTGCTCTCCAAAAACTGCACACCGAAAAAACTCAACTCTCGTGGAGGAGAGAGGGGAACCCGACCCCTTTGCCTCCTCCCAAAGTCAACACCAGCCCATACCTACGCCTCATGGGCCTCAACTAGTCATTGGCTAACTCCCTTAAGCTTACTTCAGCCTTATCTATCCCTTATCTTAGCCATAAGGCATCAAAAGTCTACCAAATGGAAAACTATTTCTACCTTTCATCTACCAAACTTCTAACATGCAAGGTGAAGTTTGGAAACATTAAAAACTAAACAAATAAAATCAAATACATGTCTAAAAGAGCTTGAAAAGAATTTCAAGAGGAACTTCACTCCATCTGCAAGAACTTGAGGATGCGTTGAAGGATAAGAGCAACAAAGTCAGCACGAGCAGCCTTGGTCAATGGATTAATTGGACCTTCAAGCCAACGTTGATGACCGCGACTCCCTTTGACAGGCCTAAGACAACAAGAGTATTGATTGTCATTTAGGCCTTCAAAAATCCCTCCAAACGTCACATCTTGAGTACCAGGTTCAACACATCCAACCTGCAATAGAATCACCAGGGCACGAGCATCTTGTTGAAGATTGCCGTGCCACCGCTGCTCCACACGAGGTTGCTTTGGCGGCCGAGAAGGCCCAGCTTCTTCTTGTGGACGCTCAAGCAGTGGTGCAGGACTAAGCGGCAGAAGAGTACAAACCGGCAGTTGAGATAAAGATAAATCTAGCTCAAGTTCTGGTTGAAGCTCTTCATCCTGAGACTCAGAAAAAACTCTCCAATTCGACATGTCCAAAAAAAATTCAAAACAACTACATAAAACTGATGAAGCTCTAAATGAACCTTCTTCTTATAACACAAATACTTTGTAGAAGGCGTCACCTTGAAGCTTTCCCAAAGATGTGATCTCTTTTTCTCCAATCAAATCCACTCAAATAAAATATAAAATATAAATATAAAACAATGGATAGGGATATAAATCCCTTCAGCATGCTCTGATAATCGCCAAGCCGCGGAAGTCCAACTGGTAAAGTGCTTCAAGCGCCATAGCACTGGTCCGGGTTCGAAACCCTTTGGACCCGTATGAGCATGCGAATGGCCACGTGGCTTGGCACTGCTAGTGAAAACTAGGCAGGAAACTACCAGTTGGCGCCACCTACCCCCCCTGAGCATGTGAGAAGATGCAGAGACTCCAAGTTTCGTGGTTAAAACCACGGTCCTTTCTCTTCCCCCTTCATTCCTCTGATCTCCCCCCCTCCTTTTTGTCTATACTTTTATTTTTCTTAGTTTTATTTCTATTTGCTCTGATCACTACTCTCAATCCATTTCACACTGTATTTACATATTAAACCGTTTCTTTACACGACACCGGTCCCCGGAACTCGCCGTCCGTGAGCTCATCCTTCCGCTCCGTCACCTTGACATCCCCATCAGCGAAGCCGTAGGTCCGCTTCCACTCCGCCCGGGTCCACTTCTCCGGGTGTGCGCGTATACTACCGTCATACTGGTTGTCGGATGCGCGTATGAGCTCCGTCACGACCTTCTCATCTTTCGTTCCCCACGCCGCCGCTATCAGGCCGGAGCACCCCATGATGTCCAGAAAGTGGAACAAGGTATGCATGTCTCGGTCGGCCGCCGGATACTCCGATATCACCCTCACGATGGGTGGTCCCCCGGTGGCAGCGCTCTTCACCTTCTCCTGTTTCCCGGATCTCTCGCCGGCCATGGCGCTCTTCCGTCAGCCTCCGGTCGTACCTGCACGCACTGACCTCACAAGAACTCTCTAATACTGCCGGATGCTTGAGGAGCAACCGGCTGAGAAACCTGTAGAAGGACTAAGGAAGAGGGATCGAAAACAGTCCGGAGGAAGATAAGAAGAAATGGAGGAGGAAGAAGAAAAATAGTTTTGGTATTCCCCGTCGGTTGGCCTTTTTATAACGGCCCCAAAGTACGGGATTTCTCCAACGGTAGTGACGTCACCATCAAAGCCTTTTAACGGCTCTGACATCACTATCGCCATTATGACAGGTTCTGTAGTAGGTAGATTCTGATTTCTTCTCCCGGTTCAAGGTATTTCCGGGTTCCCTAGATTATACCCGGTTTCCCCACGTGACTGGCCGTCCGGATTATGTACTTCGTTAGACCTTTTAAGGACTTAGCTGATCCGGCCCCCATCCTATTTTCTAGTTATTGATTCTGTACTATCTAACTCAACTTTACTTATTTTATCACTACTATTTTTTTAATTTTAGCCGGATTTTATGATAAACATCCGAAAACTTGTGGGACGACTTCCCACAAATTAGCATCTAGAAGAACTCAACTACTTCTAACTACCTCCTAAACTTAAATAGTTAATTTAGATTTAAGTGGTGATTTTAGACTTACGTCCCGGGATCTCTCCCGGGACTCTTTTGATATTGTTTCCCGGGACTTAAATTAGTGATTTTAAGACCCGATTTTATCACCACTATAAACCTAATTAACTACTTAAGCATTTCTCTATTTTCTCTATTGGCTATCTAATCTAATTTCACACAATACTAACTACTTTTCTAATTAACTAATACTAAAAACCCTATTTTAACTAATTTTTTTGGTAGGGGCGACCAAGTGGGAGTTTTAGACTCCCACACTAGGCAACGCCAGAGGGCTTTTTTGAGGTCGCGTATAGACTCGGCTTATGGCGGAACTCCCTAGACCATTTGATTAGTGATAGGACGATTGTGTTTTGCCCCGGGGTAAATGAGTGTTCTTTGTGACTTTTTTTCATGAAGTTTGAATAAATCTTGGAATAATGGTATTTGCTTCCTTTACTATTACTAATTTTTTTGGACATCGGGCTAATTTGGTCCATCCATCTAATGAAATATAGTATTCTTGGTGCATTGTCTATATGCTTTACACCTACAAATGTCTATATATATTGATACTTTAAAGATCATATATCTTCAAAATCATGGAAATCTTCCAATATAACGAATATGGTGTTAAGGGCATGTGTTCTTAACAACTGCATTAAACGTGAAGTAGCTAGGGGATTTTTATTAAAAATCTTACAACCAATACATCTTTCACATTAGCTGCGGAAGAATTTGTGGTCTATAATACTGTCGAGACTATTGGAAGGTTTGGAGAGGCCTCGGATTTGGTGATGAAGTTTGGCATGCTATTGGGGGCCAATTGGAGAGCCTCAATGAGTCAATTGCAGTGGGCTGACAACCTCCGTTTCTACTAGGCGCCTAAGCAAGAGATCTCGAAGCTGCTTGGAATTTCATTTGGGCTTAGTTTGTCATCAACGAGTGTGGACCAATTTTGTTCATGGCAAATTGTACAAGAAGTTACAACATTGGTCCTCAATTAAGACTAATAGCTCTGGGTGCACAGTCATTGCCAATAGTATTCTTTGTTAGTCCACTGTAGACAACTCACAAATGCCACCGGCAAGATTTGGACCTACATTTGGGTAGGGGCCCCGCAACCAACGCGAGCCCGTGTGGCGTGGTAAACATGTTGTCAACGGAAAGAGGATGGTGAATTTAACCCGCTGGATCCGCTTGAAGCCATGATCCATTCCACCTGGTTCATCAATATAAAAGATTTTGCCTTTACTGGCAGTGTATGCACTAAAAACTGCATCACATATAGCTCGTTGATTGGCAATAAGGTTTGGTGAGCCAACAGTAACTTCCTCTTCAAATTCCTCAATTGGATAGTTATGCTCTATCTCAATCATACAGATTGTTTCTAAATATTTGAGAGGACTAGCCGGACAAAGTTCTTTCCTAAAAGGCTTTGTTCCAAAGAGTATCTCGTAGATTTCACCTAGGTACTCCACCTAACATGTATAAGACTGTCTTAAATTATTATTGAAATAGACATGTACAAAATTATAAATTTGAATTTAGCAATTATGATTTTTTTTATCAATCTAAACTCTATACATATTACAGGCGATAGACTCTCTGTCCGCCGCTCCCTAACCCTAACCCTAAACCCTAATCCTAACCTTGAAGCCTAAACCCTAACCCTAACCCTAAACCCTAACCCTAAACCTAAGACTTCGCCGGAACATGCACGTTGTTGTTGGTGAATGCCGAAATTTGGGCAACCATACATGTCCAGAGTGGCTCCTGGCGTTGGGAGAGGACAGGCTCGAGAAGGTGAAGGATGACATGATCAGGTGTCCACGGGCGATGATTGTCGACAATCACACCTTGAACGACTTGATCAATGCCGTCTATGGAGGAATTACTGACGTCGAAGCAAATGCACACGAGTACTTCAGTGGTTGTGCCATCCTTGCCGCACGGAATGACGACGTTTTGCGGATCAACGCATGACGTTCCGAGGGATGCAAATTGCAATCTAAAATATAATGCGTCAAACAAATTTTATTCTGAGGAGTACTATTAAGAAACCTTCCCCGGTCAGAACGACGGGTACAGAGGCTTGTATATTATAGAACTATTCGTCCTAGATGAACCAAATCAAATGTTCCCATTATTTATTTTATATCACCGTTACTTACACGAGGTATCCACTATCTACTTTAGATACCCATCATATATCTATATCTATAAAAGAATTCAGGATGAAGAACACGTTAAATGGATGAACACGTCGGATGTAAAACACGTCAAATGGATGAACGCGTCGATGAAAAGCTAAAAGTTAGGGTTTTGGATAAAAGGACGGGGGACGGGGGACGGGAACAAGGGGACAAGGACGGGGGAACGATGGATTTAGGGGGACAGTTTTTTGGACACAAAAAAATGTTGTGTCCGGAGGACACGGGTATCACTCTAGTTTTAAATACTTGAGGTAGTATACCTCATAGTTTCACTAATATAATTTACTTTTTCATCCAAAGAAGTTAACCCAACGAATATCGCCAGGTTACATAACTAAGTTTACCACCTTTCTCTTTTATAAGAAGAGAAGAGATTAACTCAAGCTTTGTCCTCTCACTCCTCAACAGTTTTAAAATTCTTATCTCAATAATTTTCATTCCTTTACTTTCATACTTTTACTTCACCTCAAAAGTAAAAGCATAGTCAAATAATGAAAAGAACTACCGCAATCATCTTCTATATTAAAAAGTGAATATATTTATTATGTCTCCACTTCGGGCTGCATCGCGTTTTGGGTTTGGTGTCCCGCATTAGGGTTTCGGGTTTCGGGGATTTGTTATGGTGCAGGTTTTGGTATCGCGATTAGGTTTTGAATTGGGTTTGGGTTGCTTTTTGGTGTGGTTGAATTTCTTCCAGGTGTTCGGGTTTTGTTTTCAGGAGGTCTTATGGTGGAATTGCGTTGATTAGGGTTCGGAGGTTCGCTCTGATTTGCGCAGAGCATTGGTGGTGGGTTGGTTAGTAATTCGTACAGGTTGTGGAGATTAGGGTTGGGTGTTCCGTTTTAACGAAGGTTTTTGGAATTGCGATTAGGGGGCTTGAATTGGGAGAGGTTTAAATGGAGAGGGAGCGAGACAGGGAGAGGAGGAGAGCTCGCGTGCGGGCTTGCGAAGCGGATCGAGAGCCTGGGGAAATTACAACCTCGAGCCCAATGGAGGACGGAGAGCTCGCGTCAAGAGGACGGCACACTCTGGCGACGGATTCCGGAAGCAGCATCTCCCCGCAGAAGAAGCGCAAATTCAGTCTCATAGTCTGGGACGTGGATGATGCAAAAACTGGTGCAGCAGCAGCAGTAGCGCATCCGTCGAGTAGGTTTGGCCCGAGTTCTTCTCCCCGCCCGCACCGGCGCTCATCCAGCAGCTCGTCCCCTCTGAAGCAGAGCCCATCCGAGCAAGGCAGGTCGAGAGGGAAATCCACAGTGTCTCCCTTAGGCGGGAAGCAGCAGGCATCCTCTCCGACTCCTCTAAACGGCGCACCTGTGGAAACGACGAGGATGTCCTCTTCGCCACCGAGTGGACGAGGTATTGATCCCGGCCATGGTGTCCCAGCTCCTTCTTGTTCAGCGTCGTCGTTGTTTTCTGAGGATGAGAGGGGCCAGTCCCCGAGTGCGATGCAGAGTGGCGATGTGCGCATGCAGGACGTGCGAAGGGTGACAGGCACGCCGGATTCGGACGATGGTCTGGAGCCGGGGCAGGTGCTGGATAGTCCTGTAAAGCAGGAAGAAGACGGCACCCCGGCGCCTGTGACGATCGCCCGGTCGCGGTGGGCAGAGGACCCGGCCACTCCCGAGCACGAATCCTCGCCGTCTCTGCGCAAGGCGAGGTCAAGGAGCAACGAGAGCGAGGAGCTGCAGGGGAAGGCGCCCAGCACATCGCCCGAGCCGGGAGAGTTTCGGAACAAAACAGGTAGCCATGAGGACGACGACAAGGAGTACGAGCGCGAGCTCAGCGAGGACAGTGAGATGCAGCAGCCGGAGCTAGAGCCGGAGCCGGAGGAGAAAAATCCTGGAGTTCCAGGGGGCGGCCCTTCGCAGCATCGCGCCATTGACATGTTGCAGGGCTGCCGATCCGTAGATGTGTTCGAGAAGCTCATCAAGATCGACGAGGGGACCTACGGCGTGGTGTTCCGGGCGCGCGACAAGAAAACCGGGGAGCTGGTGGCGCTGAAGAAGGTGAAGATGGAGAAGGAGAAAGGCGGGTTCCCCATGACGTCCCTGCGCGAGATCAATGTGCTGCTATCGGTTCATCACCCTTCGATTGTGGACGTGAAGGAGGTCGTGGTGGGCAACAGCCTGGACAGCATCTTCATGGTGATGGAGTACATGGAACATGACCTGAAGGGTCTGATGGAGTCCATGAAGCAGCCGTTTAGCCAGAGTGAGGTGAAGTGCCTGATGCTGCAGCTGTTCGACGGTGTGAAGTACCTGCACGACAACTGGGTCCTGCACAGGGATTTGAAGACCTCGAACCTGCTGCTGAACAACCGTGGGGAGCTCAAGATCTGCGACCTGGGGTTGGCGCGTCAGTACGGAGATCCGTTGAAGGAGTACACGCAAGAGGTTGTCACTCTCTGGTACAGGGCGCCGGAGCTGCTCCTGGGCGCCAGGAAGTACTCCACTCCCATCGACATGTGGTCGCTGGGGTGCATAATGGCGGAGTTCCTCGCGAAGGAGCCACTGTTTCCCGGGAAGTCCCCCATCGACGAGATCGACAAGATCTTTAAGACGCTGGGCACCCCGAACGAGAAGATCTGGCCGGATTTCGTGAATTTACTGGGCGTGCGCTTTACGAAGCAGCCGTTCAACAGGTTACGTGAGAAGTTCCCGGCTACTGCTTTTTCCGGTCGGCCAACGTTGTCTGGGAAGGGGTTCGATCTGTTGAACCGGTTGCTTACGTATGATCCGTCGAAGCGCATCACGGCCGATGAGGCGCTGGACCACGAGTGGTTCCGGGAGGTGCCCTTGCCGAAAGCCAAGGAATTCATGCCCACATTCCCGGCGCGGAGAGTCCAGTGAAGCAGCAAAAGTTCTGAGTAGCGACAACGAACACAGACACATCCAACTCACAAACATACACTCTCTCTCACACAAAACCATCTTAGTTGTGGTTTAGAGACGTTTGTTCTGACGCGGGCGGTGGTTGGATGGTGCAGGCTGACGCAAACATGCTTCGACAAGTGCGTGGAGAAAGCGAGTCCGTGGGAGTGGAAGTTGGATTTGAGGATTTTGTGGAGGGGTTAGTGCTTGTCTTGAATGTTTTGAGAGGTTGCAAATCCAGCAGGTGTTGATCAAAGTGATTTGTTGTGAAGGTTTGTTTGCGGATTGTTTGTAACGAAGCGAGAATGATGTGGAACTTAAAGTTGAGTGTCGTGAATTCCGGTTCAGAGTTTTTGGTGTGTTGAGTGGAATGGCGACCGTTCCTCTTGTTGTGGATTTTCGGTGGCTGAAGGAGGCGTTCTGTTTCGATCGCAGGTACAAGGAGGCGAACTTAAATATGGGAGAGAACATCTGCATCGATCGCTGTGTGGAGAAGACTGGCAGATGCGAAATTGCAGTTAATTAGAGTCATGAAATTTTAGCCCATTTGCTTTAGGATGTAAGGAAGAATAGAAGGCACACGGTATTAGATTATCAAGGTATATAGTCGAGGTATTATCTAGATATCAACATGTTACATCCAAAACCATCACTTGTATATCAACCAATTATCACATAATATCATATATAAATATACCACGTGGTGTTGATACATCATGATATCTGGATATCGACATGCTATCACCAAACTATTACCTCGATATCAACCTAATATCACATGAGTATTCGAAAATACCATCAAAATACTGAACACCCTATTCACGAGCAATCTGTAGAGACACTAGAATAATTCCATAGCCGATGCATACTCAACCAGGCCTGGTAGAAGCATCCCTTCCAAAGCATCAAGGGCAGCAGGCAGAAGGCGAGAACGGCAGTGCCTCCGACCACATTACGGCGGAAGGAGGGTCAATTTCGGGGCTCTTTATGTTTTAACCTTTTCCAAAATTGGCCGTTGCCGTCATGTCTTTAGAACGCACTTCAAACAAGGTGCTAGCTATTTAACGAATCTCTGTGATTCCAATCGATGCAGGCGTGGGTAAACAATTGCGAGTGATTTCCGTAAAGTATTTACTGTATAGATGATGTTTTGCTTAATCTAATACACTTGCGGATTCTCCCAGACTCTTGTGGTCTGCCTATTAAAGGGTTAATGAGCAATATTACTATGAAGTTTTCATGATTCTAAGTAAGGTTTCACCTCCAATTACAAGGTGTGATACCAGAGGTGATGGATTACCTTTTTCCTTTCTTTCACTTGACAGTTGAGAATTCTTCTTTACTATCAATCGATTGACAATTGTGCATTCTTGCATTAACCAATTTCTCATGTGTGTTTCCTCTACTCATGCGATAGACCTACCATGCTGCATCTTCACATAAATCCTACTACTGTCTGAAATACACAAACGACGTCACATGCTTTCCGTTTTCCATCTAGAAAGTGCCATAATCCTTTGCACAAAACCACCAAATGCGTTTTGACATGGTTCATAACTTCAATTATGGAGATTGTATTAGTTGAGACGGGAGGCACGGCGACTCCATCTACATTGCGTAATTGTCGGTTTCATGCGTCGCAAGTACTTAAATCAACCAACCATTTGTCCAGAATCTCAAACTTCGTAGATGTCCTGGAACACAACTCCTCCCAATTTCATTCTTCATCTCAGTACGTTCATTTTGGGCGAAGTGAGTGTTCTCTGGATGACCATGAGTGAGTGCATGTGAGGAATGTGCACACCTGAACTTCGAAAACCGACACCCAACCCAGCATGTTGCTCATCCTATCATTCATCATACAGCGACCAGAAGTATTTCATAATTAACCTACAGTCAGTTCCGCTCGTAGAGCCATAAACGACGTCGAGTGATCAATCGGTGGATTCATGCAAGAGTCCGGGGTTGGTAGCAGTCTCGGTCGTGCAAATGAACAGATTTGATGACACAGCCTTCGTCGTGCAGATGACAGCACATGTGCAGCCTCGGTAATCTCCACATGAGCAGTCTCGGCCGTCTGGGGTGCAAAACTTCGGAGGAGTCCAATAAATCAAGACAAGTTCCTGGGCCCCCTCCATCTTCTCCTCTCTCTGTCGCTCCTTCCCTCATACTTGGCTCTCTCCGCCCTCTCCGTCTCCACTTTACCGTAAGTTTGCTGCACACCAAGCTTTTGCTAGGTTGTTCTCGACTAGGATGCCTGTCTGCTTTTCAGGTTTTCTCTGCTTTTCAGGATATCTAGGTTTCTGCTTTTTGGGATACTGATACTGATGCTGTCTTCTGGATGGTTACACTCTCAGGGCCATTGGCTAGGTGTTGTGGTACTGCAGATCATCAGGAATATGACGCGGGGACGTCTAGCACTTTTGGCAGCCTTGTGCCTTCTCATTTCCATGGTTGCCCTCCATGTGGAGGCGCGGCCGCTCCCGGACGACTGCGGCCCATTAGGAAAGCACCGCTACAGATGTGGTGGCCCTCCTCGCATCACTCGCAGCGTTCAGGTCAACCCGAAGCAGCTCCCAGACTGCGGCCCATTGGGAAAGCACCGCTACAGATACGGTGGCCCTCCTCGCATCACTCGCAGCGTTCAGGCCAACCCGGACCAGCTTTCGCCGACGGATATCCATGAGGCATCCAGCATTCATGCACCACCTGCGAGTGCGCACGAGCTGAAGAAGGTGATCGCCACCTCGAGTACATCCGGAGCAGCTCAAGATGGTGTTGCAGGCGAAACTCCATCGATTGCAGAAGATCCCGAGTGCGGTCCATTGGAAAAGAACCACTTCAGATGCGGGAATCCTCCTCGCATCCGCGTCCGGGATATCAACGCGCTTGGTTAGAGTTGCAAAGAGATAGAAGTGTCACTCCTACAGTAGAAACACTACCATTTCCTTTTGGCTGACTGCGCAATTAATACTGTAGGTTTCTTAGATGCACCTCCAAACAACTGGAGTTTAAGAACGCCGTGGGCTCTGAAGTTTATGGGAGTGTAAACCTAATTCATGAATGAAGAGTACAAGACTGGCACCGAATGAATAATTACTGCACTTCTCTTCACGAAAGCACAAAGATTCCCGAGAGACATGAGGCATGTAGGAATGTACGAAATGAGGCATGAGTTGGGAGGCTAAATCGATTACAGAGCAAAGAAGCAACAACCTTTTGGTTTTTATCGCAGGAAGTTATAGGAAACAAGCACTTTGAGTAAGTTATGAGGTTGGGTTCAATGCTTGAAGGCTGAAAAGCAAACTAGGGTGTAGGGTTTAAGGTTAAGTCTAAATTAAACCCGCACTAATCCTACCATTCATCATACAGGGACCATACTATCATGACGTACTACGCTGTAAATGAAGCATGTATCCTTCTCCTCCAAACGTGGTGCAAATCAAAACAAATCATGTACAATAAATCATCATTTTGTCTACTAACACCATAGAAACCCTGCCTGAAATGGAAAAGGTCCCCCAAGGTCTTTCTAGGATTCATTTGTCCAAAGTGGCTACCGTTAGCTTCGTTTACAAAAGCATGTGATACATTAACAATTTCACTGTAACATGCAGCTTGGGTCAGAACAAATGTTTGCTCTTTACAACACCAATACTTGTTGTAGTAGCCATAATCCACCCTTTTCCATTATAATAGCCGCTCAAAATAGCAGCCTCTACATATAGGTTGCTGCAAAAGGGGATTGACTGTACACCCTTTTTTCTACATCCAAGTAATTGGCAAATACCCCTCTATCTAAGGTGCCCAAGCTCCCAAAATCTTCATAATCTACAATGTAGAATTATAAGTTAGATGGAAAAATCAAAATATATTCCTACAAAGCTCTTACATAGCATATGTTCAATAAAAATTTGGAAAAAGAATATTTTTAAATGAAACCATAGGTTAGACTGATCCAAGAACTTAAGAAAGTCACCTTTTTGACAATTGGACCTTTAGGAAATATGTAGCAATTATATCTAGGTCCAAAATGCAATAGTGTCACAACAAATAGGAAAATGGAGAATGATAAGGGCCTTGCAAGTAACAATAAAGTTAAAATTACATCAAATCACCCTTCTTGTACTCAAGTTTAGTCAAGGATGATTTTCAACAAAAATAGAATCTTAAAAACAACTCAATCAAAGCCTAGATTCACCACCATCAGAAAGGACTAATTGTTACATGATGTAATGGACATGGCGAAAATACAGACATGACCACAGTCCCAAGTTTCCATTACTTCTTAATCAACGAGATCCTCTTCTAAAAAAAACTCTTCCAAAAAAAAAAGAAGTATAAAAAATGCAACCATGATATTGATACAGCAATAAAGATAGAGCAAACCAGAGCCCATATGCTTTAAGCCTTTAACCCTCTAAGGCCAATGAGCTCAAAAAGCTTGGGTTAATCTACGAGTGTAATAGATCGTGGAGAACAACATCTGCACATAGGTCACATTCCATCCCGACCCTACTTCACGGAAATCATTGTAGTTCACAAATACTTGCATTGATTTTGGTAGCACCAGTCCCAATGGATGCCCGTTCTCCTCTAGTGTCTCTATTTCACAGTTTAAAATTTTCATGGACGTGGCTTACAGCGTTTGCTATTGAGGTTATCGTGCCGAAACGATCCAAAATGGACATTAGACCTTAAAGGATTAATTAATTTGTACCACATTCACAATTTTCACAGAATGTCATTCAAAATCCTGACCTCTCCATTTCCTCTTCAACCTCTTCAACGATGACGTCTTCAAGCTTGCGAACGATTAAACCTATAAGGCCGATGAGCTCACAAGGCCTACAAAAATCTACAAGGGTAATAGATCATGCAAAACATCTACAAATAGGATACATTTCTTAGCAACCCTACTTCATGGAAATTATTGTACCTCGCCAATTTGGTAGCGCTGGTCCCAGTAGATGCTCTGATCCGCCTCTAAATTTTGCGCTTGCTACAGATAATAACGTGCACAAACGACCCCGAAATTTTGCGCTATAAATGTTAACGTGCGCAAGCGACCCAAAATGGACGTTAGGCATTGAAGGGTTTAGCCAGTGACTATGATTGTTTAGGCATTTTGAAACGCTTTCTGGCGTCGTTGGTCACTCTGCTCTTAGGTCATCCACGACGCGGTACGGAAGGTGGCCGTTCTCGCCTTGTACAAGCTGCCCTTGTTGCTTTGCGAGGGATGCTTCTACATGGCCTGGTTGAGTATGCATCGGGTCAAGGAATTATACTAGTAAGTATCTGTACAGATTGCTCGCGAATAGGATGTTTAGTATTATTTTCTTCTTCTTCCGCTGCAACAAAAGGTGCATTTACACTTTTGAATGACGTGTAATCAAGTTCTCTTTCCAGAAATTTGGTTTCTACTTCATCTACAGGCGGCTGTAGATGAGGTAGAAAACAAGATATAAAGAGTACATATCTTGGTTTCAGAGCCCAGTGCAACGAAGATGAGACCAGATCTGTGTAAGGACTTTGCTTAACGTCGCGTTGTAAGCTGCTCATACCTGGTCATCAAAACGATCAGCATCTGCTTCGGAGCTCTTCAGTCTTACTTCGTTGCAAATCGTTACCTGCAGGCAGCTACAAGCAAAAACTGACTCAGAATAAAACTTCCAATTCTGGGTCATGCCTGTGTAAGGTTAGTGATACAAAAACGGGGACATGCGCATAGATTGCCTTCCTTCATACGAGATGATTACAGGAAACATATGGTCCGCCTTTGAAGGCCAAACTGCATTTTATCTATCTACTGTCAATTTACATGAATATATCCCAACCTAAAAAACTTCGACAGTATATGCACACTTACCAAAACTTTATGTTCAATCGAAGAAAAACACAGCACACGCCCCACTGCATCACTTCTAAGTCCACAAGTTCACTGGCTCACCTTCCTCGCTTCTCCAGAGTTGATACCGACTGATATCAAGCTGAGGTTAAAGGAAATTTGACGATCCATCCCTGTTATTCAACTGAGAGCTACACAAAAAACTTCATGAAGCTTGTTCCCACGAAGTAAACGGTTATACAAAAGAAGCAACAGCACATTACACGACCAACAATACAGAGTTAATTATGAGAAGTTCTTGTATGATCCAACCAATTAAACATAGTTCCTTTAAGGAGATATATTCGTACCTCATAATTTAACAAACTTACGATGCATACAAAGAAATTAGTTACAGCCTGTTTTGCAGAGTCCATGCAAATAACAACCACCAAACATGTAAGTAGAATCAAGATACACAAGTCCGTCAAAAGAGTACTGGAATGATTTTACACGATCTAATTGATTGCTTGATATAAAAATTTCTAGTAGACTGAAGTAAGACCGAGGCTAACAAACAGACTCTATTGATTAACCAAACAGACCCCCACCTCCAAGCTCCGCGCCCCTCTTGAGCTCCCGCTTGCGCTGCTCCTCCAGAGGGTCCGGGCTCTTCATCAGGCGCCGAATCCGCCGGTCGTGCTCGCTCCGCGCCGGGAAAGTGGGCATGAATTCCTTAGCTTTCGGCAAGGGCACCTCCCGGAACCACTCGTGGTCCAGCGCCTCATCGGCCGTGATGCGCTTCGACGGATCATAAGTAAGCAACCGGTTCAACAGATCGAACCCCTTCTCAGACAACGTTGGCCGACCGGCAAAAGCAGTAGCCGGGAACTTCTCACGCAACCTGTTGAACGGCTGCTTCGTGAAGTTGCAGCGCACGCCGGGTAATTTCACGAAATCCGGCCAGATCTTCTCGTTCGGGGTGCCCAGCGTCTTAAAGATCTTGTCGATCTCGTCGATGGGGGACTTCCCGGGAAACAGCGGCTCCTTCGCGAGGAACTCCGCCATTATGCACCCCAGCGACCACATGTCGATGGGAGTGGAGTACTTCCTGGCGCCCAGGAGCAGCTCCGGCGCCCTGTACCAGAGCGTCACCACCTCATGCGTGTACTCCTTCAACGGATCTCCGTACTGACGCGCC
Source organism: Bryoerythrophyllum caledonicum (assembly GCA_963971425.1). Lineage (NCBI taxonomy): Eukaryota > Viridiplantae > Streptophyta > Bryopsida > Pottiales > Pottiaceae > Bryoerythrophyllum > Bryoerythrophyllum caledonicum. The sequence continues at coordinate 8,529,546 of OZ020525.1, read as the reverse complement.
AACCCCAGGTCGCAGATCTTGAGCTCCCCACGGTTGTTCAGCAGCAGGTTCGAGGTCTTCAAATCCCTGTGCAGGACCCAGTTGTCGTGCAGGTACTTCACACCGTCGAACAGCTGCAGCATCAGGCACTTCACCTCACTCTGGCTAAACGGCTGCTTCATGGACTCCATCAGACCCTTCAGGTCATGTTCCATGTACTCCATCACCATGAAGATGTTGTCCAGGCTGTTGCCCACCACGACCTCCTTCACGTCCACAATCGAAGGGTGATGAAACGATAGCAGCACATTGATCTCGCGCAGGGACGTCATGGGAAACCCGCCTTTCTCCTTCTCCATCTTCACCTTCTTCAGCGCCACCAGCTCCCCGGTTTTCTTGTCGCGCGCCCGGAACACCACGCCGTAGGTCCCCTCGTCGATCTTGTTGAGCTTCTCGAACTCATCTACGGATCGGCAGCCCTGCAACATGTCAATGGCACGATGCTGCGAAGGGCCGCCCCCTGGAACTCCAGAATTGTTCTCTTCCGGCTCCGACTCGAGCTCCGGCTGCTGCACCTCACGGTCCTCGCTGCCGCTGTCCTCATCCAGCTCCTGGAGCTCCTTCTTGTTCAGCTCGCGCTCGTACTCCTCGTCGCCGTCCTCATGGCTACCTGTTTTGTTCCGAAACTCTCCCGGCTCGGGCGACGTGCTGGGCGCCTTCCCCTGCAGCTCCTCGCTCTCGTTGCTCCTTGACCTCGCCTTGCGCAGAGACGGCGAGGATTCGTGCTCGGGAGTGGCCGGGTCCTCTGCCCACCGCGACCGGGCGATCGTCACAGGCGCCGGGGTGCCGTCTTCTTCCTGCTTTACAGGACTATCCAGCACCTGCCCCGGCTCCAGACCATCGTCCGAATCCGGCGTGCCTGTCGCCCTTCGCACGTCCTGCATGCGCACATCGCCACTCTGCACCGCACTCGGGGACTGGCCCCTCTCATCCTCAGAAGATAACGACGACGCCGAACGGGGAGGACCTGAGACACCATGGCTGGAATCAATACCTCGTCCACTCGGTGGCGAAGTGGACATCCTGGTCGTTTCCACAGGTGCGCCGTTTAGAGGAGTCGGAGAGGATGCCTGCTGCTTCCCGCCTAAGGGAGACACTATGGATTTCCCTCTCGACCTGCCTTGCTCGGATGGGCTCCGCTTCAGAGGGGACGAGCTGCTGGATGAGCGCTGTTGCGAGCGGGGAGAAGAACTCGGGCCAAACCTGCTCGACGGATGCGATGCTGCTGCTGCTGCTCCAGTTTTTGCATCATCCAAGTCCCAGACTATGGGACTAATCTTGCGCTTCTTCTGCGGGGAGATGCTGCTTCCGGAATCCGTCGCCAGTGGATGCCGTCCTCTTGACGCGAGCTCTCCGTCCTCCATTCGGCTCGAGGCTGTTGTAATTTCCCCGGGCTCTCGATCAGCTTCACGAGCCCGCACCCGAGCCCTCCTCTCCCTGTCTCGCTCCCTCTCCATCTCCCGGGCTTGCTCCCTTCCCTCCCTCTCATTCTTCCTGTCTCCGTCCCCTCTCCTGTCCCGCTCCCGCTCGTAGCCTCTGTCCCTGTCGCCTCTATCTCTCTCCTTCGCCCAGTCACCGCCTCGCCCGCGGCCTCGGTCGTCGCGAGAGTGCAGACTCCTGTCGCGATCCCTCTCCCGCTCCCGCTCCCGAACCCCGCCTGGTGGCGTTCGGCTTGGTACCCGCAGGTGAGACGATGGTAACGGCATCGTCTCGTATACTCCGCTCAACGATGCGCTCGCAACACCACGCCCAACTCCCGCTCCGCCTTCACATCACCAAGCCTGCCACTTAACCTCTCCCAAATAAAACCCTAATCGCAATTCCAAAAACCCGCCCAACCCTAATCTCCAAAACCTGGACGAATTACTAACCAACCCACCACCAATGCTCTGCGCAAACCAGAGCGAACCTCCGAACTAAGCCAAGTCAAATCCTAATCAACGCAATTCCACCGTAAGACCTCCTGAAAACAAAACCCGAACACCTGGAAGAAATTCAACCACACCAAAAAGCAACCCAAACCCAATTCAAAACCTAATCGCGATACCAAAACCTGCACCATAACAAATCTCCGAAACGGAAAACCCTAATGCGGGACACCAAACCCAAAACTCCAAACCGGGACGAATTCAAAACCAACCCCATCACCAATGAAGCGCAAAGCGATCGCCCAAAGCGAACCTCACCTGGCGATAAATCCGCGAGTGGAGCTCCTCCGTTCAACACTGAATGGAGTCACCGCGTTGGACGAGTAGAGCCGCCACTGCACGCTTCGTGATCTTCACACTTAAGGAGCTCTCATCGGATTGTGTTGTGACCACATCCGCCTGCAATTTCCTTGCTCCTAAGGATTGTTCCGAGTTATGACAGTCTATCTAAGTTGGTCTGCTCGAGGTTGAAGCGCCTCACATGAGCACCTTCGCAGACTCCACCGTCGTGACGATGGCCACCTGCCACAAATCTATCGTTGCCAAGACGCCATGCGAAACATCAACTGTTTTGGGCGGAGCTGGTCCTCGAGTAACAGCCCTAATCGAATGAAAAACCCTTTATAAATATTATGAGTATACTGTACTTTGTAACTGTAAAATGAAATACATTTTATTATAATTTTATTAGTAATTATATAAATTGAAGAATTTTGTATTTCATTCCGGATATTTTATGATTATACTCATCACAAATGAATATATTAATTCTTGAAAAAACTTATAGTGTCTACCCTTTAGAAGGGAAAGTAGTTCCATATTACTAATCCTTGGGCAGAGCTTAATCGTGGAATGAAGAAGTAGCTCATTCTTTTGGTCAAAATTCATAGCTCTTTGCCTTCCTTTACAAATACGTTTAGGTGAGGAAAAAGCTACGGCAAACAAGACAGGCTTTAAAAATTTGTCAACTCATCTATGATGCTTGTGATGAAGCTCAAGATGCTTGTATTGGAACATATGCTCAAATTGGATGTGAAACACCATGGCATCAAAGTATGTGCTTCACTCATGAATATGAGTGCGACAAAGGAGAAATCAAATTGGATGAGAAGTTTGAATATACCTCTGATACCGTCTTCTATCTGGTTGTGGAATATCCCACGTAATACAGAACCCCTTTCAATCATCTAATTCCATGACAATGCACAATGACTAAGGATTACAATTTAAAGCTTCAACTGCACCCCACATTAAGTGGATATACAGATCGCCTGCATTCACAATGGTAAGAGATCTCCAACACACAACAATCCAGCATCAAACCAAGAACTCAAGTGCGAGAGATACAAAGAATGCCTACCAAGAGGTTTTCAAAATTGACAAATCTGCACATGTCAGACTTCTACCAAAATTCAAATGAACTACTACCACCACAATTCCAGGGTTGAACTGGCACATTACATATATTGACATAAAACACAAGCCCGACTCCGACTCTGGAACAAGTGATTACTGAACGAAAAGGAGTGTTGGCGATGGTAAGTGTAGCTCCCCAATACAAGTGCACAAGAAGAAAAAATCTGAGTTCAAAAGCTAAGTGGTTATTTAGCTAATGACGACCCTTCTTCTTTCCCCTATGAGCTGGAGGATTAGGTTTGGGGATTTCAGCAGGTGCACTGCTTTTACTACCGCCGGCAGCCTTACCCGAGTCTGCTGCGCTTGGTCCATTTGAAGCAGTAGCACTCAAATCACTAGACTTGTCTCTTGAGACTGATCCTTGCGACCCCCTGATTGGCGCCTGGTTTCTTTTACCCTTCTTCGGCCGATAAGTAGACCGTTCCTTCCTTGGTAGCCATCTTTCAGGATCAGGAGGAGGTCCTGGATTTGCAGGGTCAAAACCCTTAGGGTACAAGGGTTTTCTTTTGCGTTTCTTCTTAGTCTTGACCACCTCGGCTTTGTCTTCTCCTGCTGCTTTCTCTCCAGTTTCCTCAGCTGCATTGCGCCCTCTCCGTACATTGAGTGACCAGGGGGGCACCTTCTCCAAAGATTCCACATCCAAGCCGGATACTGCTCCCATATGCGGCAGCTTCTTCTCGTACTCAGCAGCTTTGTCAGGATTAGTGTACGCATAACTGGACACTAACCCATGCAATGCCTCGGATCTGATGACAGGCGAAGGGCTCTTCATGAGTCGTTCGTACAACTTAGCCGCTGCCTCCATCTTACTGTGCTTCAGTTTAAACGCTGCTGCCTCTTGAAGGATGGCTTCCAACATGGAGCTCCGGTCCTCATCGCCCATGTAAGAGTCCCAGTACTCCACTGCTTCATCTAAAACGGATTCCGCCCCCTTCACATTTCCTCCTCTACTCTTCAATGCAACTAAAGTGGCTAGCATACCTGGTTTATGCCGAAGCGACGTGATCAGCTCCAAACACTTGGCAGCTTGCAGATAGTTTCCAGCTGCAGCCGCAGCTTGCGCGCGAACGAAATGCACGTTCGTTCCAGCATCGGCGTGCATCTCAGCAAACTCCGCCAACAACTCATCTGCTTTCTGTGCTTTACCTTCTTTCCAAAGCAGAGACGCAGACAACACCGCCGGAACAAAGCTCTCAGGAAACGTCCTCGACAACGACGAAACGAAATCCCGCGCCTGGTCCAGCTTATTCGAGTGCAGCAGCAACAGACACCGATTGAAGCTGAGCGCTTCCTTCTGCCGCACTGAGAGCCTGTGCTCCAAATTCTCAGCAAACTGAAGCCTCTGACCGGCATCCTTCTTCTCCGACAGCTTCTCGGTCTTCTTCAAACCGTCAAAAAGATCGCGCGCACCTTTCAACGCGATCGAATTGTTCGTCGCAATCGCAAGAGACGGCACATCCGCGGGCTTCTTCTTCAATATGGCATTGTAGCTCTCCAACGCCTCCTCCACTCGTCCCTGCATCTGCTGCACATACGCAAGCTGCACCGAGATCGGCGCCAGCTCGTCCTCGATCTCGTCCACCGGCACATCCTCCTCAATCAGCGCCTCCTGCCCGATCCGATGCGCCAATTGCAGCAGCTCCTCCGCCTTGTCGTACTCCTCCTTCTCAATCAACGCGCAAGCTGCGTTGTGCGCAATCTCAAACCCCGTCCGCGGCGTCACCTTCAAGCTCTCCATGAGCGCCGGCACCTCCGCCGCGCGTCCCCCGGCCACGTACGCCGCCACCATATTCGTCTTCACATCGTTCGCGTCCACCTTACTCTGCTTGAACAAGCTCTCATAGCTCGCAATGCACTCCTTCAATTCACCCTTCCTGTACAAAATCTGCGCCTCCAATTGCAACGTATTCACGCTCCCCTCTAATCCCTTCAACACAGAGAGCGCCTCGGGCAACCTGCTCAGCCGATACAAGCAGTACGCCTTCTGGTACGTCAGGTCCAGCCCCGGCGTCTTTGAAGACGCCTCAATCACCTGCAACGCCTGTGAAATCCCGTTCTCCTGAATCAGCGCCACCACCTTGCACTGCAACGCCTCCACGCACTCCGGCTCCTTGGCAAGAATCTGATCCGACACCTTCACGATGCTCTTGAAGTCGTCCGCGCGCACGTACTTGTCCAGCGACACGAAGAAGTCGTCCACAGTCGGCCCCGCCGGCTCCGCAGCAGCGACCGACGACGGCGTCTTCACCTCCACCGCTGGAGGAGGCTTTCCCTTGACAGCAGGGGCCGAATTGGCTTTACTTTTCTGCCCCATCGGGCATCAAGCAGAAGCTCCGGGCGAGCTCCGAGGTGCTCTCACCGAGACTCCACGCCACTAGTACGTGCGTTGAAACCCTAGCGTGAAGCTATGGCGAGGCACTGTGTGCATTGTTCGCAAACCCTGTGAAAGCCACCAAACCCTAACTTGGTCTCAGAAGAACCACGTTCGGTCTATAAGGAGAGGACTGGTGACAGACCAAGACGGTGGACTCTGACGGACCAAGACGGTGGTCTCTGATGGACCAAGCTGAGGGTCACCGATCTGAGGCCCAATCCAGGATCCGAAAAATCCAGGGTCCAAATAATTTTTCTGTGAATTGATTTCAACACAAAAAATGACATATAATGTAGCACTAGTATGTTGTCCTGTAGTCCCCAATGGATAATGTAAGTTTGGACGAGTTAACAAAAATTGTAAGGGTAAAAGTAAAAGTTAAGCCCGCGTCCCAAATTAAGTCCATGTTCTGCTCCTCAAAAATATCTCCCACTTATCTTCTAGTCATCTAATTAAGTATCTGTCCAGTATCTGCCACTTGTCATCACCAGGCTTATCCCTACCCTTTTAATATATAGAAGATACATAGATATATAGGTAGACAGATAGACAAGTATACTAAATATGAACTAGTTTACCAAATGTAAAGTATGCATTTAGTGTAGTGACAAAACCATAGGCTAGGTGCCAATCACAACATTGATTGTCAACTTCTATAAACATTGCAATATTAATTTTTTTACTTGTAAATGAGTTACTTAACCCCTAATGGCCCTAGCGTCTCCTTACATGGGACTCTTGGGCCTTAGGGGTTCAAATGAATCCTAAAGAACTCTTGATATCTACAAGCTGAAAGGTATGTTCAAACCAAGTGTTTAGTAGAGCAATTTTTGTGAACGTCATGGAAAAATTTGTATTGCATTCACAGCACCGGTAGTTGTAAATGCTTAGCCTAGCTTGCAGGTTAGATTCACAAGGATAAGAGCATTGCTTTATGGGAGTACTATCGTACCTTACCACAATTGATTCTTGATTTTTTGGAAAGCTCAATCTTCACAAACTAAACATACAAAGATATCCAAGAGCTGTTACTTAGAAAGACTGAACTTCCATCATTACCAAAGTATGCTTCGCTCCTAAACTTCCTAAATTTGCCTTCTCTTTTGACGTAAATATTGTAGTTACATTACGTGCCAAAGTAACCAACTCCTACAATATAAATTATCACAAGTTCTGCTTGTCCAACATCATTTCTACTTTATCTTAAACGGCCTAGGTGAGTATCCATTCTTCTCTATTCTCAATATGTTGAGAGAAGCGCAGGCAAGGAAAAATCATCCTTTTATGACATCTGCGACAACCTTGAACACCGTCGGCCAGTGACAATGGCTACCGGTGCATGCACACCAAAGTTATTATAATAAAAACAATGGCATGTCTGATCCGTAGGCTTTTTAGACTTATCAGATTTTGTAATTTTGTGGAAGTTTGTTTATTGCACACTAAATATGAAACGTTGAGGTGTGTCCTTGCGTATGATTTTGTAAAGTGACTAGGCTTTCTTACTATGTCTAGTTTGTGAGGTGGTCGCCGTAATTTCTGGCACTGTTTCTGCGGGTGAAATGTCAAGACAACTTTGTAAGTTGGTTGGTCTTATTGGAAGGATGAGTCACATATTTATAAAAAAATAAAAAAATAAAAAAACCTTTTTCTAGCCGAACTATTCACTTTGTCTTTCATTTGGTGCCTTCCAAGTTTCATGAAGAAATGTAGTGAATACTAAAACTTCACTTTATATTGCCTCTCTTTCAAAGTGTCAACTTATGTGAAGTTCATTGCATGAAGGTAAGAATTACTTTTAGTGTATTTTGAGTAAAAAAATTCACTTTAGTCTAGTATAATATCGCGTCTATTTTCAACTTATTGTTGTCAAATTCTAAATAATATTGGAAAAATTGAGAGCTATATATTGACGCCCTAAATGTATGCATGGGGTTGTAGAATACGTTGTCGGGTAGAGAGGAGCGTGCTTTGAAAATACGCGAGGTATCTCTGCGGCTTCTTATGATCTGCTATGGAGTTCTGTCAAATCTTGCAATCTTCAGTCTTCAGTCTTCAAACTCCTCCCCGTTGGCCTAGCATGTGGATGTGATGGGTCCCTCTCCGGTAAAGCCTCATATCTGATGTGATCTCCCATAATCTTCTTAGCCATCAACACTATCTCCGGTGATAACACTGAACAAGCTAAGACGTTATTGTGTATAGCCGTACGTATCCCTGTCGAGTAGAGAGGAGCGCGCTTTGAAAATACGTGAGGTATCTGGCTGCAACTTTTTATAATCTGCTATGGAGTTCTGTCAAATATTGTAATCTTCAGTCTTCAGTCTTCAAACTCCTCCCCGTTGGCCTATTTTGTGGTGGCTCTAAAAGGTTAAGGGTAAGGGTGGGTGATAAAAAACCACGGCCTCGGACGGGTAAAATGGGACAACCAAACCACAAGCTAAATGTCCGAAAGATTGGCTCCTAAACTTCAAACCCACGATGATCAGTAATCGTGCCTCACTGGTGGGAACAACATAGAAGATTGACCATGTGGGTGATCAATCCCACTTCGTCGCCACAAACATTAAAAAATAGGGCTAATAGTGAATAATCACATAATCTGCAAGAGTTTACGATGTAAAAAATGAAAAATCACAAAAGACAATGAGCTTCCAAAACTGGCTGGGAATAACAAAGCCACAAGCCACACACACGAGTCTTCAATCTTCAAACTTCAAGTCTTTAAGTCTTCAAGTCTTCAAATTCTTCAAATTCTTCAAGTTTTTAAGTCTTCAAATCTTCAAGTCTTCAAGAATTGAGAAGAAACTCAACTCCACACTCATCCTAACCACATTCTACACGAAATAAGAAGGCATCAGATCCTCTTTTGCTTTTCAACTTATAAACTTTGCAATTTTTTCTCTATATTGAAAAGTTGATAGCTTTATGAAAAGCTAACAAAATTTTCTATTTACTCTAAAAGATTTCACTTCAAGAAAATTCTCCAAGAAATACTGATAGCTCTACGAAGTTACGGGTTTAAAAATAAAGAGGCAGCAAACCTACCTCTAATAAAAAATCCATAACTTTTTCTACACAATTTCAATTAAGTTGAATGATAAGTTTTTGAAAAGCTAAAAAATAGTTCTATGATGCCTGAAATTTTCAAAGAGAGTCGCGAAAACCAAAAACTTTGGTAGTCGCCCGAATCTTTGCTCTTCATTGTTAGGTGGCAGCAGACCTTCCTCCACTCACACACTTGTAGTTTTTTGTCCACAACTTTAAATCAAGCGAAAAAGATTTTTATGGATGCGCATCTTAAAGAGAAAGAAACCCTAAAAACTTCATTCGAAAATAATTCTTACATCCAGAGTTATGGTCCATCAAACTCTTGGCTTTCTACAGCCACACACACTTCACTCCAAAAACACACTCATTATTTTTTTCCTCAATAATCCGACTATGAGGGAGAGAGTAGATGCCTACCTACCCTTTAGACCCCTAAGGTGGATAAGATCAGCACATGTGCATCTCACATGGGCCTCAAAACACCCATGAAAATTCCAATAGGTAAACACCTATTTATCTTTTAAGGTCAACAAACTTCTAGAGTTCTAATTCAGAGGTAAACTACCTTCTATCTACCATCTTTTAATTTCTAACATTCAAATAAAACATAAAAATATTTATATCTAGTACAAAGCTTCAATCAAATCAAATAGAGGTAAAAACTAAAGTCAAAGAAAAGTGCTACTCCATTTGCAAGAACTTGAGGATGCGCTTGATAGTGATTCGATGTAATCTACACGTTGAGTTTTGTCAAAGGATTCACTGGCCTTTCTAACCAACGATGGTGGTCAGCGCTTACCTTGATTGGCCTACGTATGCAAAATTAATGGGCTTCGTTCAGGCCCTCAAAACTTCTTTGAAATGTTACTTCATGGATGTCCGGTTCAACACATCTAGTTTGAAGTAAGATGACTAAAACACGAGCGTCCCTTTGGAGAGATTACCATGCTAACGCTCCTCAACACAAAGCTGTTTTAGCGGACGAGAAGATCTAGCTTTATCTCAGGGGTGCAATGGCAATGGTGTGGAAACTGCCGGCTGAGATGGTTGAATTGGCAACTGAGATAAGGAAAACTCTAATTCTACCTTTGGTTTAGACTCTAGATCTTGTGACTCCATAAAAACCGTCCAGCTCGACATTTTACCGTTGGAACTTCAAATTCAAACACAAATTCTAAGAACATAAAGGAATACTTCGAATTGGTGAATATTGTTTTTGGCTTTTGCCTTTTAAACAATTCCATGAGCAATAAGCGTCATCTTGAAGCTACTCGAAGCGTCATCAATAAGACTCGTCCTCCTAATCAAAAATCTTTCCAAAATATAAACAAGTATATGTTTTACACACTGTAGATATTTCCATCAAGACAACATGTACATTTTTTAATAAAATTACCAATTGTTTACTTATTAAAGCCGATATTCCATTCCATCAACAACCTCATTTCCTTGACCACGTAGTATTGATATTTCAATCTTTGTTTTGAAAGTGCAGTCTAAACTCTACTTATGTGGAATCAAAACCACTATAGAATTTGGTGTAATGCAACTTGACATTCATTCATAGACACAATGTGGATTTATTTTTTAATCCCATTCATAGTTGACGGTTTGTGGTAATTCCATTACATGCTCTTAAGTGAAATAAATATTTTATGTTCAAAGCTAGCTTGCTAATGCACGAGCACAATCACATTGTGTGATGAACTTCAACTTCATAACCTAAGAATCATAACTTGTGAGCCCAATTTTTCGATCACATTTGGTTTTAGACTAAACTATTAGATTTTTGGTGGATTAGATAGAAGTTAGTATTGGGATGTTATTAGTAGTAATGGAACTCCGAGGGGTCCCATTAAATTAGTGTTTGAGGAAAAATTGATGTGTTGGTAAGAGAGCTTAGGTGCGAGGAGTTAAAAAGACAAAGAATCTTAGAGGGAATTTTATTAGTGTTTGTTATGGTAGTTTAGTCGTGGAAGTTAGTGTTAGTGGTTTTGTGGTAATATGTAGTGGAAGGTTAAATAGTAGGAGAGATAAGAAAAGAAAAGAAAAGAATAATAATAGTGAAAGAAGAAAAAATGAAGAAAAAAAAGGAATTTAGAATTTTATTAATCTACAAGGAATGTTAGAAATTTAAGGGAATCTGCAATTATTCCAAGATAATTTATTTTTTTTAAATGAAAAGAAAAAAACAGACACAAGAGTAGAAGAAGAAGCAAGAGTAGAAGAAGCAGGAGTAGAAGATGAAGCAGGAGGAGAAAGAGAAGCAGAAGAAGAAGAAGAAGAAAATAAGAAAATAAAATGAAGTAAAAGATTGAATAGAAAGAATAGAGGCGGATGATGACGTGACTACAGCTATCCCTGACGGGGATGGGTATCAATATAGTATTAGTTGTTCTATCTGTTAGTAGCTGGATGTTGGTGATGGGTGTCGAGTGCAAGCTAAAGAGCATATGCGGAGCAAGCAACACGGAGAAACAACGCGTAGATGAGGAAGTTTAGTGGCGCTGGTGTGGTAGCGAGATGACGTGACCATCTTGCCAGCAAGCAATCTAAAGATGGAGGGATCATGCGTTGTAGATTCTGTCAGAGCCACGGTTTGAGGCAAGTGGAATAGACCAATGCGTGCACGGGGCATGTGATAGGGAAGTCGACCCTCGTCACCAACTAACATCAAAATTGAGGATTGGCAGTGGCCAATCATCGCCGTCAATCTCATTTGAGATGATTTTTGCCCTTGAATGCGATCATCAGGGTATACTTGATATATTCGAAGGAAATGAAAGAATCTATGTCCGGGTAGGAGACCACTAGACATTTGATTCATCAACCCTAAGGGTGGCTCTTTGGCCTATCGGTCAAGGGACAAGACCTCGGCACCTAGATCACCGGTCTAGAATCAATGCAGGAGATTGACGGTCGTGATTGGTGTGGAAGTCGTTTTCCACTAGGTTCCGGAGTTAACCTTAAAAATCCGGAAAAAAAATAAAATTAGTTAAGTAAGTACTATAGTCTACACTAGAATAGAACCTAAAGTCAGGATGTAGGAATGAAGACGCGCGATTCTGGCCGAAATCCTTAATCAGTCTTAAAACGGCTAAACAAATGGCCAAAGTAGTTTGCCGGAATTCCGGGGAAATCTAAAAGCCGGAGCTGTCACCATCGACCGTACTGATTCCGGGAACTGGTTTAACTACCAACTATATAAGAACTCAACGCGAGGAAAACCTTTTTCTTTCTCTAACAACTCCTTTTGTTCATTCGCTCTCTCTCTCTCTCACTCTCTCACTCTCTCTCTCTCTCACTCTCTCACTCTCTCTCTCTCTTTTTTTTTTTTTTTTTTTTTCTCCCTCCAAGTGCTACCCATTAGGGTTTGATAGTGTAAACAATTGGAACGGGCGTGTGTCGGTTAGGGAGAGTTTTTGTGAGGACGGTGCTTGCAGGGGTGACATTGAGAGATAGTGAGGAGCATCAGAAGAGCAGATGAAGACGGGCGCCATGGCCTAGAAGAAGAAGACGAACAAGGACGGAAGAGGAAAGCGCGACGAAGTGCCGGCCTTTGTTCTTCCGCTCTTGATGAGGGTTATGCCGGAGATCCCTGAGGACCCGGACGAAGTCAGCTTGCTCAGGATCTGCTTATAGGAAATGGGCTGCGCCGAATTCCTAGACGTAGCCTGGGGCATCCGAAACGAGGTGTTTGTCTGAGAATTGATAGCAACGTCGGACCTCAAGTATGATGGGATGTTGCAAGGACACCCGGAACTATGGAGAGTATCGAAATGGACGCAAGCATACGACTTCCGAGCAGGAGGAACCAAGATGGTGGAACGAAGGAATGAGTTCCTGGTGGAGGAATTTGAAGCGAAGGCCGACTCAGAGGAAGGATTCAACATTCAAGACCTCAAGCACATGGACGCCAAGCTCGTGCTAGGATTTTTGAACCCTATTTTTCATCCGGAAAAGCCGAAGCGTGTGGTGTCGAAGAGGGCGTGCACGTTCGTTGGGGCGCTCCGAGGGAAGATTACAGTTGATTGAGACACTCTTATGAGTGAAATGATCAACCGGCTAGTGACAAACCTCCAGAAGGTGAAGAAATCCGAAACACTGCTAGCCTCCTACGTAGCGCAACTATACTGCCACCATCAGCAACTCGCCCAGGTAGAGTAGAAGGTGTACGACGAAGTTCCGAGCTTCCAGAAGTATGGAGGTGAGGAAACGGAGGAAGAATCCGGAGGGGAAGTTGAACCGGCGCCGGAAGCACCAACGATAGACACTCCGGATGATAACTGGCAAACCCTGAAGAGAGCACGGGACAAGGATCCAGAGCCGGAGAGTCCGGAGACCAGACTGTCAACCGGATTGTCTAGCTCAGACAAGGCCGAGCCATCAGGAACCGCCAGCCGGAAGAAGCGGAAGCTCGACCCAGAGGACACCGGAGACCACATGGTTGGGGTCGACCAAATTCTAGATAGATTATACTGGAGGATGAAAGCCTTCCGGGAACTCAACAATGTAATAAAGAAGGGGATGGAGCAGGTTTTTTGGAGCCTGGATGTCAACCGGGTCGAAGAGGTCATCGTCCGGGTAGAGGATCTCCGGAGCAAGGAGATTTTGTTGGAGGTGCTGCATGTACAAACCTCCAACTTGTATCAAGCTAACAATGCGTCGGAGAAACATGTGGGGCACTTACGGCGAGAGGCAGCACTTGTGGTGGCGGCCCGGAATCAGGCTGAAGCAAGGGCCAATGCATTTGCAGTGGCCTTGACGGATGTCCGAACAGCTCTGGAATTTCCCGTTGATATTAATAACCGAAGTGAGCTCTTCACCAAGCTGGTCGAGAAGGAAAAGAAGGTGACCCGAACCAACATCTTTCGGTTCCTCTTTGATCAAGCGGAGAGGATGGGCCACACCTGGAGTCAGATGAAGCTATTGGTAGAAAACATATCCAAGGTGAGTCTGGAAGAGGGGGCGGCCCAAGTATCCGATGACTTCATGACTCCCGACCGGACCACGGCACCTTTGGAACCGCCACAATTAGAGCCGGCTCCAGCAAGTGGGACCTCGTTGAATCCGGAGGATCTCGATACGCCATCACCAAATGCACCTGCAGAAGGTATGGCGTCTCCCAACCTGAGCACGGGTGAATTATTGCAGCGTCTTCCGGATCTGCTGACACCTCCAATAATGCGACTACTTGACTCTCCGGAGGAGACCAATCTCCGAGCTCCACCCAAGTCAGTATCCCGACGGCTTGCACATGGACCAGGGAGTCCTTCCGGCAGCTATAAGGACTTGGTCAAAGATGTCAAACCGACTGCCGAGCTGGAGCATCAATCCCCACCAGTCCTGAAAATTGTGCCGGAACGACAACCTCCGCCTCCGGATTCGAGAACTCTGGTGGCAAAGACTCTTCCAGCTCCGAACCGGCAACCCGGAAGGTCGATCCTTCTCCGCCAACGTCAAAGAGAGGCAAGGGTAATCAGCGGGTACTAGTTGAGATTTCTTCCACGCGTAGAAGCGGGAGAAATAGGGCATCGGGTACCACGCCTTAGGATAGTCTTTAGACTTAGGATTTTTGGTTGTAATTCTAGTCAGGATAGCGATTAATAATGGGGCTCACCATTGCACCCGGTTGCAGACCGAATGAACCGCGGGTTTTTGTAGCCTAGAGTAGGAATTCCGGAGTCCGGAACCTTTTCCGTGATTTTAGAATTTGAGGATCAGATCTATGACTTTTTCGGAGTTCACGGATCTTCACGATAAGATTTTCTAGAAGACTCCGCCTTGGAGGGGAATCATTTTAGCTTTAGTTAGAGTAAGGAATTAGAAGCTTTCAAGTTCTCAACTTGGAAGTTAGTTTGTACTTAACGGATTCGTCTTAGTGACGACCGACCTTTTATCTTTTATGTTTTTTCCCTTGAATTTGTCGCACTTGGTGCTTTCAGCTTTGAGTGAATGGTGTGAGTTCGTGGCAAGGATAGGGCCCATTCTGAAGGTGTTGATCTTCTTCTTACCTTTGTTGTTTTTAAACTCTACTAGTACCGGATCTCTTGAGACGGCCGCTTGGACGTAGAGTGGAAGAGCGCCCGGAGGCAGTGGGGACGAGCGCAAGGTGAGGCCTGCTACTCTCCATGGTCCAGAAGTAGCCATAGGGGTGGGTAGTATTGCAGAGGTGGGCCTAGTATTCCCAAATAGACAGAAATTCCGTCTAAACCGGATTCCGATTACGGTCGGAGTCTGCCCCCACAATTGGGATCAAAAGCCCATTCTATACGTCCAATAGGCAGTCCTAGGGTAACTACGGAGTTGGGAGGAAGAAAGAGTTGATTCGTACCAAAAGGATGTCGTTGTAGACGGATCGAACTCTGCGTGACGGCATCCGGAGGGCCATCAGGTTGATGTGAGAGCAAAGATCCGGATACAACATTGTACACCGGTTAGATAGTAGGATAGTCGGTGTCCAACCACTTAAAGTGAGGGGATAGTGAACGTCCGGACTCTTGAACTGCCGGATAGTGGGGTATCCAGCCACTTGAAAGAAAAGGATTTGTGGCCTTCCGGCCACTCGTTTAAACAGTCTGGAAGCCCCGAGTATGAAGAGTATAGAGTTTAAAACCAATCTCCATGGAATGATTTAAGATAATAATAGGATGTTCTAGCCTAATCTGGATTTGTAGATGGATCCGTAATGAATTAGGACTATAGGGATAAGGTAAAGTAGAAAAACCGATATACATAGGAAGTGACTATAGTTCTAAACAAGGAAAACATTAGATCTCTGTGGGAACGATTTGGTGCGGATTATTATTGGACTACACTTAAATCATTTTGAGTGTATATCAAAGGAATGCTCACTCTAAGATCTATGACAATTGGTCAGAGCTAGTCCTCGATTTTGAGGCTGGCTTTTTCACTTGGGAAGTCAACAATGAAGTAAGCAAAAAAACGATGACAAAAACGAGGTTGTGAGAGGTTGAAATCACGTGCGCATGCATGAAATAGTGGGAAGTGATGGCGTTTGAAGCAGGAAATGCTGGCGCAGTCAGAAAATCACAACGAGAGGTTAATCAACGAGATTGGTGATGGGCGGTTGTGGATAGGGAGGTGAGAGAGGAGAGGAGATTGGAGTTAATTGTGGGTGGAGGTTGTGTGTGAAAGGTGTGAGCGAGTTGTGTGAATGAACGTAGAGAAAGAGTTCGAGTGTGTGAGGTAGTGTAGAATAGGAGGTGCCTGCGGAGAGGCAGGCCGTGATTCTAATCACGAGGCTGAATCGGCTCTCTCTCTACGGATTTTGTGGGTGGAGGTGATCACGCTCGGGCTGAGAGAGGGTGGCAAGAGGTTGCGGGGAATTTTGGTATGAGGGTATGGTGACGTGAGAGGTGCCGCTATGAGTAGAGATTGAGGGTGGTGATTGAGTGTGTGTGTGGCTCCGGTGCGGAGAGCAGGAGGTGGATGTTGGAGGTTGTCTTTATGAACACGAGGGCAGCGTTGTAGAGATTAGGAGGTCGGGAAAGTGAAGACAAGGAAGGTGAAGGAAGTGGCCGGACCTATTATGAGCACCAGACCTATGTGAGATCAAGATCTTGTGGTTTTTGGTGTGAGGGTTACGCTGAATTCAGTCTGTGCAAGAGCTAAGGTTGTGAGTTCGTAAAGTTTTGGCATATTGATTGTGAGTGGGTAAATAGGCTTTAATGAGGGAACTGTGTATATTAGAACGTGAGAGAGTTGCAGGAGATTAAAGTTCAGAAGGTGTATGGTCCGAGGACGAAGAGAGCCGGAAGTAGCGAGTTTGGAGAATTGTGTGTAAATTAAAAGCTCGTAGCTCTAGAAGTAGAATGCGATGCTGAAGTAGAGTCCGGAGAAGAGCAATTTAGAGTGTTGGCTTGCGACATTTGGCTGTGTGTGCGGAAGGCGCTCTGAAGGCAATGTGCATCTAGACAATGTTGGATTTGTTGCTAGTTGATGGGATGAGCCTGCACCTCAAGGGATCTAGCTTTAGATGATGTGTGGGATTCAATTTCAGATGATGTGTGTTTATAGTAAACGGATGGAGAGAGGCTACGCAAGAGCGGAGGTAGTTGTTTGAAAGCACGTTTTGGTTCAGGGCAGAAGGTGATGGTGTAGGTGACTAATGAGTGAAGGCGCAAAGCAAGGTGTTGGCTGCCAATGACTTTAGTTGCGAACGGGACGTTGGTGGCATTCCTATCATTATTTTTTTGTTTTATCGTGGTGCTTTTATGTTGGTAGGTTGGGTGGTGCCCATTCCAAGGGTGTGGATTACGTGGACTTGTTGTGATTCCGGAGTGTTGCTGGTTCTAATGGCGGAATTGCTACTAGAATCGACAATCATCAAAGCTAAAGACACCCAACCCCATTTCTAAACCCCAGTTTTAGTCTTGAATCTTGGTCTTGATTGTAGTAGTGCATTGTGCACAGTGAACTCATGCAATTGTGAAGTAAACTTAAAATATTGTGTTGTGTCTAACCTCCGAGTTCTGGTTCAATGGGGTCGTTTGGTGGATTTATGGGTGTTGGAGATTGTTTGGGATGAACGTTCGTGCATACGGAAGCCCCGGCGATAGTACAAGGTTCCGTTGTGACTATGGTTGTGAGTAGGGCATAACTGTAATCATAAGAGGTTGTGAGTCGAATGAAGGAAAATTGATACCTCCACGAAGTCCAGTGCCTTGCAACCTTTAGTATTGTTGTAGAACAAGTAAATTAAGAGAAAAGAAAAATAGTAATCTCTATATATATGTCAAGTATAAAAGAAAGAAAAAAAAAAGAAAAAAAAACAGTAATAGAAAATAAAGTTAAAAGGAAAAGATAAAGTAAAAGCAGTCCAATTCGATTAAAGTAAAACTAAGGTTAATCTACCGGTTAAATGATTTCCCTCACTTTTTATTCAGGTTAACGATGAGTTACTGTTAGTTATTCTAAAATCACTATGAATTAAACTAAATTTACTCGGTTCGAATTACATTTACCTTATATTAGTATTAACTTAATTCTAAATTATTTATTTATAATTGACTTATTTATCTAACCTACTCCTAGGTTAAGCGTAATTACTTAGAGAGAACTTAGATTAAATCTTCATTAACCTAACTTCGTTGAATTCCTTGAGGTTAAGCAATTTATGTTACTTAAGTTAAATTGAGTGGATTGATCCTAGTGGTTTTGCTTAAGTCTAACTACTTAGGTAAATTTAATTGATTGAGAGAAGTTTCATTTATTCAAATGCAAGAGTAAGGAGTTGGAGTTGCATTTTCCCGATTGTGGTTGATGAGGGTGTTAGTAATGGAATGTATGTGATATTGAACACCACTACTAAATGCAATTAAGGGGTGGTAATAAAATCACTTACATAACTTTAGATCATAACATGCTACAAGCTACTAACACATGAATAACATGATGCCTTCCCCTGTAGCTCTACTCCACGACCTACAAAACTACCCGTGAGTGGTTCAACATTAAGTTACCTGTTATTAATATGTCATTATGTTGTACTTGTTCTTGATTCTTCCATGTTGAAGTGATTCACTAGAAAATTATGGTTTTGTGTTTGGGGAAGATGAGTAGAGAGTGAGCTCCATATATCGTGGTGAGGGGAGGCACAAGGACTTAGTCTAGAAATCTTGGAGCATGTGCAGTAAGAGGTTGTTGGCCTTAGTGGGAGCCCACATTGTTCAAGATCTAGACGCTGGTGAGGCTTGAGAGGCAGATCACACTTGTTGGAAGAGCTCGGAACACTAGATCTGGAAGTTTTAGAGGTGCTGGATAAGTCTTTGAGAGTGATCTTTGCAAGTTTAAATCTGAAGCATGGGAAATTAGTGTTGGTGCACAGATCTGAAGTCACGTACCCTCCGCAACTCTAGATCTATCCAGATTGAGTGTAGTTAGATTGGGATCTGCGCCCACCACTTAGTCCTAGTTCCTCCTTGATCCATGATACTATTATATAAGAGATTGAGCATCACAAGGAGCCAACGCCGTTACTAGGACGCAAGCACACAACCACTCTTTACAAGCGAGATCCACGCCACCACTCACAGGCTAATTCTTACCCTTCCTACGTCTTTTTGCTCTTTCATTTCTTTGTTGTTGTTATTTCTACACTACCACCACGGTCTTATAGGAAAAAACACTTTACAAAAGAGAGCTAACATCTTTTGTCCAAGGATTGTATGCACCAGATCTAGAGGACATCACTGCAGAACAACCTCCGGAGCGAAGCACGACAAGATACAACTCACAGATATACTTCTAGGCAACAACAACACGTCAAAACAGACCACTCCTATCCACCTCTACCTTCTTCCTGCAATAGACA
This sequence comes from Bryoerythrophyllum caledonicum, assembly GCA_963971425.1. NCBI lineage: Eukaryota > Viridiplantae > Streptophyta > Bryopsida > Pottiales > Pottiaceae > Bryoerythrophyllum > Bryoerythrophyllum caledonicum. Next base: position 8,510,402 of record OZ020525.1, on the reverse strand, counting down.
TTGTGATTTCTAACAACACCTTGCACCACACCGTATACATACATATCACCTGTAGCACACCAAAACCTCACTGTAACATCACACACATAGAACTTAACACCCTAACCCTAACGAAAAACGACACTAAGTTTGTGTGTGTAGATCGCACGCGGAAGCGCTCGCAAATTTCTTCAGATTTGGATCCATCTACACAGCAACAGCAAAGAAACACATCATCAACACAGGAGCAAAAGACAACATCTGGAGGTGGCGCGCGTCAAGAAACCAGCGGACTAGCACCAACAACACAACAACAACCGACTCCAGAACGTACAAAAAAGAAGGTAAGAACATTCACTGAACCTCTAACTCTCCCCACTATCCCCCTCGTACATCTCCACAGAACTTCTCCCTCCAATCTCTCATCTCCTCCTTCCCGAACCTCACCCCCCTCTAGCCCAAATTCACAACCTTTCACTCCCTCCCCCTCCCACCCCCCCTCTCGACACACATCACCTCTCTCTCCTCTCCCGAATCACCTCCCACAGACCCCTCTCTCCCTTTCTCTGATACCTCCCACCGACTCTTCAGTCCCTCTCTCTCTAGAGCCCCTCTCCAACCGTCTAGTACTGCACCCTCCCCTGATCTCACAGCCCCACCCCTAGCACATACAAATTCTTCCCCACCTCCCACAGACCCCTCTCTCCCTTTCCCTGATACCCCCCACCGACTCTTCACTCCCTCTCTTTCCAAAGCCCCTCCCCAACCGTCCAGTACAGCACCCTCCCCTGATCTCACAGCCCACCCCTAGCACACACAAATTCTTCCCCACCTCCCACAGACCCCTCTCTCCCTCTCCCTGATACCCCCCACCAACTCTCCACTTCCTCTCTCTCCGGAGCCCCTTCCCAGCCGTACAATACTGCACCCTCCCCTGATCTCACAGCCCCACCTCCGGCACACACAAAATCTTTCCCACCTCCCGCAGACCCCTCTCTCCCTCTCCCAAAAATTCCCCTACAGTTCCCCACTCCTCCTCTCCCTCTCCCAAAAACCTTCCTGCAGCTCCCCACTCCCTCCCTACCTAACATCCCTCTCCGACTCCACACTCCCCCCCCCTCCGAAGCTACTACCCAGCTGCCCGTAGTACCTTATATCAACCTTACAAACCCCTCCCCACCCCCCACAGATCTCTCCCCTCTTCCTCTCCCAAAAGCTCCTAGCCAGCTGCTCAAAGCACCCTCTCTCAACGACACAACTCCATCCCCAACACATACAAATCCCTTGACACACACAAACCCCCCTCTTCACATAGATCCCCTCTCTCCGTCACTCCTTGTCGTTTTCTGTAGAACCCCCCCTCACTTCCCACACAACCCCCCCGCTCCCTACAAATCCCCCCTCCCTCCTTCCCGCTCCCTGCAAAACCCCCCTGCCTTACACAAATCATCCCCGACCTCACCCGCTCACAACACCTCCCCGACCTCACTCACACATACTCGAAACCAGAACCCTCACTCACACACTCCCCCTCCCTCAACCCTCACTCCTCGAACCCCCACTATCCCGAGAGTTGTTGTCCCTGGAAGGAAACCCACTCCCCCTGCAACCCCTCTACTCCAACCCCCCTAAAACATGTTGTAAACCCTGTTACGACCCTCCCAAAACTCACTACAACCCTCCTCAACCCTGCCGCGACCTCCCGAAACCCCTCGAACCTCCCTACTGCGACCTTGTTAATCCCCTGCGACCCCCTTCCAAATCCCTGCGACCTCCCAATCCCCATTGCGACCCCCTCCCCTTCTCCCACGACCTCCCTTAGCGACCCCCCTCCCTCCCCTGCGACCCTCCTCCCTCCCTTGCGACCCTCCTCCCCCTCCTGCAACCCTCTTCCCCCTCCTGCAACCCTCCTCCCCCTCCTGCAACCTCCCTCCCCCTCCTACGACCTTTCTCTCCCTCTAAATTCCTTATCTACCAATTCAAACCTCCTCTTTTATCTTAAAACTCCCCCCTCTCCAACAACTAACACTAAACTAGCATTAAAATATCACCACAACTTAATCACAAACAAATTAACTATAGCAGTAGTACTAGAAAAAGGTGGAACTAACATGGCAGTAACCACTAGGAAGAACTTATCCCAAGACTTAGAGATAGTGGACCAAGCGGACACAATCCCCAACCTCACTACAAAATCAAAGACACGAAGAGGCCAAGAAGGCAAAGCCAACAGTAGCAAGAAAAGTAAAAGGTCCAACACCAAGGAAGGTAAGTCTACCCAACCCAATTTTACCACTTACAAATTTTGGATGGGATTTCAGGCCATGGAAGCACTTGCAAGGGAGGAAGCCGGAGATGAAGAACTTTTTAGCGGTGAGACGGTGGCGGACATGATCACTAGAGGCCTCAAAGAAGAAGAGGCCAAAGAAGCACATGACGCGCAGGTGGCCTTCCCTCGAATCCCACAAATGTTGTACCCCATGGAGGTAAGGAAAGGTATGGCCAAGCAACACTACAACATTACACAACTTCCTTGCGAAGTTTAAACAAACGAATCCACAAGTTTGTCTCTTGACTTCCATATTGCCGTTCACTTTGAAACTCCTAACACACCTATCATGTATGACACGGCTAAGAATATGATTGTGGAAAGATTGAAGAAAATGAACATCATGCTTGGTATCGGGGTCTACGACCCCCTATACATACCATGTCTTAGCATCAAACAAGGGAAAACAAAGGGAGTATGGGCGGGTAACTTTAAGGTACATCTCCTTAAACCCAAATATGATGGAATTGCATTGCTCAAAGGTCTTAGATTGTTCATTTTAAACATTGATGGGCAAGATGTTGTTGGCAAAGTTTGCAAGACTTTTAACAATCTCTCTAAAAGTTCTAACCTCTCCGTGAAAGTAAAAAGTGAGTGTCTAGTGGCGATTTCAGCTCGAGCGGTGTATGAAAAAATCCTTGGACAAAGTTTTGCACAAGGGCATGACTATGAAGTAACCGATGTATAAAAGGTATATGGTGAATCATGGGCATTCATCATAGCCTCAACACCAACACAAGTGAAGAACATGATCACCAACCGTATCATAGTGCAAAATGAAGTCATACTCCCAAGACAAGTGATGGACACCAAAGGACCAAACGGAGTCATCGAAACAAAGGCAAGGAAAGAAGCTCTAACCCTTACCATCTCCTCTCTACCTATCACATTGGACAAAAATAAAATTAAAAAAGAAGAAGAAGAACGCCGGTCTCCGAAGGAGACCGGCATGAATAAAGTGTCTTTTCGTTCCACTATTAAGACCATGCCCACAGGACAAGGAATTAGTAAGCTGGAACTACTTCCCTCTCTCGAGGGTAGACACTATGTAACAAGTAGCCAAAGAACCACAAAGCAACCAACCAACCAAACGAATCACTAATCCTAGCAACTAGCCAACGAACCAATCACAAAACAAGCAAGTAGTCAAAGACCTCAAAACCAACTAGTCATGATAAATCAATGCGGGGGAAGAGTTTAGGGGGGTCTTATGTGTCGGGGAGGGCTTGGTTGTTTTCGATTTTGCGTTTATGTAGAAGAATGGACATGGCATGTTGAATAGCTATGGTGTTAATGTTTCTAAAGGAGGTTTTAATTGTTTCAATGGGTATCTTGAAGGTATCTTCTAGAGCTTTCATAGATGGGATGAATGTGATGGCACGAGCGCCGGATGTGATTACAATAAAGGGGTCAACATTCCATCCGAGGGCGATGATGTCGTCTATAAGGGGTTGGTATTTATCTATTTTATTTTGGATTGTTTCCGGGGAGAACCTATCGTTGCAATATGTGAATTCAATGAATTGAATGGTGTAGTCTTGGTTGATGTTACCGGGTGGTGGGTCATTATATGGTAAACCTTTCACACAAAGGATGTCCGGTTTGAGCCTAGCGTTGCAATGACATCTTTGGATCATACATGAGCATGGGAGTAGCCAAGGGGGGACCGTATTTTCTTGTGGGTTGTTGTTAAAGTGTCGGCGTTCATTAGTATAAAACATCTCGATTTATTGTAAGAGGTGATTAGTTTTCGGACTTCCCTTACGGCTTTGTTATGTCTTTTGACAATTAGGGAGTGTATGTGGTGGTTTTGGCATTTGAGGAGAACATGTAGCCATGTGTCGGGGTCCGTTGAGGGGCATATGGGGCATGTTATGGATGGGAATCTTTCTATTCCAAAGAAGAGTTGTTTACGGGCGTTTCCCATGTATTGACCGGTACGGAATTTGATAAGGCATGTGATTTGTGAATCGGTGATCATGGGGTTTTTCCAAAAATTTGTAGAGAGTTCATTGTCTATGTCATTGTTGTTAACCCACTTTTCTATGTTAGGAAAGTTGTCTGTGATTGTGTCAAGATTGTTATATAGGTCTTGTTTTTTTAGGTATTTACTCAGGAATCTAACCGGGCCTTTGTCGGGGGTGTCTTCTTTGGAGGACCAATCTTCTTTTTGGAAATAGTAAGGGGTGGCGTGGGCGTGTTCGTGTGGGTCTTTGGCATTTTTATGTGATTTTTCTCTTCCTTCTTTTGCAAGTTTATCCGCTTGTTCATTGCCATCAATATTAGCATGGGCTCGGACTTTGTGGAGGGTTGTGATTTGTCCTCGTTTTAGTATCATTTGGACCATTGGTTCTAGTATGATTTGGTGGGGGTGACTATTATGGAGGGTAGGGTGTGTTATTTGGGTGTTTAATAAATAGAGTGCGTTAATGCAATTTGTAAACATGTGCACCGGTTCATTGTTGTATTTTGTTGAGACGATTTCTAGTGTTTTATGGATGGCCATTAGTTCTGCTCTGAGGATATTTTGCAGTCCATGTAGTCTTTTGGCTAGTTTGATTTCTTTCGTAGCGTTGTATATTCCGTAACCAGCTTTTTCTTTGCGTCAAGATCCCGGGCTAATTTGTTCTGGCGGTTTGAAGGGGCCATCAGTATAGTAGCTATATGCAGGGTGAAATTTAGGTGGGGTATTAGTTTGAAACTCTGGGAGGGAGGGGGTGATAGGATGTAGTTTAGTGTATTGTTATTGTAGTGTAGTTTTGACCATTTTTTGTTTCTATTGACTGGTGTTCGCATTGGCGTTGGTGGGCCCAATTTTGTGAGTATCCGGTGTATGTTTAGAGTCTTTGCTATGGAGGAGAGTTCTTCTAGTTGTTCTTGTGTGCCTAGAGTTTGATTTTGGTGGAGGATGCATATTATTTGTCGGGTGGATGATTCAATTCTGGGCTTTTTTAGATCTAGTGGGATAGTGGGTTCTTCGTATGTTATTGAGTCTGCTTCGAATAGTGCAATGATGTGTGTGTCAAGAAAGGGGCCCGAGTGTGGGTTTAGATTTTGATACCAGTTTTTGTCAGGGGTTCTGATTAGGGTGGAGGTGTGATTTGGGTCACGTTTGGCCGCGAGGCGGGCCCAATGTAGTCCTTGTTGTGTATCTTCTTCATTGTGGGGGTGGGCCATACCATTACCTATCCATTTGTGGTCAAAGGCTTTACCTAGTGATCCGAATATTTTATCTCTTTCAAAGGGGGAGTAAAATTTTTTGAGTTTGGTGGAGCATGTGACAAGGGAGGAGAAGTATGAGTGTTGGATGTTGAATGTGGAGATTAATGAGTTTAGTATAGGTGTGGGTAGTGTATATTGTGTAAGTTTAAGGGGGTTATTTTTTGGTATTCTATATTTGTATCTTTGGTATAGCCATATGACTTCGGTTTCAAATGTTTGGGTAATTGGTTCAATGTTTGTAGGGGTTTGTAGTTTAGTATTGTATTGATTCCATAACCATGTGAGCCTAGTAGTTGGGATGGTAAAGAGGTGTCGTCCATCTTCTTCGTATAAGTGTGCTTGGTCTTTGTCAATTTTAATTGTGTTAGATGAAGTGAGAGTGTCTTTTTCGTGGTTACATTCCATTGTGTAAATGTTTAGTAGGGGGATTATTGTGGGTGGGGTGACGGACCTTGTGTCTTGGGGTTGATTTTGTGGATAGTGAGCTTGGATAGTTTCGGTGTAGAATTTATGTTGAGTTCTTTGATAGTATTGTGTTAATTTATTGATATTATGTGTAAGGGTGTTTTGATTATGTCTTGGGAAGAGGTCTCTTTGTGGGAGCCATTTGTTGTAGGTGTAATTATTGTGAGTCCATTGGCATAGGTATCTGGTGTAGTTGTTTTTAATTTGGTTTTTATCTATTTTCTCCTTGTATTCGTGGTGTATGATGTTGCTAATGGGATATGTGGTGGGGTTTTTAAGGATGTGATTTGGGGGGCGGGGGTGGTGTGGGTGGAAGTGGGGAGGGTGTATCGATGGTGGGGTGGTGTATCTCGGGATGATGTTGTTTAAAGTGATGAATGGGTCTTTAAGTGTATGGGAGTATATATATGTGTTGGTATGGATAGTGTGTAGGGGAGGGTGTATTGGATGGCGAAAGAGTTGTTGTGCAATTTTGAGGGCACTTTTAAGTAGTTTTGATGGGGTGAAGTGGTAGGTTTTAAACTCCTCATTGTTCATGATGTGTGTTCCATTAGGTAGGGAGATTTATTTTAGGTCGTAGATATTTTTTGATAGGAGTTTTTGTAATAGCTTTTGAGATAATTGTGTGTTGAGTGTATTATGGTTTTGTGTTTCAAGAGTCCAAACTTTTTCTAGCGTTGTTGGTTCTATAAGGAAGTTGTAGAGAGTGCTTTTTAAGTGGACTTTTGCTACATGTTTTAGTAAGAAGAAGGTACGTGTAATTGGTGATCTTATGCATCTCATCCTTTTTATTCTAAGTATGTTTTCGGTTCCTCCATGTTGGGCAAGGATGTGGTGTGTTAGGCTCTTACATATTATTCCAAGTCTGCCGCAATCGTTTAGGGCATTCTGTAGTTGTTCTTCTATACATTTGAGGTATGCGTTTTTTAGCGAAAAAGCTTCGAGTCCAAAGAGATTGTGCGGTAATTGGGTTATTATGTTAGACATACATTTTGGCATGCCGCATACGTTTTTTTGTGTGGCAGTAATTTTTTTGTCCAGTTTTTTTATGGTGGGCATTGAGTATGGTACCGCATATAATCACATACACACATGGCCAAATACAAACACAGAAAAAGACAAACAAACACACACTCACCTACACATCATCAATAAAACAAAAGCAACCACGCAAATAAACACATGGACATATAAAAAATTAATGACGAATACAATTATATCCATTTTTAAAATAAATAACAAAAAGCTCATTAGCCACTTACAGAACATAAACACCCACCTACCCTCAAACCAAAAAGACCATAATAACATAAAACCCCCAAAAAATACACATAAAACAAAAAACTTAAAATACAAAACTAAAAATACATACCGCAAACCCCCACTCCTACTAAGAAGATACATAGAAACCAACCTGGGACCCATATCTAATACACTAAAAAAACAACAACAACAACACCCCAATCCACACATAACAAATTACAAAACATACATCATACCTAATAACATAAAATTGAAACCGAAACATAGACACACTGCACAACCCTTCATACCTTCTTAAAAAAACAAACATACACTACACCACACACATAATACTACATACCCAAACACTATACAATACATACAAAAAACAAAAAAATAAACACCCTACAATCCACGTTCTACATGCAATAATAGTCACTATTCACCCGCACATAGATAAATGGCACCATCTACCAAACCCAAAAAACTCGTACACAAATATACGGACCAATACACTTCTACAAATCCTACTAAACCTAAAAAACCCACCGGAACGACACACTCACACTTTACACCCTTATATAAAGTTCCAGGCAGACATACTATCTGAGAAACACAAAACAAAAAATCAAAATCACATGCAAAAACAAAACAAAATACCCAACTATTGCAAACTACTAATACTAACTGGAGGGGACATGGAAACCAACACAAAACAACTAGAAACTATAAATGGTAAAACCACAAGTAGTACAACAAAAGAAAAAACAATAACACAAACAAACAAAATCCCCCCCTCACCACAGACCAAGCACAACTGCTTTAAAACAAAAAAACCTCTTCACAGAGTCACACAAAAAACAAAAACAAAAATTCTAAAACTAAATATCAAACCAGATCACATAAAACTCCTACTACTTTTAGGTGGAGACATTGAGACCAACCCAGGTCCAATGCCTAATATACTAAAAAGACACCCCTCAACACATAAGAAAAATGCCAAAATATAATTCATACCTAATACCATAAAACTGCAACCAGAATATGTACACATTGCAAAATCCTTCGCATCTTTTCTAAAAAACACACACACATGTCACCACACACACAACACCACACATCCAAACATTGCCCAATACGTACAACAAAAAAATACACATCCACCATCCCACATTCTATACGCAATAGTAGTCACTACCCATCCACACTTAGTTGAATGCAACCATCTCCTAAATCCGCAAAATCTAAATATAATCACATGGACCAACACACTTCTACAAACTTTACTAAACTTACAAAACCCATCAGAACGACACATTTACACTCCACACCCTTATACTAAATTCCTGGTAAACAACCAAAATATTATAAACCATGAAAACTCAATACATAAAAGACTATACGACTTCTTATATAGCCAAGACATACCACCCTCAAATGATACAATAAAAATAAAATTCCCCTACCTTCCTAACAACCTCATAAATAAATCATTAAAATGTCTAGACCCTATACCAGAATACACCCACCCACCCCCACCTCCTCCCTACATCCCTCCTCAAAATCAAAACAGTAGAACAAACCAAGAAAATACATACATAATCACATGGAATGCCTCCTCATTGAACACTGCCCTTCCTAGCTTACAAACTTTAGTCACAAACACAGACACACCACCGGCCCTCATAGTTATACAAGAAACAAAACTAACCGCCACAAAATCTACAAAATATTTACAAAATATATTTCAAAATTATAAACTCATCTTTAACAATACGCATGCACTTACAAGATGCATGCAACAACGGAGACCATGCACACCAGGCCGCAGTGGCCTCCTTACATTAATACACAAAAAATATACATTCCCAGGCAACTTTAACAAAATCCCTACCTCAATGCACATATCACCATACATACAAATAATTAAAATCACTAATCACCCACTACAACCATGGTTAATCTTTCACTTGTATATGCCATCCCATCCCGAAGATACCAGATTTCTTTTAGATATACAAAACAATATACATCCCAAATTAATAATAATCCCAATCATACATACCTATTATGTGGAGACTTCAACAGAGACATAGCGCTAATTGGCCGCCAAAATGGAAACCGTCATACTCCCCCTCAAAACATTGATTACCAATGGCGCCGCTTCACAGAAAACTTAAACTTCACTTACATCAATACTAATACACAATTATCTAGACAAGGTGGCTATAATTATAGTGATTGGAGTCTAATCGATGGATTCTATATAAATACAAACAACAATCCACAATACACCTCCACAACAAACAAAGACATTATTCTCAACTCGGACCACTCACCCGTACAATTGCACATCCCAAATAACACACTAATTAGTAGAACTCCTATAATTCTAAATAAAGACACTATACGCTAACTCAACCCCATCCCAAAAACCAACATAGAAAAATTCAACACAAAATTCTTCGAAGAAAACTCCGTACAAATAGACTCCCTCACAAATACTCTTGAAAATAATAGTCAATTAACACAAGCACAATGGCAAGAAGCATGCCACACCCTAGACAAACTCATCAATAAAATCTCTAATACACTAGAACAAACCTGTAGAGCACATCCAATACCTCAAATGACAAATAGAACTTCTCAACAAGACGGATACCTACCCCGCAAACTCTCTAAAACTTGGAAACAACACTTAACCACATATCATACCCTACGCAAAACCATTAGAATTGTAAAAAACAACCCTCAATGGCGTAACCACCCCATATACAATGAACTACTAAATATACAACACATCCTAATCCCCACCCCGCCACCTCCGGACCTTCCCCTCGATACATGGATAAAAGACATCGCGCTAATTGCAAAAAATGCCAACATACAAGCCCGGAAAGTAATCACAAAATTCAACAAAGAAAACATTAAAAACCTTGAATCTCCACCACTGGACTGTATCAAAGACCAATATAATAATATTTTAACTAGCCCCGAAGACATTGCAAATGAAATATTTAACCAACAAACAAAAACCAACAGACCAACAATACCAACATGCAATTACCAGCCTCAACATACATTAGAATGTACATGTGCAGTACGCCAATATCCATGGCATGACCTGGACGGTTACACCCTTGACAAACGGGGTGAACCAGAAATTCCACTTCATAAATACCTCAAAAGAGCCACATACGACACATGCCTTCAAAATCTTGGTAATATTAAAGTCCCAGGCCCAGACCGCATACCAAACTCATAACTCAAAAACATGCCCCCAAGATTTCATAAACTACTATTCCTATTCTTCTCCCACTGCTACAAACAAAAACAAATACCAAACTCATGGAAATTGAGTACAACAATTTTACTATACAAAAAAGGCGACCCCTCCATACTACCCAACCATAGGCCAATTGCACTAGCTAATACAATATAAAAACTCTTTACCAGTACACTCACCTTTATACTATCCTCACACGGCGAAAAATTCAAAATCCTACATGATAGCCAAGAAGGATTTAGAGCAGAGAGAAGTACCGCACGACAAATACAAACTATAATAGCCGCATTAGAAGACGCAAAAGTTACAAACCAAGATATATACATACTATACGTGGACTTCAAAAATGCCTTTGGCTCAATTGACCATGCCCGACTTCTAGCAACAATGACGGACCTTGGTTACCCAAAAGAGGCAACTACACTTGTTGGAAACATCTATTCTCAATCATCTACTGCTACACCGGGGAACACTCTCGAAAAACAAATCCTATACCCATCCAAAGAGGAACTATACAAGGGGACACCCTCAGCCCATATCTATTCATTATATTTTTAGAACCACTACTTAGATGGCTAGAAAGAGGCAATAACGGATATACTTTTGGCACATCGCAAGTCACAATAAACTCCGCCGCATACGCGGATGACCTAGCCAACATAACAAACAAAATCAAATCAAACCAAATACAACTCAATAAAATTAATAGGTATTGTAAATGGGCTGGCATGGATGTGGGAGTCCCAAAATGTGCCGCTACTGGATGCCCAAACAAATCCAAATTAAACCCTACCACTTTCAAAGCCCTAATGCAAACCTCTAACATCAACTACCGCAACCAACCAATCTCAATACTACACCAAAACGAACCATACATATACCTAGGTACAAATCTTGTTCCCTCACTAAAATGGAAAATCCAAATTCACACTACAACCACAAAGCTCATCAAACAATGCAAAGAACTAACAACATGTCCGGCCACCATGAAACAAAAAATAAAAATGGTTGATACCGTACTACGCCCACGTGTGGCATACAGTTTTTATGGTGTACCATACTCTATGCTAGCCATCAAAAAACTTGATCAAAAAATAATCGCCATATAAAAAACCATATGTGGATTACCAAAATGTATGTCAAACGCAATAACACAACTCCCACATAACCTATTTGGACTTGAAGCTTTCTCCCTCAAAAACGCATATCTCCGATGTATAGGTGAACAACTACAAAATGCCTTAAATGATAAAGGTAGACTTGGAAAAATCTATAATGGATTAACTCATTACATCCTTGCCCAATACGGTGGCGCCGAAAACATACCCAGAATTTTAAAAAGTGACTGCATGAGATCACCAATAACACGTACATTCTTCTTAGTAAAACATGTAGCCAAAGTCCACCTTAAAAGCACACTCCCAAACTTCCTCATTAACCCTACAACACTTGAAATACTATGGCGTCAAGAAACACTAAACCACAACACACTCAATGCCCAACTCTCCCAAAAGCTTCTACAAAAACTCCTCTCAAAAAGTATCTTTGAACTAACCCAAATTACGTTACCAAACGGCACACACATCATGAACTATGAAGACTTCAAAACCTACCACTTCACCCCAACCAAACTATTAAAAAGTGCCCTAAATGTTGCTAAACAACTATTTTGTCACCCAACATGCCCCACCACATGTCATACTTCTTGTAACATACACCCATACTCGCATACACTTAAAGACTCATTCATTACCCTCAACAATAACATCATCCCAAGAAATATTCTCACACCAATCAGTCCCCCTAACCCCCTACATACATACCATCCCCGCCCCCCAACATACATCCCCAAAAACCCTACCACATATCCCATTAATAATATCATACGCCATACACATATCCAACATATAGACACAAATAACATACAAAACACATACACAAAATATTTATGCCAATGGCAATACAATGATAACACATACAATAAATGGCTCCACCAAAGAGACTTATTCCCAAGACACAACACCAAAACCTTCACACATAACACAGAAAAATTAAAACAATACTACCAAAAAACCCAAAACAAAACATACTCAGATATCATCCTAGCACACCACCCACAAGAACAACTTCCAGACTCTAGATCAGTAACACCACCCATAATTATTCCACTCCTAAACATTTACACAACAGAATGCAACCCCGAAAAAGACATCCTTACATCCTCAAACACAATTCAAATAGATAACAGTAAAGCACATCTATATGAAGAAAATGGCCGACACTTACACACCATCCCCATTACACGACTCCAATGGTTATGGAATCAATATAATACAAAATTACAAACCCCTACAAACATCGAACCAACGACCCAATCCTTTGAAACTGAACTAATATGGCTATACCAAAGGTATAAATACCGAATACCAAAAACTGACCCCCTAAAGAATGCACAATACACAATACCCACTTCCATTTTAGACTTACTAATCTCATCCTTTAACATTGAACAATCATATCTTTCCTCCCCGGTCACATGTTCTACCAAACTAAAAAAATTCTACTCACCTTATGAAAGAGACAAAATATTCGGATCCCTAGGAAAGGCCTTTGGCTATAAATGGACCGGCAATGGTATAGCTCACCCCCACAACGAAAAAGATATGGAACAAGCAATACATTGGGCTCGACTTGCCGCCAAACAAGATCCAATTAACACAAATACAATCATCATCATACCAAACAACAACTGGTACCAAAACAAGAACCTACATTCAAACCCATTTCCACATTCCCATATCATTGCATTATTTCAAGCAGACACAATACCATATGAAGAACCTACTATTCCACCCGAGCTAATAAAACCCCGAATTGAGCCATCTACACTACAAATAATATGCGTCCATCATCAAAACCAAACCCTCGGATCCCTCGAACAACTGGAGGAACTCACCTCCATAACAGACAACCTAGGCATACACCGATCATACGCAAAACTGGCCCCATCAACACCCACACAAACCCCTGTAAACAAAAGTAAAAAATGGTCAAAACTAAACTATGTCAACAACACAATAAACTACTCCGTCACACCTCCCCCTCTTCCAGACTACCCAACAAATACCACACAAAAATTTAACCCCGCACACAGCTATTACACTGATGGCTCCTTTAAACCATTCGAACAAATTAGCCCGGGCTCCTGGCGCAGAGAAAAAGCTCGCTATGGCATATGTAATTCAACTAGCCAAAAGACTCCATGGACTACAAAATATCCTTAGAGCATAACTCATGGCCATCCACAAAAGACTACAAATCATCACAACAAAATACAACAATGAACCCGCACATATATTCACCAATTGTATAAATGCACTTTATCTACTAAACACTCAAATAACAGACCCTACCTTTCATAATAGCCACCCCGACCAAACCATATTAACATCAATGGTCCAAATGTTACTAAACCGTACACAAATCACAACCCTCCATAAAGTGAGAGCCCATGCCAACATTAATGGCAACGAACAAGCAGACAAATTAGCAAAAGAAGGCCGAGAAAAAACACACAAAAATGCCAAAGACCTACACGAACATGCCCATGCCACCCCATACTACTTTTAAAAAGAAAATTGGCCCTCAAAAGAAGATAGCCTTGACAAAGGCTCAATCAGATTTTTGGGCAAATATCTCAAAAAACAAGACCTCTACAACCACCTTGATACAATCTCAGAAAATATTCCTAACATAGAAAAATGGACTAACAATAACAACATAGACAATGAACTCTCTACAAACTTTTGGAAAAACCCCATCATCACCGATTCACAAATAACATGCCTTATCAAATTCCGTACCGGTCAATACATGGGAAACTCCCGTAAACACCTCTTCTTTGGAATAGAAAGATTTCCATCCATAACATGCCCCATATGCCCCTCAACGGACCCCGACACATGGCTACATGTGCTACTCAAATGCCAAAACCACCACACACACTCTCTAATTGTTCAAAGACATAATGAAGCGGTTTGGGAAGTCCGAAAACTAATCACCTCCTACAATAAATCGAAATGTTTTATACTAATGAACGCCGACATTTTTAATAACAATCCACAAGAAAATACGGTCCCCCCGTGGCTACTGCCATGCTCATGTACGACCCAAAGATGTCATTGCAACGCTAGGCTCAAACCGGACATCCTTTGTGTCAAAGGTTTCCATACAATGACCCACCACCAGATAACATCAACCAAGACTACACCATTCAATTCATTGAATTCACATATTGCAACGATAGGTTTTCCCCGGAAACAATCCAAAATAAAATAGACAAATATCAACCTCTTATTGACGACATCATCGCCCTCGGATGGAATGTTGACCCCCTTATTGTTATCACATCCGGCGCTCGGGCCACCACCTTTATACCATCTATGAAAACTCTAGAAGACACCTTCAAGATACCCACTGAAACAATCAAAACCTCCTTTAAAAACATTAACACCATAGCTATTCAACATGCCATGTCCATTCTTCTACATAAACGAAAATCCGAAAACAACTAAGCCCTCCCCGATACACAAGACCCCCGTTAAATTCCTCCCCCGCCTTGATTCTTCATGACTAGTTGGTTTCGAGGTTTTTTGACTACTTGCTTGGTTTGTGGTTAGTTCGTTGGCTAGTTGCTTGGTTTGTGATTCGTTGGTCGGTTGATTGATTTGATATTCTTTGGCTTCTTGTTACATAGTGTTTACCCTCGAGAGAGGAAAGTAGTTCCAGCTTACAAATTCCTTGTCCAATGGGCATGGTCTTAGAAGTGGAACGAACAGACACTTTATTGACGCCGGCCTCCTTTGGGGACTGGCGTTCTTCTTCTTCTTGGTATCACGTATAAGCTGTATAATACGCCCGGTCTTAGAACTGTGTCGATCATTTTTATTTTTTGTTTCATAATCGCCGGACAAGCTACGAGTTCTTTGCATTGTTTGAGTAATTTTTTGGTGGTGGCATGAATTTGGGTTTTCCATTTTAGGGAGGGGACGAGGCTTATTCCTTAATATGTGTAAGGTTCGTTTTGGTGTAGTACGGGTATTGGTTGGTTTCGGTAATTAATGTTGGAGGTTTGTATTAGGGCTTTGAATGCGGTGGGATTTGTTTTTGATTTATTTGGGCATCTAGTGACGGCACATTTTGGGACACCTACATCCATACCTGTCCATTTGCAGTACCTATCTATTTTGTGAAGTTGTATTTTTATGGCGTTGATTTTATTGGTTATGGCCGCAAGGTCGTCTGCGTATGCCGTGGAGTTAATGGTGGTTTGTGATGTCCCAAATGTGTATCCATTGTTGCCTTTATCTAGCCATCTAAGTAGTGGTTCTAGGAATATAATGAATAAATATGGGCTTAGGGTATCTCCTTGTATTTTTCCCCTTTGGATGGCTATGGGTTTAGTTTTATCAAAGTGTTCTCCAATGTAGGAGGTTGAGGATTCGGAGTATATATTTCCCACTTGTGCGGTGGCGTCTTTGGGGTATCCAAGGTCCGTCATTATGGCTAAAAGCCTAGCGTGGTCGATGGAGCCGAAGGCATTTTTAAAGTCAATATACAGTATGAATATATCTTGGTTTGTAAATCTTGCATCTTCTAGTGCGGCTATTATTGTTTGGATTTGTCTAGCGGTGCTTCTTTCTGCGCGGAACCCCTCTTGGCTATCACGGAGTATTTTATGTTTTTCGCCATATGATGATAGTATTGATGTGAACGTGCTCGTAAATAGTTTATATATGGTATTGGCTAGTGCAATGGGTCTATGGTTTGGTAGCAGGGATCAATGTGGGAGGAAACAACGAGATGAACGCCTAAACGCTTCGTAAATCCTGGTGAGAGGAGCGCAGTGACTTAGCCGCAGAAACTAAGCTCATGGTCGGGGAGAGGTAGCTGGACTCACCGAAGGGCCCCTGTGAGCTTGGTCCTGCGGTTTGTTGCAAGATTTGGTAGAGAGAGTAGATGTGTTGGAAGGGGCTTGCCCAGATCTAGGGTTAGTAGAGCAGCTGGAAGGACTCAGTAGAAGATTTGCTTGTGTACGGATCTGAAGCGTGGGACATTGGTGTTGGAAGCTGGATCTGAGACTTGAATGGAATTCTAGCGCTCTACTGCCCAGATCTGTGGTTGTGTTGGAGATCTACCCCCTTACACGGAATCATTGCGACTCCTCGATCCAGGATCACACAAGCCAAGATTCAAGAGCGCAACAAACAAGCACTACTGCCTGGCAGTAGCTTCACATCAATTCAGGCCACTTCTCACCTCTTTCGCTTTCATACTTCCTTGTGGTGCCATTCTTTGCATGCTTTGCTCTCACAACACTCCACACACACCACAAGATACTTACTAAGCCCAACACTTACAATAGTCACTTACTTAGTTGCATTAGGTTTTATTTACGTAAAAACTCACTAGGTGTGCGGAATCCCTGGAATTTTTTTGGCAGAAACAAATATATCGACAACCACTTAGGGTGCGACTATGAGATTAATGTAGGCGGAGACAGACTTAAGGAGCAAACTAGACAAGAACACAAGAAGCAACACCAGAGCAAGACACAACAGAGCCAACACAAGCACAGCCACAACACCACAAAAGTCAGCAGATCATCGAACACAAAGGAGCCCATAGGACGAACAAGACTGACACAAGAGCCTGCAGAACGAACAAGACCGACACAGAAGCTAGAAGGACGCACAAGATCGACACAGGAACCAGCTGAACGAACAAGAACGACTCTGGAGACAGACAAACCACCTGGGAGAAGACCATCTGCGCGTAAACCGGCCTTCCCGAACCCCCACAGACGACGGACCCCCGACCTAAAGACACAGATAACTCGTAACCAAGGCCGCAGTGACCTCGACCCCCCGACCAACAACGTGCCCACATCAGCGGAACCAGACCACAAGAGACCTCCGCCCCCAAGGGACTGCACATTACCGACCTACAGAACTCCCAAACGGCGCACACAACTCCACCAATACCGGAGCAGAGTCGCCCCAGTACCCGCAACGCCAGACGCCCAAGCTGGACAGACTATTAATACTCATCAAGACTAGTATCCGAAGCACATGGCGTGAAAACATCAACACAATCTAACCCCTCTCCCGAAGACAAGCAACGACCATATACACGCATCGTATATACAAGAGACTCGCAACAAAGGAAGACAACAAAGCTGGACCTGACTCCACATGCATGCAGCCAACATCCGTCAACATCGACACAACAAGACTGCTCCAACGTGGGAGCGACAACAGATCACAACACCCCTCGACATCACCGGGAAGCCCACGTTAGTAAAGGTAAGCACACTACCCTTAGTACTGACCTAAAAACAAGGAATGTGCAGATCATAACAACCTGGAAACTACCAAGGACGGAAGAAAGACTCGTGCAGAAGACCACGTATACGAGCAGGATATATACAAGAACAAGCACGGACAGATCAAGCACAAGCGCCAGAAGAAGACTCCCAGCAACACACCCAACCGGGGTGGACCAGCAAGTGAAGCAAGAGTCTCCGTCGAAGGACATGGACATGGACATACAAGAGAGGCGACCACAACACCGAAGACAAAAACAAGAGCGCCCACAGAAGGACGAGGACGATCGTGAGCAACCTACAAGGGACTGATGCAAACAGCGAGAGCGAGCAACAAACAGAGCCTGGAACGAGCAGCGAGGATCTACTGAAGCCTAGTGCAACCAGCGAGAGCGAGCGCCCAACAGAGCCTCGAACAGACAGCGAGGGCAAGGGAAAGGACACAAGCTGCGCGTACAAGAACGAGGAAGCAAGCAATGGGAGCGCGCAGAAGCCTGATACAAACAATGGAAGCAAACGTCTTATAGAGCCTGGAGCGAGCAATGGGAGCAAGAGAAAGAACACAAGATGCGTGTACAAGCACGAGGAAGCAGGCAGCGGGAGCGCGCACAACGAAGCAAGGACGAGGAAAAGAAGGAGAAGATCCCAAGGGCACCCCCAGGCTGGAGCCCTTGTGAGTGTGCTGAAGACAGAAGAGAAGAGCTCTCGTGGGAGGACAAACGCCGACAGCCCTTTTATACGGCCCACCCCACTTCATTCGAAAGGAGGAGTAAGTACCATCCACCAAGGCCGGCAGCCAAGGACGAGTTGTCTACTCGAGCTGAAGATCACACCCAACTGTCACAAGTCCTCCCCAAAGCTTTCCCTCGTGCCCAAGTAAGTCTCCTCACCCCCCTCACTCGAGAACCACTACATCATAAAGTTAGACTAAAAATGAGTAGTAGAAGAGGACTTACATTTGAAGAAGAAATGGATGTTGATGAGGTGGTTGTGCAAAAAGCCACAGCTATAAAGGAGAAAGGCTCAAGAAAAAACACCGAAGAATCTGGGAGCAGCAAGAAGAGCAAAAATGCCCAAGAAGACAAAGGTAAGTCCACTAAACTACCCCCCATAACCAAAGACTTGGAGTTTTGGCTAGGTTTTGAGACCATGGAGCGTATCGCAATAGATGAAGGATTGGAGGCACCCCCCAATGATGAGACAATCGAAGAAATGATGTCCAGAGGCCTTAAAGCCAACGAAGCAGAGGAAGCATCGGAAGCAAGCATGGCATTCCCACGAATCCCCCAACTTCTATACCCATGCAAGAGGAGAGGAGCACAAGGACAACACTACAACATCACGCAAATCCCACTTGACATCAAGATCAACGAGGTTACAGGTTTGGCTCTAGACTTCCACGTTGCAATCTTCTTTGAACCCCCCACCCATTGCATGTTGCATGATGATGTTCACAACATAATAACTAGAAGACTAGAGTCAATGGACATTAAACTTGGCACAAGTCTAATAAACCCCATATACATCCAATGTCATAGTGTCAAAAGGGGTGGTCAAAAAGGAGTATGGACGGGTATGTTCAAATTGCACTTGCTTAACCCCGACATGGATGGACTTATGTTGCTCAAAGGCCTTAGGCCATTCATACTTGTTATAGACAATCATAAGGTCATTGGGAAAGTTTGTAAGACATACCACCATATTGCTAACCCCACTAACCTCTCCGTGCGTATTAGAAGTGATGCATTGATAGGTATTTCCGCTCATCAACTATTCATGGATATCCTCCATAATAGCTTCAACCGAGGCCAAGACTTCGAAATCACCGGGGTGCAAAAGGTTGCAAGTGATCCCTACGCCTTCATCTCCACCACCACCCCACAACAAGCCTCGAAGATCCAACTTCAACACATAACAACTCAACATGAAGTCCTACATGCGAAGAAAACCTTCACTAGTGGACGTATGACTCCCGAAGCTAAGGCAAAGAAGGACGCCCTCACTCTCACCCTCTCCCCTTTGCCCATCCTTATGAGTGTAGTAGATACCACTAGTGCCATACATAAAATTCTAGGTAACGATAACACAAAAAATGTTTGGTTCCATAAAGAGAATGGAGAGAGACATAATGGGAGTGCCAATGTGGAATGTGCTAACCCTATCGTGTATAGGAAGTTCGTGAAGAGGACTATCCACATGGGAGGTAACCATGTGGACTTTGCTCCACATAGGAGGAGCTTGGAAGGTGTGGAACCGCCAACTCAAGAACAAGTTGAAAGCTTTGGATTCAATGACATCAACACTGCCATGGTCAACACGGTTGCTACATTCAAAATCCAAGATGCCCCCTCCACCACCAACAACAATGTGACAAAGAAAGACCTTGAAGAAGCCTTGGAAGAAAACAACAAAAAGATGAGGAGAGAGAATAGGGAATACACCGACAAGCTACACGAAGAACTAGTTGCTCAAATGGAGAGCATTCAAAACTCCATGCAAGCTACCATCGAAGCCATGAGAGCCATCAAAGGAAGAGTCAAGCCAAGACAAATTGAAGACACACCGCCAAACATGTGAAGAACAAAGACCACACGGTAATACATATTTACCACAGTAATTTGGATAGTAAAATACTAGTAGAATACAAACACATTAGTATACCATACCATTACTGTACCTCGATTTATACACAATACAAATACAGTATGCTACAAATACGACCAAAAACCCATACAAACACAAAATACATACACCAATACATATATATGTACATATGGATATGTACACATATAAGTACATACATAAATACCTACATATACACACATACATACTTCCATACAACATATACCAAAACAAAAACAAAAAAACACATACATATATACATAAGTACACCAAAACTCACACATACTCATACAAACAAATACATACCTACGGGGACGCACACTCCCACACAAATATATATACACCCACGACACAAATACACACACATACTCAAACAAATACGCATACACACACAATCACATACACGAACAAATACACAAAGATATACACACAAACATACATCCACCCATGCATATACATAAACACATACAATAAATCCACAAACACACATACACATACATCCACTCAAACACCATTACATAACAAAACATACCTACGAAAACAAAAACATACAAATACCAACCCACGCCCACATAGAAACACCCTACCACCCATACAACCAAAAACATATAAAAATAAATTCCACTCCTATACACCACCAATAACACACACATACCTATATCAAAAAAACCTTGAACAAAGGCACACCATCATAAACATACACCCAAACACAACACCCAAAATTATCAACAAAAATGTAAACATCACAAAGCCCTCGCAAGTAAATACACACTTATACATAAATAATGAAACCATAAACAATAACCCAAAAAATCATCCAAAAAATACACATAAAACATCAAAACAAATTATACAAACTACCACAAACACCAAAACAAATATGTATATAAATCCCAGCATATATACTAACATACCTACATACAAAAGCAACTTTGGTCAACACGGTATTTCATTTGCAATGTCTTCTGGGCTAGTTAGTATATTGTTGTTTTGGTCTATAATGCAATCTAGCGGTGGGGATTCCATATTTTTGAATATTCTTCTATTTATTTTCTTGGGGTTAGTTTTGCATAATTGCTTGTATTTTGAGATGGCTTTTTTGATGCATTCTTGGGCATATTTAGTGGTGATCTTACGAGCTTGAATGTTGGCGTTTTTTGCAATTAGTGCTATATCACTTATCCATGTGTCGTGGGGTAGATGTATGGGGGGTGGGTTTGGGATTTGTGTGTGTTGGAGGTTTTGTAGTTCGTTGAGGATAGGGTGGTTTCGCCATTGAGTGTTGTTTTTTACGGTTCTTATGGTTTTCCGTATAGGGTGGTAAGTGGTTAAGTGTTGTTTCCATGTTTTAGATAGTTTGCAAGGTAAGTATCCACCTTGTTGTGCTGTTCGATTTGTCATTTGAGGTATGGGTTGGGCTATGCAGGTTTGTTCAATTGTATTAGATATGTTTTTGATGAGGATGTCTAGGGTGTGACAGGTTTCTTGCCATTGTGTTTGGGATAAGTGGTTAGATTCTAATACATTGATTAGGGAGTCGATTTGTAATGAGTTTGTCTCGAAGAATTTTGTGTTAAATAGTTCTATGTTGGTTTGTGGGATGGGGTTGAGGATTCGTATGTGGTTATTGTTTATGGTGGTTGGTGTGCGGTTAATGAGTGTGTTGTTAGGGATGTGGAGTTGTATTGATGAGTGATCGGAATTCAAGTGGATGTTATTGTTTGTTGTAGAAGTAAATGTATTGTGGTTGGCTGCACGGATGTAGAATCCATCGATTAGGCTTCAGTCGCTATAGTTGTATCCTCCATGTCTAGAGTATGTAGTGTTTGTGGGTATGTAGTTAAAATTTAGACTTTCTATAAATTGCTTCCATTGTAGGTCTGTCATTTGTGGTGGTATATGTTGGTTTCCGTTTTGTCTACCTATGAGGGCAATGTCTCTGTTGAAGTCACCACATAGGATGTGATTGTGGTTGGGGTTGTTGGTGATATGGGTGGTGATGTTAGTTTTGATGACGTCGATGAGTCTAATATCTTCGGGGTGGAATGGCATGTATATGTGGTGAATTAGCCATAGGTTGTACTGGGTGATATGTTCATTGGGGTGGGAATTTTTTTGACATTGCCTGGAAAGACATGGTTTTTGTGTATGAGAGTGAGGAGGCCCCCTCGGCCCGGTGTGTACGGTCTTCTTTGTTGTATGCACCGTGTGAGGGTATGTATGTTGTTAAAGATAAGTTTGTAGTCTGGAAATAGTCTTTGCATGTATTTTGTGGATTTTGTGGCCGATATTTTTGTTTCTTGTATGGCTATGAGTGCCGGTGGTGTGTTAGTGTGTATAATGATGTTTTGTAAGTTTGAGAGTGCGGTGTTGAGGGATGAGGCGTTCCATGTTATTATGCTTCTGTTGTTGTTGTTTGTATGTGGGCTATGATTTTGTGATGGGATGTGGTTTGCGGTGGGGGGGGTGTGTGTATTCCGGGAGGGGGTTGAGGCATTTTAGTGACTCATTTATGATTGTGTTTGTGAGGTAGGGGAATTTTTGTTTTATCGTGTCATTTGATGGGGGTATATTTTGGTTGTGTATAAAGTCATATAGTTTTTTATTTATTGATGAGTTGTGGTTTATGATGTTTAGGTTATTTTCATGAAATGTTGTGTAAGGGTGTGGAATGTTAATGTGTCTTTCGGGCGGGTTTTGTAAGTTTGATAGGGTTTGTAATAGCGTGTTAGTTCAGGTGGTTATATTTGGGTTTTGTAGCCCTATAAGTCTGTTACATTCGTTGGGGTTGGGATGGATGGTAATTACTAGGGCGTATAATATGTGTGTGGACGGGTGCGTATTTTTTTGTTATATATATTGGGCAATGTCCGGGTGTGTTGTGTTGTATAGTTGGTGTAATGTGTGCGTGTTTTTTAAGAGGGGCGCAAATGTTCTGGCAATATGTTTGTATTCCGGTTGTAGTTTTATGGTATTTGGTATAAAATAGCTTTTGGCGTTTTTCTTATGTACCGTGGGGTGTCTCTTTAGTACATTGGGCATGGATCCCGGGTTGGTTTCTACATCTCCACTTAACATTAATAATTTCTTATAGTGTAAGGGTTTGATATGTTGATTTTGTAATGTTGATTTGTGTGTGTATTTTGGATATTTTTTTGTTGATGTTTTTTGGTTTTTTTTTTGTTGATGTTTTTTGGTTTTTTTTTTGTTTTAGTATTTTTGTTTGTGTATGTATGTAATTTTTGTTTGTGGATTTTTTTTTGTTTTTGTTTGTGGGTTTAGTTGTTGTATTTGAATGTATATTTGTTATGGCTTTTTTTTTGGGTTTGTTTATATGTGTGTTTTTTATATTGCTTTGTATGTGTCTTTGAGTTTTTTTATGTGTAGGTTTTAGTTTGTGAATGTGGATGGGTGAGTGTTTTTGTGTGTGTATGTACATGTATGTATATTATGTGTGAGTTTGGGCTTGTGTGTGTGTTTGTGTGGGTGAGTGTTTATGCATATTTGAGGTTCTATTTGATGTTTTTTTGTATGTGTGTGGGTGTATGGATGTTTGTGTGTTTGTTTGCATGTATTTGCATGTGTGTATGTATGTAGATTTGTATGTAGTTGTTTTTGTTGGTATATATAAGTGTATGTATATTTGTATATGTATGTTTTCGTGTGTTCTATTATGTGTGTATGTGGGTGTGTCTTTGAGTATTTTTTATTTGTATTTATGCGAGTGTGTGTATGTGGGTTTGTTTGTATGTATGTATGTGTGTATGATTGTGTGTGTATTTCTTTATGTGTGTGTGTATGTGTGTATGCGTATGTGTATGTGTGTGTATATATATGTGTGTATATGTATGTGTATATGTATGTGGATATATATGTGTGTATGTATGTGTATATGTATATGTATTTGTATATGTAGGTGGGTGTGTATGTGGAAATATATGTGTATATGTATTTGCATATGTATGTCTTGGTCCATGTGTGTATTGTACGATGTTTGTATTGAGTATAATGAGTAATACAGTGTTGGTATAGCATATTTTTGTACTTGTATATTTCTAATAGTTTATGGTGTAGATAGTTGTCACTAATGCCATGGTAATTATATTTTACCGTGTGGTCTTTGGTCTTCACATGTTTGGCGGTGTGTCTTCGATTTGTCTTGGTTTCACTCTCCCTTTGATGGCTTTCATGGCTTCGATGGTGGCTTGCATGGAGTTTTGTATGCTCTCCATTTGTGCAACAAGATCTTCATGGAGTTTATCCGTGTATTCTCTATTCTCTCTCCTCATCTTCTTGTTGTTCTCTTCCAATGCATCTTCTAGGTCTTTCTTCGTGACGTTGGTGTTGGTGGAGGTGGGGGTGTCTTGAATCTTGAATGTTGCAACGGTATTGACCATGGCGGTGTTGATGTCATTGAACCCAAAACCATCAACTTGTTCTTGAGTTGGAGGTTCCACTCCTTTCAAGCTCCTCCGGTGTGGGGCAAAGTCCACGTGGTTATCTCCAATTTTGATTGTCTTCTTCACGAACTTCCTATACACAATAGGGTTAGAACACTCCACATTTGCACTTCCATTATGCCTTTCACCATTTTTTTTGTGGAACCATATGCTTCTAGTGTTATCAATTCCTAGGATTTTGTGAATAGCATTAGTGGTGTCAACAACACCACTAATGAGAATAGGCAAAGGAGATAAGGTGAGAGTGAGGGCATCCTTTTTTGCCTTTGTTTCGGGTGTCATACAGCCTCTGGTGAAGGTTTTCTTCGCTTGAATGACTTCGTGTTGAGTGGTGACGTGTTGGAGTTGGATCTTCGAAGCTTGTTGCGGGGTGGTGGTGGAGATGAAGGCATAAGGGTCGCTTGCAACTTTTTGCACTCCGGTGATTTCAAAGTCTTGGCCTCGGTTGAAACTATTGTGGAGGATGTCCACGAATAATTGGTGGGCCAGGACACCTATCAAGGAGTCACTTCTAATGCGTACGGGAAGGTTAGTAGAGTTAGCCGTATGATGATAGGTCTTACATACTTTACCAATGATTTTATGGTTATCAAGCACAAGTATGAAAGGCCTAAGGCCTTTTAGCAACATGAGACCATCCGTGTCGGGGTTTAGTAGGTGTAGTTTAAACATTCCCGTCCATACTCCCTTTTGACCTCCCCTTTTGACACTATGACATTGGATGTAGATTGGATCGATTAGACATGTGCCTAGTTTGATGTTCATTTGTTCAAGTCTTTTAGTTATTATGTTGTATACATCATCATGCAACATAATATTGGTGGGGGGTTCGAAAAAGATAGCAACATGGAAGTCCAAGGCCAAACCTGTGGCCTCGTTAGTTTTGATGTCTTGCGGGATTTGGGTGATGTTGAAGTGCTGCTCTTGTGCTCCTCTTCTCTTGCAAGGGTAAAGAATTTGGGGGATTCGTGGGAAGGCCTCTCTAGCCTCCATTACTTCTTCGGCTTCGTTGGCTTTGAAACCCCTAGAGATCTTGTCTTCTTTGGTTTCATCACTTGTAAAGGCTTCCACTCCTTCGTCCATCGCGATGCGCTCCATGGCTTTGAAGCCTAGCCAAAGATTTAGGTCTGAAATTAGTGGTAGTGGTTTAGTAGACTTACCTTTGTCTCCTTCGTTGTTCTTGCTCTTCTTACTGCTGCCAGTGTCGTCTGTACTTTTCCTCGAACCTTTTTCTTTTGGGGCCGCTACGTGATGCGCCCTCATGTCGTCAACATCCATTGCTTCGTCAAATACGATACCTCTTCTGTTGCTCATGATTAGATTATTCCAAAGATGTGAGAGGACGTGATTGGGTGTGAGGAGACTTCCCTGGAGTTGGGAAGGAGGGGCGATGTGTGCTTGATGTGGCTTGATGTGGACTGTAGTACTTGATGGCTGCTCACCATCGGCGGCCTGGTATGATGGCTTGGGTTGTTTACTGCCGTTTCGTGGAGAGGTTCTGGATATAAGGCGGGACACTTGGGCTATTTGGGGGCGTGCTTCCTCCTGCACGTGGGCTGCTCCTACGTTTCTTGTCTTCTGCTCCTTGATGTTCGTTGGAAGCCCTGTGCTTCCCACGAGAACTTCCCTTCTGGTCTTGTGCAGCCCTGGGCTTCTTTTTAGATCGTCCCTCCCTGTCTTCGGCACCCCTGCTCGTCTTCTGATGCTCTCCTTCACGTCTCTCGACTCTTGTCTTGTGCTCTCCTTCGTCGCTTCTGATCTGTGGCTCGCCTTCGCCGCTTCTAACCTGTGGTTTGTTTGTCTTGGTCCTGGACGCTTATTCCCGAGTCCGCTTCTAACTTGTCGTTCCGGTCTTGTGCTTGTTGGCTTTGTGTTGATACTCCTCCGGTGTCTTCTTGTGGGTTCTTGTGTATCTATACTGCGTCGGAATTGTAGTCTGTGGCCCTCGTCTGAGGGTTCCCAGTCTTCGGCTACCTTTGGGATTTTCCTCTCTCCTGCAGTTTCTTGGTTAGTGGCCGTGTAAGAAGTGTGTGTACCTTTGTGCACTAGTATGCTGCAGATGGGTCTGGTGGGATAGATGTCTTCTTGTGTGTCTTGAGTTAGTCGATGTTGCACTCCCTTCTGTGTTTGTTGTCGTTGGTGAGGGATGACTGAGCTCTTGTTTCTTTGTATTGTTGATGGAGATTCTTGTACCTTGCTTGTGTTGTCCACGTTTGGTGCTGGTTGTTGTTGTCCAGACTTGGCGTGTCGTCGGCGAATGTCAAGTCCTGCATGAGAGATTAGTAATAGAATTGCGTACCTAATGTGAAGTCTTGGGGTCGGTGTAGCGTGTCGAGTCAAGGAGGCAGATCATCTTGATGTTTTGGAGCAAATCTTCTATTCAGTTGTTGTCCTTAGGGGCGTCGGGTTGTGTCCTTGTTCCTAGGCTTTGGGTTGTTGGTGCACGGGGCTAGGGTTGATGTTGGTCGAAGGTGGGGGTTGGAGGCTTCGGACGTGGGGTCGCAGGCTTTGAGCGTAGGGTCGCCGGGGGAGGTTGCGAACTTGGGCTGTGGAGGTTGAAAGTTGGATTGCAAGCTTGGTCTGAGGCGGAGGTTGCGAGTCTTGGTCTGGGTGCTCCTCTTCGGAGAGGATATGTATGCTGCCTTGTGTGTATGGAGCGTGGGGTCGTAGGGGGAGGTTGCAAGCTCGGTCTGAGGAGGTGTCGAGCTGGGTTGCGAGCTTGGTCTGGGGCGGAGGTTGCGAGTCTTGGCCTGTTTGTTGCTCTTCGGAGAGGGTCTGTGCGCTGCCTTGTGTATATGGAGCTCAAATTTTTCGGGGAGGGGCTCTGACTTGAATCTGGTCTAGTCTGTCTGTGGGTTGCCGTGCTCTTGGAGAATTTCTTGTCTTCGGGTCGTTGTCCTGATTTCTCTGTAGCTGTGGCTGTCGTCTGTGGTAGTTGCGCTTGTCTCCGTTTTCTTGTATGTTGTGTGAACTTCGGTGTGCTTGTAATGTCAGGGTCGAGTGTCTTCTATGTAGCATCGTCTCGTATAATTCTTGTGTATGCTCTGCTAGGGTCTCACCGCCTACATTAACTTTGTCGCACCTTCTGAGGTTGTCGATATATTCACAAGCAGTGATAACTACTTGTGTCTTCTCTTTAAATTTTTTGGCAGTCGTTGTGGTCCTTCCTTGAGATTTGGTCCTTGCCTTGTACTTCTTCTAATGTTGTGTGTTCTTTACTGTACAGGTGCGGTTGGATCTGGTCTGTTGAAGCTTACTTTCGGCCTTGAGCTGGGATCTGTAGCATATGCACCAGGAGCTACCACATGCAGTATAAAGGGAAAGAGAGAGATTGGTGGGAGGTTGTGCGGATCTGACCTATGTTCGGGTGTATCTTTGTATGAACCTTGTGCTACCGCCTTGTATTTGTAAATCGTGGCCTACTGCAAAGTCAATAAGAAGTGTTGTAAAATTTATGCAATATTGGACTAAGTGAGTGCTGACCTGATAGTGTATGCGTTGTATGCTTTTTGTTGTTCTTGGCTTGAGTTGGTTGCTTTCTCTTGCTTGGTGCGGATCGATCTTTCCCAGTCTCTGTAAAGTTCTGAGAGCACAGCCTAAACAAGTAATGAAAACACTTTTGATGATAGAAAACTTTAATGCTAAGATGTAAAGACAAGTGAATGAGGAGAGAAGTTTAGGTATAGCCTGTAGGAGTCGCTGGTCGCTGCTGGACACCAATGTTGTATTCTTGACAGCAATCTTGACTTGTTTGAGTGTGTAGGTCGTGCGAGAGGAAGGCTTAATGGAGGTTTTAAGCAGCTTTGAGCATCCTAGTCTAGATCTGGTCAGCTAGAGTTGTGAATGATACAGTAAGTAAGATATGTGTACCAACACTCAGTAGCTCGCTTTACAAGACACACTTCCCACATAGATCTGGACAATACTCTCGATTCAGCAGCTTGCACCTACCAGATCTGGACGTTTGAGCCTTTTCCAACAACTCTCTGCTCCTTGCAAAACCCCCTCTCCTAGATCCAAGACAAACAAGGGCTCCCACCGAGTTCAGCCACTTCTTGATGCTTGCAATCTTCTCTCTAGGAGCTAAGTTCAACCTCTCCCTCACCACAGATCTCACAGCTCCTTACTCAGCCATGTAATTCAAATAATAATACACAATTCACATTGAATACCATAAACACCTCACAAGAAATTTACAAAATTATGAGAGCCCTTAATATAAGAGAAATTTGGTTTCATAGAGAGAGACACCCACCACAATGGAAGTTGCAATGTACTTTGTGCTAACCCCATTGTGTATAGAACTTTTGTGAAAAAGACACACCTGATTAAGGGAAGTTATGTAAACTTCTCACCACACCCAAGCAGCTTGGAGGGACTACAACCACCTACCGCCGACGCCGTCAAAGAATTTGGCTTTGACGACATCAACACCGCCCTCATCAACACAATCATTACATTCAATGTCCAAGTCCCCCCACCATCCCCCCCTTATTGTACCACGGTGGAGGTAGCAAGAATGATCGAAGACAACAACAAGAAGGCGATGCAAGCAAACAAAGACTACACCGACATGAAACACGAAGAAATCAAGCTCCACATGGAAGACATCCAAGCAACAATGTTCTCACAAGTGCAAAAGATGTCCGTCGTGACCGGTAAATCTAACTTACCACTCCTCCAAGACAAACCGCCAAACATGTAAAGACCCAAGACCACACGGTAAAAATCATTTACCACCTCTACACTCCTTCTACGACACTATGGAGTAGAAAGTATAGTATAGCACAAATACCTACATACCTTAGCTACATACAAACAGTTGCATTAAACAAATACATATATTGTATTAGACGATATTTTTAATACAAAAAACAATATTGTATTAAACCTCATAAGTATTTGTATCGTACTAAATCAAATCTACACATACACCATAAAACATACAAAAAATTGAGTTGATACTATACTACAAAACAAATACTGGTATAAATACTCGTACACACTATGATACGTATACTGGTACATATACGGGTACGAATACTGATATGTGTACTGGTATCCATACCAGTATGTATACTGGTACATATACAGGTACAAATACTAGTATATATATTAGTACGTATTCTGAAACGAATACTGGTACATATACCAATACGTATAGTGGTGTGTATGTGTATAGTGGCACGTATACTAATACAAATATTAATATTTATACTAATACGAAAATACAAATACGAATACTAGTACTTGTACTAATATGAATACTAATACGAATACTAACACGGATACGGATACAAATACCAAGACAAATATTGAGACATATACCATTGCGAACACACAAATGAATACTAGTATAAAACCAAATAAAACTACACACACACACAAAGACAAGTGCCCACCGTCAACAAAACACATACATAAACATACACACCCACAAACACGAATACACACAACCAAAAAAACAAAAAATCAAATACCAAAGCCACATACAAAAACAAAAAATTCTAAAACAAAATAAAAAAACCCATCTACTACAAACTACTAATATTAAATGGAGGGGACATAGAGACTAACCCATGACCTATGCCGAATGTATTAAAAAGACACCCCGCTTCTCACAAAAAGAATGCCAAAACTTACTTCATACCAAATACCATAAAACTACAACCCGAATACGAACACATCGCCCAAAAATTTGCCTCCCTCTTCAAAACCACACATATATCACATCAACAACATAATAACACATACCCACATATCGCCATATATATAAACCAACATAATGAATATCCTCCATCCCACATTCTATATGCCCAAGCCATCACTATACACCCCAACATAGACCTTTGTAATCAACTCCTAAACACACAAGATCAAAACCTAACCCAATGGACCGATACACTCCTACACACCCTACACAACCTACAAAACCCCCCCGAAAGACACATTAGTACTCCACATCCTCACACAACATTTCTTGAAACTAATTCAAACATCATAAACCACAACACATCAATAAACAAAGAACTATATGACTTCATACACAACCAAATTATACCCCCAATAAATGACATGTTAAAACAAAAATTTCCATACCTCCCAACCACAATCATAAATGAGGCACTAAAATGCCTAAACCCCCTCCCGGAATACACTCATCCACCCCCACCACCGAACCACATTCCACCACAAAACCATAACTCACACACGAACAACAACAACAACACAAACATAATAACATGGAACGCCTCATCCCTCAATACCGCGCTCCGAAACCTACAAAACATAATTATACACACTAACACACCACCGGCACTCATAGTCATACAAGAAACAAAAATATCGGCCACAAAATCCACAAAATACATACAAAGACTATTTCCCGACTACAAATTTATCTTCAATAATACACATGCCCTAACACGTTGTATACAACAAAGAAGACCATATACACAGGGCTGAGGGGGCCTCTTCACTCTCATACACAAAAACTACGCCTTTTCAGGCAATGTCAAAAAAATTCCCACCCCAATGAACATATCCCCATACCTCTAAATTTTGGAAATCTCCGATCACCCACTATAATCATGGCTAATTCACCACATATACATGCCATGCCACCCCGAAGACATCAGACTCATCGAGGACATCAAAAATAACATCACCATCCATATTACCAACAATCTCAACCACAACCACATATTATGTGGCGACTTCAATAGAGACATTTCCCTTATAGGTAGACAAAACAAAAACCAACATACACCACCACAAATAACAGACCTACAATGGAAACAATTTACAGAAACCCTAAATTTTAATTATATTCCCACAAACACTACATATTCCAGACAAGGAGGATACAACTATAGCAACTAGAGCCTAATTGATGGATTCTACGTTTGTGCAACTAACCATACCACATTTACCTCCGCAACAAATAATAACATCCATCTGAACTCCGATCACTCACCTATACAACTCCACATCTCAAACAACACATTTATAAGCCGTACACCAACCAACACAAACAACAACCACATACGTATCTTCAACCCCATCCCACAAAACAACATAAAATTATTCAACACAAAATTCTTTGAGGAAAACTCACTACGCATTGACTCCCTAATAAATGCATTAGAATCTAATAACCATCTTTCCCAAACACAATGGCAAGAAGCCTGCCACACTCTAGATACACTCATCAACAACATATCCAATACAATTGAACAAACCTGCAAAGCCCAACCTATACCACAAATGACAAATTGAACATCACAACAAGGTGGATATTTACCCCGTAAACTATCTAAAGCATGGAAACAACACCTAACCATCTACCATACTATACGAAAAACCATAAAAACCGTAAATATCAACCCCCAATGGCGGAACCACCCTATCCTCAACGAACTCCAAAACCTTCAACACACACAAATCCCTAATCCACCCCCAATACATCTACCTCACGACACATGGATAAATAACATAGCAATAATTGCAAAAAACGCCAACATACAAGCCCGAAAAACCACCACCAATCATACCCAAGAAAACATTCGTGAAGCCATCTCCAAATACAGACAACTATATGAAACTAGCCCCAAGAAAATAAACAGAAGAATATTCAAAACTATGGAGTCCCCACCATTAGACTGCATCACCGACCAATATAACAATATTCTAACTAGCTGAGAAGACATTGCAAACGAAATATTTAACCAACAAACAAAAAGAAAACACATATGGTAAACACATGCAACTATCAACCGGATCACTGCACTACATGCACATGCACAGTACGACAATATCCATGGCATGACCTAGATGGATTCACATTAGAAACAAGAGGAGACCCGGAAATCCCACTACACACATACTTTAATCAAGCTACATATGACACTTGTCTACGTAACCTAGGAAATAATAAGGCCCCCGGACTGGACCGCATACCAAACTCTATACTAAAAAATATGCCCCCAAGGTTCCACAAACTACTAACCCTCTTCTTCTCCCACTGCTATAAACAAAAACAAATCTTTGCTTCATGGAAAACAAGTGCAACAATCCTACTATACAAAAAAGGAGACCCATCCATGCTACCGAACCATAGACCCATTGCATTAGCCAATACCATTTATAAACTATTTACGAGCACATTTACATCAATACTATCATCATATGGCAAAAAACATAAAATATTGCATGATAGCCAAGAGGGGTTCCGCACAGAAAAAAGCACCACTAGACAAATCCAAACAATAATAGCCGCATTTGAAGATGCACGATTTACAAACCAAGATATATTCATACTGTATGTTGACTTTAAAAATGCCTTCGGCTCCATCGACCACGCTAGACTTTTAGCCATAATGACGGACCTTGGATACCCTATAGACGCCACTGCACTAGTGGGAAATATATATTCCGAATCCTCAACCTACTACATAGGAAAACACTTTGGTAAAACTAAACCCATAGCCATCCAAAGGGGAAAAATACAAGGAGATACCCTAAGCCCATATTTATTCATCATATTCCTAGAACCACTACTTAGATGGCTAGATAGAGGCAACAATGGATACACATTTGGGACATCACAAACCAGCATTAACTCCACGGCATACGCGGACGACCTTGCGGCTATGACCAACAAAATCAACGCCATAAAAATACAACTTCACAAAATAGACAGGTACTGCAAATGGACAGGCATGGATGTAGGTGTCCCAAAATGTGCCGTCACTGGATGCCCAAATAAATCAAAAACAAACCCCACCGCATTCAAAGCCCTAATACAATCCTCTAACATTAATTACCGAAACCAACCAATACCCGTACTACACCGAAACGAACCATACATATATTTAGGAATAAGTCTCGTCCCCTCCCTAAAATGGAAAACCCAAATCCATGCCACCACCACAAAATTAATCAAACAATGCAAAGAACTAGTAACTTGTCCGGCGATTATGAAACAAAAAATAAAAATGATCGACACAGTTTTAAGACGGGGTGTGGCATACAGCTTCTACGCGGTACCATACTCAATGCCCGCCATCAAAAAATTGGACCAAAAAATAATTGCCACTCAAAAAACCATATGCGGCATGCCAAAATGTATGTCTAATATAATAACCCAACTACCACACAACCTCTTTGGACTAGCCTTCTCGCTAAAAAATGCATACCTTAGATGCATAGGAGAACAACTCCAGAACGCTCTAAATGTCAGTGGCACACTTGGAAAAATATATAGGGGCCTAACACATCACATCCTCGCCGAATATGGGGGGGCCAAAAACATACCTAGAATAAAAAAGACAAATTGTACAAGATCACCAATAACACGTACCTTCTTCTTGCTAAAACACGTAGCAAAAGTACACCTAAAAAGTACCCTCCCCAACTTCCTTATAGAACCAACAACACTAGAAAAAGTTTGGACTCTTGAAACACAAAGCCACAATACACTCAACACACAATTATCTCAAAAGTTATTACAAAAACTCCTATAAAAAAATATCTACAAACTAAAACAAATTTCCCTACCTAACGGAATACACATTATGAACAATGAAGAATTTAAAATCTACCACTTCACCCCATCAAAACTAATTAAAAAAGCCCTCAAAATCGCACGACAACTCTTTTGTCACCCAATATACCCCCCTCTATCCAATACCCATACCAATACACATATACACTCCCATACACTTAGAGACCCATTCATCACTATAAACAACGACATCACCCCAAGAAATACCCCCCTATAATCAATACACCCTCCCCACCCCCACCCCCCAAACCACATCCTTAAAAACCCCACCACATATCCCATTATCAAAATCATACACCACAAATACAAGGGAAAAATAGATAAAAACCAAATCAAAAACAATTACAGTAGATATCTATGCCAATGGACTCACAATAACTACACCTACAACAAATGGCTCCCCTAAAGAAACCTCTTCCCAAGACACAACCAAAACACCATTACACATAATACAAATAAATTGACACAATATTATCAAAGAATCCAGCACAAATTATACACCGAAATTATTCAAGCTCACCACCCACAAAATCAACCCCAAGACACAAGATCCGTCACCCCACCTACAATAATCCCCCTACTAAACATCTACACAACGGAATGTAACCCCGAAAACGACATTCTCACCTCATCTAACACAATTAAAATTGACAAAGACCAAGCACACTTATACGAAGAAGACGGACGACACCTCTTCACCATCCCAATCACTAGGCTCACATGGTTATGGAATCAATACTTTACTAAACTACAAACCCCTACAAACATTGAACCAACAACCCAAATATTTGAAACCGAAGTCGTATGGCTATACCAAAGATACAAATATAGAATACCAAAAAATAACCCCCTTAAACTTACACAATATACACTACCCATACCTATAATAAACTCATTAATCTCCACATTCAACATCCAACACTCATACTTCTCCTCCCTCGTCACATGCTCGACCAAACTCAAAAAATTTTACTCCCCCTTTGAAAGAGATAAAATATTCGGATCACTAGGTAAAGCCTTTGACCACAAATGGATAGGTAATGGTATGGCCCACCCCCACAATGAAGAAGATACACAACAAGGACTACATTGGGCCCGCCTCGCGGCCAAACATGACCCAAATCACACTTCCACCCTAATCATAACCCCTGACAAAAACTGGTATCAAAATCCTAACCCACACTCGGGCCCCTTTCTTGATACACACATCATTGCACTATTCGAAGCGGACTCAATAACATACGAAGAACCCACTATCCCACTAGATCTAAAAAAACCCAGAATTGAATCATCCACTCTACAAATAATATGCATCCTCCACCAAAATCAAACTCTAGGCACACAAGAACAACTAGAAGAACTCTCCTCCATGGCAAAGACTCTAAACATACACCGGATACTCACAAAATTGGCCCCACCAACACCAATGCAAACACTCGCCAATGAAAACAAAAAATGGTCAAAACTACACTACAATAACAATACACTAAACTACACCCTATCACCCCCACCCCTCCCGGAGTATCAAACTAACACCCCACCTAAATTTAACCCCGCATATAGCTACCATACTTATGGCTCCTTCAAACCGCCAGAACAAATTAGCGCGGGATCTTGGCGTAGAGAAAAAGCTGGCTGTGGAATATGCAACGAGACGAAAGAAATCAAACTAGCCAAAAGACTACATGGACTGCAAAATATCCTCAGAGCAGAACTAATGGCCATCCATAAAACACTAGAAATCGTCTCAACAAAATACAACAATGAACCGGTGCACATATTTACAGATTGCATTAACGCACTCTATTTATTAAACACCCAAATAACACACCCTACCCTCCATAATAGTCACCCCCACCAAATCATACTAGAACCAATGGTCCAAATGATACTAAAACGAGGACAAATCACAACCCTCCACAAAGTCCGAGCCCATGCTAATATTGAGGGCAATGAACAAGCGGATAAACTTGCAAAAGAAGGAAGAGAAAAATCACATAAAAATGCCAAAGACCCACATGAACACGCCCACGCCACCCCTTACTATTTCCAAAAAGAAGATTGGCCCTCCAAAGAAAACACCCTAGATAAAGGCCCGGTTAGATTCCTGAGTAAATATCTAAAAAAACAAGACCTATATAACAATCTTGACACAATCACAGACAACTTTCCTAACATAGAAAAGTGGACTAACAACAATGACATAGACAATGAACTCTCTACAAATTTTTGGAAAAACCCCATCATCACCGACTCACAAATAACATGCCTTATCAAATTCCGTACCGGTCAATACATGGGAAACGCCCGTAAACAACTCTTCTTTGGAATAGAAAGATTCCCATCCATAACATGCCCCATATGCCCCTCAACGGACCCCGACACATGGCTACATGTTCTCCTCAAATGCCAAAACCACCACATACACTCCCTAATTCTTAAAAGACATAATAAAGCCGTATGGAAAGTCCGAAAACTAATCATCTCTTACAATAAATCGAGATGTTTTATACTAATGAACGCCGACACTTTTAATAACAATCCACAAGAAAATACGGTCCCCTCTTGGCTACTCCCATGCTCATGTATGACCCAAAGATGTCATTGCAACGCTAGGCTCAAACCGGACATCCTTTGTGTCAAAGGTTTACCATATAATGACCCACCACCCGGTAACATCAACCAAGACTATACCATTCAATTCATTGAATTCACATATTGCAACGATAGGTTTTCCCCGGAAACAATCCAAAATAAAATAGATAAATACCAACCCCTTATAGACGACATCATCGCCCTCGGATGGAATGTTGACCCCCTTATTGTAATCACATCCGGCGCTCGTGCCGCCACCTTTATACCATCTATGAAAACTCTAGAAGATACCTTCAAGATACCCATTGAAACAATCAAAACCTCCGTTAAAAACATTAACACCATTGCTATTCAATATGCCATGTCCATTCTTCTATATAAACGCAAAATCGAAAACAACGAAGCCCTCCCCGATACACAGGACCCCCCTTAAATTCTTCCCCCGCCTTGAGTTATCATGACTAGTTGGTTTTGAGGTTTTTGACTACTTGCTTGGTTTGTGGTTGGTTCGTTGGCTAGTTGCTTGGTTAGTGATTCGTTGGTTGGTTGATTGGTTTGTGGTCCTTTGGCTACTTGTTACATAGTGTCTACCCTCGAGAGAGGGAAGTAGTTCCAGCTTACTAATTCCTTGTCCAATGGGCATGGTCTTAGTAGTGGAACGAACAGACACTTTATTCACGGAGACCAGCGTTCTTCTTCTTCTACTTGTTCTTGATGTGTTTGAAATTTTCCATGATTTCAAGAATTATGCAATGTGAATTACCATGTAATTTTTTTTTGACACTATGATAGTTTTTTTTTATCAATGGCAGAGGCAAATATGGAAAGCCCATCCCCATCTACATATACACCGAGGGCAACACATCCTTGTGAGGACTGGCACCCCAATTGGATTCACCAAGA
The DNA here is from genome assembly GCA_963971425.1 of Bryoerythrophyllum caledonicum. Taxonomy (NCBI): domain Eukaryota; kingdom Viridiplantae; phylum Streptophyta; class Bryopsida; order Pottiales; family Pottiaceae; genus Bryoerythrophyllum; species Bryoerythrophyllum caledonicum. The sequence continues at coordinate 8,472,350 of OZ020525.1, read as the reverse complement.
GATGAGTTTGTTGGTGGGCTCCGAATAAAAATAATTTCTTGAGGAGTTAGACATTATTGATGGAATGGGAACTTATGACTGTAGAGACTACTTGTTTCTCAACTTGTGATGCAGGCAGTATTTTCTCCATGCTTGAGTGGTGGACCCGTTTGGAAAACAATATGGAACCATCTCATTCCGAGCTCCAAACAAATTGCAGTTTTTCATGCAAGGACGGGGAGGAACCACTTGGAGTATCACGAGCACATTTCCAAGGAGCATGTAGCCAGAGGTCTACCAAAGACCTATTTTCAAGAACTAAGGTAGAGCACCCAATTCCGATTGGCCACCCAATTCCGATCAGTAGAGTATGCATGGCATGGTGCATGAAAATTACAAATGAATGAAATTGTACATGAAGTGACCCAAAACCGATAACTCAAAATCTTTAAACACTAGCCATTATTGGCATTGGGTCATGAAGTGTGCAATTTTGGGTTGCTCCACCTCAATTGAGCTCTCATTGGTGGCATTGCCTCAAAAGTCAAACAAGGCCGATTGGCATTGGGTACCCTCCATGAGTTGGTTATCCATGGCATGTCTTCTCTCTTTTCCTCACTCTCACTTATTGGCATTGTGCAAAGGAGGGCACTAAATCTCATCTACTCTACATATTGATTATGGACTCCGGTGATTTTATGGGCTTTTAAATTCTATATCAATTCCAAATCTTTGAGATTTATTTTGAAAAAATATTTGTTGAGTTTCATTCCTAATTCCGCATCTTTCTACATAAATATTTTTGACAGACAATGCCATTTGAGTCCCGAACTGGCATAGCCCCTATAGTTCCTTGACAATTTCCCTCAAAAACTATAAGTGGTACTAAGTTTCAAACCACAAATCCAAAAAATAAAATAAAAATATGTCCACGAAGCTCTTATCAAAGGCAATCTAGAATAAAAATTTTAGAGAAAATTGATTTTTTTTCGAATTTTAGGAACCTGCCCAAAAATAAAAAAATCCCCCCAAAGGAGACTCTAGTCCTTTAGGGGTTAAGTGATTGGAATTGAGTGCCTCTACCTTACATGAGCAAATTCATGAATGGTTCGGGAAATGACCTCAAATTCAATTTCTCCACGTTTCAAATCTGCTCATCTCCGATGACAACCACTTCCAACCTTGCGGAGGAGACAACGACATAGATCACAATGACAACACCGTTGACAGTAATCCAAAGACTGTTGAGCCCATCGATATTAGCGACTGTCACCCTTTGCCCACAAGGTTGACAGCCGCTAATATCAATGGGCTCAACAGTCTCTGGATTACTCCATCAATTGCCAAGACTCTCCTGGTGAGTCTTAGAACAAACCTTCAAGGTGGCAATCCATAATTTTTTGCTCATGGTAAAGCCGCAATATCTTTCTATATCTTATCCTCCGATCCTAGTGATAATAGGTCCAAGCGTAAAATTGGTAACACAGTGATAGTATGTAGAAAGAGTTTGTCATTTAGTTGCAAAAGCCACTAAAGGAAGTAGCAAAGTCATGGCTAGCTAGATCAAAGAAATAGCAAAGGCTAGGCGTGAGGTGGAAAAAATTCAAAATAAAAGTAAAGCTCAAGCTCTTCAGTGAGAAAATGACATATGAACAAAAGAAAGGTTGAAGACTGTATGAATCTTCTTTCATTGCCAATGAGATGCACGGCTAGCAATTGCCAAACAGGGAGAAGTAGTGGTATGCCTCTCTTAACTCACTAACATTCACTTCAAGACCTAAAAGTATCTCGTGATTCTACTACGAGAAGACTAAATCTCTTGATTCAATTATCACATTAGGCCGCCAGGCTAGTAAGTTCCTACTAAAACTTAGTGTAAACTTATGGCAAACCATGTTTATAAAATCCCTCTCCAACTCCGTCCATTCCTGTTCATCCCATTTCCGTTCTTTTCTCGTTCCATATGAATGTTCCCCTCATGTTATCCATCTGTTCCCTGTCTATTCGGTCGTTGGTCGTTGGTCGTCTGTACTCTCGCCATCCTCTCTCGTCCAACAATCGTCCCCTATCCGCCCTCCGTCAGTCCTCTGTCCATCGTCCTTCGTCGTGGAATCGTCCTCTATCCGGCCTCTGACAATCGTCTTTCGTCGTGGAATCGTCCCCTATTCGTCCTCCATCAGTCCTCTGTCCATCGTCGTTCGCCGTGGAATCGTCCTGGCGGTGGTTCTGACAAGCACTAGAGGACAGAAAAACAGAGAACCCGAAGCACAGACAGAGACAGAGACTGAGCGCGAGAGCCTGCGCGAGAGAGTAAGCCCGTCGCCAGCCATTCTTTGCCATCGCCACTCCGCCTCCCTCATCCGCACCTTCTTCATTCGCTCTTTTCATTGCTTGCGGTAGTAGTGGTTATGGAGGAGTGAGGGAGGGGGACGATCGCCAGGACGAGGCACCAGCTTCTTTCGCCATGGGAGGAGGGGACACCGACCAAGCGCTCGTCAGCTCCAAGCTCAAGGGAGTGGAATGCCACGATCCCATGGAGGTCGTGCTCGCCTCCATCCACAACCTCTACACCGTGCGCGACACCTTCTTCCCGCTTGATCCCTCCATTAAAAAGGCGCGCCTCGACAATCTCACGCGCGACGTGCTGCTCGTGCTCGCCGAAATCTCCTCAGGTCTGTGGACTTGATGCCCTAATCGGAGCTATAGTGATCGCTGATTGCGTCTGTGGCGGGTTTTAGGGTTCGATACCTCTCAGGAAACGAGGAAAGATTGGTTGCTCAGGGCTTTGTAGGTGACGGAGCCGTTTCTTTCCTTGCAATGGTGTTCAGGAGGCTTCTATCTTCCTTCAATTGGATGGTTTTGCGGATTGCAGTAGCTGAAGGGAGCTTTCTTGATGTTGCAGATTGCAGGAAGCAGCCGCAACGGCGTGCTCAGTGGGAGTATTTGCGGGGAAAGGTTCTTGATGTAGGGCCGGATTATTGCAAAGAAGCTGAAGATCATCTTTCGAAATCGGTATTTTACTGCTCTCTCTGCAAATAACTGAGATATGGCCTTTAGAGAGCGTAAAGATTGGAGAAGTGCAAATGAGTGGGATAAAATGCAATGGTGTTAATATAATTTAGTGCTTGATACACTTAGGCTTAAGATGGAGTTCTTGTTTAGAAAGATCTGTGTCTGTAACCTGATCTTTGGACAAGGGGTTCCATTTCAGATGTTTTGTTGGATTTAGTTGTAATTGTATTGAATCGAGACATTCCACGCCGGAGTGCACTTAGAAGCTGAGCTTGATGTCACCAGGTCAAGCTGGACCCATCTATGGTGGATGCGTGGTGCTGTTTGGGAAACTGTTTCTGGAAAAAGGGCGACCTTGCACAGGCTAAAAATTGCTTTAAAAAGGCTCTGAGCAAGGTAATTTCGAGTCCTTTCATAGCTTCTGGTTCCATGACACCGAGTACTCGCGCTTAAGAAAAGAAAAACCGTGTAGTTGAGGACTTGCATATACCATCTTTTTGCGTCTTACGAATTCCTTCTTTGTGGTTGTCATCAAGTTTGAAGCTCTTTTTTCTTTGGCGCAGGGACTAAATAAAAAGGCGCTTCAGCAACTTTCAATGTTAGAGAGACGAATTGGAAAAGGTAAGCTGTTTGCTCTTTTCTTGTGGATTAAGAACGCCAATTTAATCATCTACAGAACGTTCGTTAGTTTGGCAGTTGTCAGACTCTCTGCCACCAAAATGTTTTCAGCCTTTAAGCACTATCTTTTATACGCCCTTATTCAGTTCTAATGATTGTCAATAGGCATTTTTTGAGTGATGGTATTGATAACTCGAAATCAGCAGCACACGGCCTTCACATCCTGAATAGTGCACCAATGATGCAGGGAGCGCAGACGAAGCTGAGACAGTGGAGGAGAGCATTCTTCACGCGAAGCAGGCCGTTAGTCTTGATATCAAAGATGGCCAGTCTTGGTGTACGATTCTTTTCCCATGATCCTCAGATTATCTGAATTGCACATGCAAGTAGTCTTTAGAGATTTCACTCATTTCCAGGCATGAATTGTCGTAACATGTCAACACTTAAAATTGACATGTGCTCTTATGCAGACACTCTAGGAAATGCTTACTTGACTAGCTTCTTTGTGTCGGGCGCTTGGGACCGAAACAAGCTTCACCAATCTCTTAAAGCCTATCAAAATGCGGTAAGTGGAAGCGTGTAAAGAATGAATCGATTTTAAATGCAGGGATGCGCATTTCTACCAACGTAACCGTATATGCAAGGCAAATCGGCCTTTTCAAACACAACAATTCAAAAGTTATGTTTCAGACATACATCGGAATTGAAAATTTTGAATCGAAAAATTATTTAGAAAAACGATTTTCTCCTCCTCATTGAGATATTGTTTGTTATGTTTTTCGAATTGAGGAATAGTGAAATTAACTTAGTCGTTTGAACTTGTTGGCATGCAGGAAAAGGACGACATGGCGAGTGCAAATCCCGACCTTCACTTCAACAGCGCCACTGTAAGCTTGCAACCTCTTTCAGATATATTGTTCCTGAAGTTCATTTCTGATTTGGTTCCTTCTCGTTGATCTTTCAAGCTGAACATTTTGAGCATATGGGGGGTACTATGGCATACGAAACAGGTTCATCAATACCTGGAAGATTATGAGAGAGCATTGCGAGGTTTCGAGGCAGCTAGTGTCCGAGACCCAGGGCTACATGCTGATCATGAAGTTAACAAACTAGTCAATCTGCTAAGCCAACTTGAGGATTTAATAACGAACAAGGTATGTCTATGGACTGACACATTTTGTATGGATTGTATTTAAGACCCTGGGGTAATTTGGAGTATGAATAATTTTTTGTATAGTCTGAAGCTTATCCAGTTCGAAACATTTTTCATAACCATAGCACTTGAAGTTTTGTTATTGAGCTTACTCCAACTTTTTCGTTCTTGCGATCAGGGCCGGCTTAAACCGAGGCGGTTGTCATCCATCTTGTCGTCTCTTCCTACCCATGCTTGTGAGATCCTTACTCTCCTAATGTCTTAAACTTTCTAAGCCTTTTGAAAGTTTTCATATGCTCCTTGCAGACCACACATCATAGGAGTACAGAAAAATGCGAAATAAACGTGTTACTCTAGACCTGATTTCGTTTTGTCATCCACATGAAAGTATATGCGTTGTTTTCCTCGGTGCTTATATTTTTGGTATAAAGAACAGGAAATTCTTGATATTTTATAGCCTTCATATTTCCTGTGGTGGTATTTAAGTACTCTAAATAACGCTATGAATCATGTTTGTTTTTCTTGCCAGCTGTTGGAGCCCACAGACAAGCTTCATTAGGGGATCTTAAAGAAGGGCTTAATAAAGGAATGGCATTGCAAGCGAAAACGCTCCAAGCAGTATCTCATGACAACTCCGTGCCGTTGTAAGTTGGCCGTCAGTCGTGTTCTTTGGTCTGAAGTTTGAAGTCAACAACATAGGTAGTTCTGGGGGCTTCAGTGAATATCGTTAGGAAGGGTAATTTTTAACTTCTGGGGTTCAAGTGTCGCAGAAGGAAACTTTTTTTGGATTTGGGGTCTCCTTCACAGGAATTCATAAAACTGGTTCACGTCGATGTTTAAATTGTCCGGCTGAGCTTGTCCAGGTGTATTTTACTCTTTGAACAGAGGTGGCACTTCTCAAGTGTTTTCATTTTCTAACATGACAGCTGACGGGCTTATTGACGTGCAGGTTTTATTTGGTAGCAGATAGAGAAGCCAACTGTTTCGCACTCTCTGTGTATGCCTTGCGTGATGGAGCGGTAAACTTCATCCTTTTGTCTTTCAGTTCTTGAATAAAAACTTTGACATTGTCCACCGTACTAAACATGGTCATTTTGGTTCTGTTATCATCTGCGTGGTATTATAGTGCTCCCTTTTTGAGTATTGCCTATTTATTGGCATTGTGTAGAACACGTCGATTAGTCATGAAGAGCGGCTTCGCTTAATGGCTGGATAGATAAATAGTGAAAGTTGAATTGCACAAAAAAAACACTGACGTTGATACATGTATTCAATCATGTGTAAAAATTCTCAATACGGACAGGTTTTTCTGCAGTCGTGCTGATTCCTTTCAGATCATTCCTCTATTCTGTGTGCAGATCAGGGAGAGCACTACAATCACCCTACTGGAACCTTTCTTTCATGAAGTCAACGTCACATGGCAAGATAAGGTGGGTTTTCTCTCTGGTTTTTCCTCTTCGTTTTCATCCTTGTATGCTGTACAAAAGACCTCTACAACAGCACAAAAATTACCCTGCTGTACTAGAGGTCACAAAATGTTTAGTATCAAGTTATAGAGGAGCACAAGTGACAGCACGGGTGCCATTTACTGTGATGGATAGGGATTACAATTTCTCAGTGTAGTTTGCAAGCGCGGAACTACTATGTTTGCTTGGTTATGTATACCAAGTGGTTCTTGCAGGAGAAGCAGTGTCCCGAATTTTATCATGAAAATGTTTGTTGCTGAAACAAGTGTGATGCTCGTTCAGGTGTACCGATATAAGGCAATTCGGGTAGATCTTCCGCAGCAGCTGCTATTGAATGGTCGACCACCTCTAGTACAGGATGCTGTGTGTTCTACACTGCAGGCAGATCATATTCCTCCCTGAGATGATGGTGCTGCTGCATTCCAGCTTCTTTCACCTACACGTTGACCTCAATACACATGTACATCCTACCCAAATTTTGCTGGTCTTGATCACATTGGTGCATGTCCACCTACAGGACAAGTCGTTGATGCCACGAACTAAACGAGAGGAGCAGTCGCAAATGAAGGAGTGTATGCAAAATCGGACCAACATGTAACAATATCAACAGGTGGCCAGAAATCAGACGCTTGGGTCCTGCTTCAAGGGATGCATGTTATCTGGACCCATCATTTCATGTCACACATCCTTGGAAAGGGCCTTCAGGATGTTTCGCTAACTTCATCTGTTACTAACTTCTCTAGAGCCAAAGCTTGTGATGACTGAACTGACCACCCTCATTTGGAGTTGCAGGATATAGTGATCTGCATATATTGTATACCGTAGAGCAGTGAGCTCTTTTACTGTTGTAGTTACTGTACTCTCTTATCTTTGCAGGTTTGCTTGTTCGAATTCACTGCAAATGGCCATTTCATCGGGATTGTTCTTTTCCTCTGGACTTTTGGATCTTTTTCTAGTGCCGCTAGTATAAATCACCTTTTATGTTTTAATTAGCCTTTAAGACTACCTAGTACAAGTTTTTTTATCTTCAAATTAATTTGGACAATTTTCAAATACAATACTATACACATGTCATCACCCTCTACAATAGCTTTGTTTGTTAAAACAACATGTGTTACAATAGCCCTATTTGTAGATGGAGTTGATTGTTGTAGAGGGAGCTGGTTGTTGTAATGGATGCTATTGTAAAGGGAGTTTAATTGGAGACTTTAAGATATTCCTATTCCACTTTTCAGGATGTGTGTTTTTCTCTCCTTGTTTATCACTGAAATGGTAATAATGGAGGAACCATTCTTTGGTTTTTTTTGCCTTTTTGGTGATCTTTGTAGTGCTATAACCACTTCTTAGGTTATGTAGAAGGAAATGTTTTGACATTTTTAAGATGTCTACTAAAGCATAGTGTTTGCCACTTATTGCAATTTCTTCATAGGTATGTTGTTTTGCAAAAATTATGTGGTGGGTGGAGCCACAATAATATATATGCTATGGTATTATGGGAAGAGATGCTTCACATACATAGCCTATCATGTTGAATTTTTAATGCTGTGAAGGTTATAAAAAGGATTTTTGACATTCAATATGCTGGTGGATGAGTTGACACTAGAAAGGATTTATTTTGAATCAAGAGCCATTGTTATTATGAAAGATTGCATTCCTTTTACATGTTGCGTTGGTTGTGAATTGGGTGGCGTAATACTAAGTGCAATTTATATGGGGTTGGTGCATTGCCATTAACCCATTGTAGTAGTAACTTTTTCAAATTGATGTAGTTTTTGTTGTTTTGGTGTATTAGGTATCTAAATCCACTTGAAATAGGTTTGGAAATGTTAATGTGAATCAAATGCATATGTAAAGTAGTTTTGATAGTTATGATTATATAACTACCTAGGACTATAAGATAAAAAATGAAGGAGAGTGGAAATACTACACACTTATTTTTGAGCGGTTATACTTTACAATGTTCGTCATCATCTTAGCTTGAATCAAATTGATCATATTTTGTTGTCGATTATAGAGCTTCATTATCATAGTGATACAAGTTACATTGTGATACATCAACTGAATTACTATATATATGAGATCAAATCGATGTGTGATGAATTGGATATGAACTGGATTGCTGGATTGGTTTGTTCTAAATTGTGACACATCAACTGGATTTACTTATGCATATACACTATTACAGTATCAAGTAGAAGTCAGAGTCTGTCATAGGGTGGTATGTTGAGTCACAGTTGGGAAGGCTAGTTTGAAACCATGGTTGTAGTATCAAGTGGATAAGAGAGAGATCAAGTTGATAAGTGGAGTCCAAGAGAGGTATGAGGTTGCTTGAGAGTTACAACCGTGACCATCCAATGGATTAAAAAAATTATTTGTAGAGAATACGATCCTACAATAGCTATGACATGAATTTCTATCAATTGAATTTAATATGTGCGTTGGCAAGTGTGAGATTAACATACAATATTTAAATTATAGATAGAAAGTACAGAGTAAAAAGGAAATGAGAATGATTGATTGAGTTTAGTTCTACTGGATATGTGTCTGGCCAACCACATCTATCAGATGATTTACTGAATGGTTTTGATGTGCAAAAAATGGTAATCTAATTGAAGGTATTCTATTTGATATGAGGTAAGTGCAACCTTCATCATATAGAACACTATAACTATGATCGGAACTTATCCAGTTTTTGCACTTTGGAAGATCAAGAGTGTATGTTGACTCATAGGAGTCTATGAATTGTAATCAATGAATTTTACATAGGCAAAGTGTTCTCACTTGGAGGTTGAGATTGAATTACAAGAAGTAACGATGAAGTAAAGAATAAACGGGAGAATTGCATGAGCTAAGTATTGAAACCCTAATTTCAATTATGCAACATGGAATAACACAATTTGTATTATAGATTGAAGTAAATGAATTTGCAAATGTTGTGACTATCAATTTGATTATGGATACATCAACTGGACACTAAAAATACTATCAAATTGATTGAACTAAGAATGTCTTCTGGGTGATAATAAATTCCTTAAAAGAACATACAACGGATATTTAACTAAATGTGGAAAAAAATAAATCCAGGAATAAGAGTGGCGAGAACATCTCATCGGCGGATAGCTGACTCATAAAAATGGGCTTCACCCTTTCTAGAGAGGGTTTAGGGCGAAAACGTAGCCAGAGCCTTGATGTTGTTCCAAAAATCTACCATGGTCGTAGATTCCAGTGGCGCCCAATGGTTTAGGGTGTTGTTGTCAAATTCCAGATCATACATACCAGAAGCGGAAGTTTTAAGAATGACGTCAATATTAATTGAAAAATCACAGTACATGGTTGTCGGCTGACAGCTGATCATAGACAAGAGTAACAAACTGCATCAATTTGCTTAAACCTTTTCTACGGTAACAATGAAATCCAAGGTCAATTAAAACAAAAATAATCGCGGAAGATAAAAGAGATGCGAGAGGAATTGTCGAACATGGGTTCTGAGTACGGCATCGAAAAGTTCGAACGACAGTGGAAACACAACGAAGATGCAGGCAAAGAACATGAACACATATATTGATAAGATGATAAGTACAATGTCGGTTGCCCGCCGATTAACAAAATAGACCTCGTAGAGAAAACAAGGTCTTTTCCAATCCACTAATTGTACTCCAAAAACCTCTTGGGCTACCTAACAAGATAAGTTCTAGAACAGTGTCAATGAAAAGAACATGTGATATAGAAAGCGCTTTGGACTCTCAGTATGACATCAAAAAGTTCAAAGGTAATATGCTCAACGAACGACAGTCGGCGGGCCGCCGATGGAGAAAGACCTACCATTCAACTTCTGACCATCTGACTACGGCTCGCCCATACTTGCGCGCCTGCGTAACCGCCTAGTGCGCCTGCCCTAGGCGTTCAACCTGCGTCATATATTCAGGGACGGATGAAAATCTATGGAGGAGGTAGATGAGCGGAATGATGTTGGTCGCCACATTCGGGATTACTCCATCTTCAATTGGAGGGGTCAAATGCCCTCGGAACGACCACGGGATATAGCACATCCAGTCGGGGGTACGTCGGAGCGATCTAGGGTCAACGTCGACAAACAATACTTGGTGGGGCTTGCAGACTTGTCTAGATTGCTTCTCTTTATAGAGAGTGGATGGCGTTTTGTAGCTCCAAGGAAACTTGGAACTATCAGCTAAGTCACTTCTACTATAAACAAACGACAAACATTGAAAAACTCCTTCTAGAAGAATGTGCAACAAGAGCGGCTTTAACTTGTTTAGAGGCATCGTTGATCAGAGCCCGATGTTGAAGCGGGAGAGTAACATTTTGAAAAGTTATTTTACGCCCGGCCTCCGGACAACATTCCCATGAAGGAAATCAGAAGATGTTGGCTTGCAAGGGTCCACAAAGCAAAGAAGACCATTGACGCACAATACAATACATTTTCAAATCGGTGATGGAGGAGCGTGCAGGCATCTGAAATAGAAGGATGTTCCCTGGAAAATGTTAAAGAAACATTGTCATGATGCAAACTACGGGTGGAAGTAAGAAGTTAAACACATCGGCGGGCCGCCGACGGAGAAAACTACAACAAGTAGATAACTACAACAAGTAGAAGCATAAGAAACAAACCGCTCAAATAGGATATGTGAGGATTATGAAACAGAGAAAATTAGTTCAGCAAAGTTTGAGATGAATATATAAAAGTAATTTCATGAAACCGTCTATAACATTTACCAATGTTTACGATGGGCGAGAGTCCAGTGAATTAAAATGGGTGCCTGTCCGTGAGGCCTTCTGAGGGAAGATGGCTCTCTGAGGTTGGGGAGTGATTGTCAACTTGGCCATTACTTCATCTTGACAACCAGGCTTGTCATAGCCCTCTTGGTAAGAAGAACAGACTTCTCGGTATCTGTTGTGGACCGTTGATCCCGGGAAAATATGATGCTGGCCTAGATCGAGGTTCAGCCTGTAGTTATCCTGCACGTGAATCTGGACTCCAGTAGTCCCTGAAGCCAGGGAATCAGCATATCTGAAGATACCTCTGTCCTCCAAGTAGTGCATGCTCCGGGGGAGAGTATGTGAATATTGAAGGATGCATTGCATTGAAAGGATCATTGAGGATATTACGTAGGGGGGTATGATCGATCAGAAGTGTGTTTTGTTCATTAGCGTCTGGCCCGATAAGATAGCGTCTATTTTGAAAAAGGCGAGCAAGCCGCTTCACGACATATCGCACTTCATTGTTTTGGGATTCACCGAGGCAGAGATATCACAAAGTGCATTGGTCATCTCTTGGATGTCCTTACGTAGGTCTGGGTACACCTCGCCTAAATAACCGATGTGTCTGATCATGGGTTCGTATTTCTTGGTGGACCAGAATGCCAATCCAAAGTAGGACTGGCAGAACGTCAGGAACTCAAGAAGACCCGGCCTAGGTTTTTGATGATAATAGGGCTTCTTATCTTTTCCTCGATAACCATATCGTTCAGCCATTAGAAGCCCTCTAACTTCTAGGACGAGGTAGTATATTGAAGGATCCACCTGAATGTTCGTTGGAACAACTTCGGAGCTCACGCCGACAGCCGGGTATGGGATAGATGTAGCGGTCGCCGATCCGCCGACTACTCTGACCGCCCCAAGCCAAGCTCCGTTAGAGGGGAACGCTTGGTTGTCGTCTTCTCAGTTGATACCGCGGTCTGCGACGGATTCGACAGGAACACGGTGGGCACATTCGGCCCCCACCTCCTCCAACGATGATGGTGCAATGTCTCGTTTGTCATCCTCCATACCCAAGTGGTGGGTAGGACAAATTTTGGGGACGGAAGCCGTTGACTGCGAGCCGTCAATCGGGTGACGACTGGGTCTCTCCGGTGAGCTGACATCTAGTAATGTAATGACCGAGTTCTCAGCAATCGGAACCAACTCCTCAATTGCCTCGTCAAGACAGTCCACCTGAAGGAAAAAGTCGATTCAAATGCATACAATAAGTGATGAGCCATGTGCAAGGGACACGGTGATTATTGTGAGGGATTTTATTCCGTAGAAAAATGGTGTTACAGACATGAATGTCAAAGCCTGGCAAAATTGGGCGATTTCGGTGTCGGCTGCCCGCGAACGCCAAACTATTATGCAACGGTACAAGGGAGATGCCTACTGCTCAGGTATGCCAGAAGTAAGTCCTCCCACTGTGGGTCACCGGGGGAGAGTCGAGGGCATCCAGAGCTAGGATTCCTCCAGTTAAATTCGGGTACAGGCAAGCCTACATCTAAGAAAGCGGAAAGGTACTTTATGACCCCGGGAAGAACGGCGTTCTTGTCCGACTCTGTTGACTCTAGGGTGAATGTCATTGGATGCATTGCATTCAGAGGACTATTCCTGCCATTCTTGTATGGACAATCGTCAAGCAAAAGGGTGTTCTGACTATTCGCGCGAGATCCTAACATTGCCTTTCCGCTCAAAAACAATGTAGACAGTTTCATGAGGTAAACCTTCCGATTTCCTATCAGATTCTTAGCTAGATCACAATAGGAATTATCATATACGTGTTTGGCTACACTAAGAACCCGACAGTGGACTCTGAGGGCTATCAATTGAGCAGCGAGCTTAGCCTGACTTTCGCTACTCCAAAGCACAACTGTGAAGTTATCCACGCAGAAGTTGATAAATTTTGCCAACTTCGGCCTGAATTTGGTGTGCCACATTCCGTCCTTGCCTATATTCTATGCGAACAACAAGCCGTTTACACCAAGGACAAGGAAGTAGTGATTGACCTTCACAGTTGGCACCTCAGGATGCCTCTGGATGGAACTGCCCCCCGCTTGAGACCCATCGACAACGTGGGGCACCTGAAGGCAACAGTCGATGACATAGATATAATAGGTATCAAACATGTGCGCCGGACACTGTGATTATTATGACGAGATTTATTTTGAATAAGAACCACAGAAAGTTGTTGGAGACAGTCTTTATTTTTGTAGATTTATACAAGCGTGGAATACAACATGGGTTTTGTAAGCGTTGGCTGCTCGCCAACGCCGAATTCTAAGTAGTACTAGGACGTGGATGCCTTTCGCTTGGGTACGACCATATGTACTGCTCCCATTCAGGGTCACCTGGTAGGAGGCGACGGATCCCAGTAAACCTGGATAGCACAGGGGCGACGGCCTTGGTAGGGGAAGCTTTGTCTTTCTCTACCAGGCGAATGCCTGCCTTTCTTGGACTTTCGAAAGGCACGGCCGATTCTTTCACCAAAGAAAGATAATATGCCTCCGCGGTATACAAGGGTGCAAGCATGCCCAACACTTTCATGGCTTCAAGGAACTTTGAGACCTTGACGAGAACAGAGGACTCATTCGTAGAGGTCTCACTAGAATCCATGGTGAAGGAAATCGGATGGATGGCATTATATGAACTGTTCTTGACGTTCGTAAAAGGAGAATCGTCAATCAAGAGGGTGTTGCCGCTATTCACTTCAGTTCTTTTTAGCGCCGAGGGACTCATGAAAAGCATAGACAACCTCTTCAGGAAGAGTTTCTGACCCCCAATACCAAACCTCGCCACATCGCAGTACAATTGATCAAATATATAACCAAGCCTTCTAATGCTGGGACATGCATCTCTAAGGGTTTTCATTTCATGGGCATGCCTATCTGGATTCTCCGAACTCCAGATCACAATACTGAAGTTCGTAACGCAATAGTTAAGAAACTCAACCATGCAAGGCCGGATCTTGCTATACAACGACCTGTCCTTGTCAATATCCAGGGCGAGTAACAAACCGTTTACTTGGAGGACAAGGAAATAGTTATTGAGTGGTTATCTGCCCACCTACATGTTGTGCTCAAATGCCTCCGTTTCCCGATCCGCTCCTTCTTTGTCAACGGCTGGAGTTGAATCAATAGGAGAAAAAATATACGGATGAACTGCTGATTGATAGAAATATGGAAGAATTGCTATAGGACTAGTATCCACCGTTACAATCACCGGTCTACCACATTTGTAATCCACTTGTCTGAGAACAGGTGGTAAACTCAAAATCCTCCTCAGATTTTCCATGGCTATGTCTTGTTCCTCTGCCTAGATAAACTTCTTGTCCTTCCTCAATAACTTGTATAGCGGATCCAAGATATGAGCAAAGTGAGTCATTAAGATCTGATAGAATACACATGCACCTAAAAATCTTCTGATTTCTATAATACTTTTACATGCTTTCATTCTGGATATAGCATCAATCTTTTCTGGGTTTGGTTTTCTACCATGCCTCCCACACATATGCCCCATAACTAGAATCTCACCAACTCCAAAGTTTGACTTTTCTATGGATAATGTCAAATTAACTGACTCAAGTTTGTTCAATATCTGAGCCACATCTCTAATATGTCTCTTGACAAAATCCCAGCAACCTTCAACATCCATAGTCTCATCCTTATCTTCTTCTCTGCAACCCTTCATAGGTATATCATCCAGAAATGGAATGGTCTTCCCAGGTATAACATCCAGAAATGGAATGGCCTTCTCAAGTATAAACTCATTCAATATTTGGTTCATTGCATTTTGCATATGAGCTACCGAGTTGGTTGCACCTTGAGGTAATGTACGCATCCTCATTAAACCCAAAGGGGTTTTTGTAGTGGTGAAGTCCCTACTTTCTTCTGCTAGGTGGAATTGGTCATACCCAAAATACAGATCTCCGATAGAATAGATTGCATGACCTGCAAATTGTTTAGCTACTTCATCCACTACAGGGCCTGATCCTATATTACGGATGGTCACTCTATTTACAGATTGCATATCATGAATGAACCTCAATGCCCTTGATTTCTTAGGTACTGTAAACCATCTTTTCCAATAGGGAACAATCAAAGGCTCAAGGATACCCATCCGTACCTTTTTTTTCAACAGCTTCATGAGTTTAGGAAGCAAAGCTCTAGGCACAGGTATAGGCTTTAAATCCCATGGAATATGCGGTAGAGTGAATATAACCATAGGTAGAACGATACTGGAATCTACACATCCAATCTCATAAGATGTTGAGGCAAATGCCTTACCATGTTCAATAAGCATTTCCTGAAACATCTTCTTCTCTGGTACAGTCAAGAAGTCATTCCCTCCAATCTTTAGTTTCGCCAATGATTATTTTGTAAATTGATGTCCAATTTTGCTCTTCTCTCTCAATCCTGGCTCCTTGACTCCTTGTTTGATGTGTTCCATAGTATTATGTGGTAATTGAGTGGCCACCGGTTTTACTTTCTTCGCCACAGTCTTATATTTGGTCTCAACAATGGCTTCATGTCTTAATTGACAACTTGTAGCCAACCCAACATTTGTTACCATCTTCTCCAACTCGTCATAGGTTGCTCTTGAATGTATTTCCACGAAAACATCTTCATTAGTATTTGAAGATACAAGGTCTTCTAAAATCTGTACCAATCCATTCTCCAAACCTGTTTCCTCCAACACTCCAGATATGACTTCTTCACTTGAAACCAAATCCACTATTTTTAAAATTTTCTTTTGTTTCTTCAAACTCCGCCTATTTATAGGATCCAATTCTCGAATCTTTTGAAAACTTATAAATCCATCACCAACCGAATCCAAACAACCGTAACGCAATTTATCTACATTGGGGATTGCAGAAAAACTACTTGCACCTATGTACCCCCACTTGTCAAAGGTGCTCTTTAGAAATCCAAAAACCTGGTCATTGAGGGCTCCAAAGGCATCTCCCTCAATTGCTCTCTATGTCTTTCATGAACAGGTTTCACAGTGAGAAATTGCATAGCTTTCTTTCCATCACAACTGTAAACCCTGACATAATGTGAATCATCATCCAGCACTCTTGTCTCCATCCTTGAAGCTGTAATGTAAGGTTGACCAAGAATCACTGGGTACGTAGTACAATTCTACACGAACAAGTTCTGCTCCACCTCCACATCTCCAATTTTGGTCTTTACTGCTGGACAAGCCCCGTAGAGATCACCTTGCTCGTTGTTCACTGCTCTAATCACCCAACCATGGTTAATGTCAATTGGCCACTTGTTCTTCTCGTACACTCGCCTCTACATGATGTTGATCTCTGATCCATAGTCAACCAAGGCCAAGGTTGGATCCTTTGAATCTCTAAGTCTCACCTGCGTCTCTGTAGTAGCCTTGGCCCAATAAGAAACCGAATAGTTGTTTATCACCTCATCATCATCATTTCTTGAGAAACTAGCAACATGCGCTGCTTGTGTAATGTTCTTTTCTGTACTAGATTCCACAAATGCGCACATTGGTTGAACACCATATTCGTTATATTGGGAGATTTCCATGATTTTGAAGATATATGATCTTTGAAGTATCAATATATATAGACAATTGTAGGTGCAAAGCATATCGACAATGCACCAAGAATACTATATATCATTACATGGATGGACAAAATTAGCCGAATGTCTCAAAAAATGGTAATGGTAAAAGAAGCATATACCATTATTCCAAGCTTTATTCAAAACTTCATGAAAAAAGTCACAAACAACACTCATTCACCCCGAGGCAAAACACAATCGTCCTATCACTAATCAAATGGTCTACGGAGTTCCACCATAAGCCTCTATACGCGTCTTCAAAAAAGCCCTCTGACGTTGCCTTGTCCATGTTGCGCCATTCTCTTGCATTAATGGACTCTCTAGAAGACCCTGCAAACCCCGCCTACGCACTTCGTCACTGTTTGATTTGGGCAGCGAGTGCTGACGGGTGGGGGAATGAGAGCATTTGCCTCTAGCAGCATTTCCTGAGAGAGTACGGGGACGGAGACATTTACCGGATGGTTCCTGCACAATAGGCCCCACACACAATCCAAAGAAATACACTTTAGGTCAAATACCCCTACACAACACACATGAAAATTTAATCATTGAGATCCATCCTAGTGCACATTAGGTCGAATGGAGGTAAAATGCAGAAGGAAAGATCCACAGAGCACATTTAACCTCCAACGAAAAAAAAACAAGCTCAAATGAACCAAAACTACATTAGTGCAATGTAGCTCAACAACAAACCAAAATTGTCTAGGCCAAAACATCTCAATAGTGCAATAAATTGGAGGTCATCATAACACGCACCGCAAGCAAGCATTGGGAAGTAGAATCCCTTAAACCGTCATAGAGAATACGCTTTGCCGAAGTACAATTATCCGGATTTAGACGCGGGGACCTTGGAACTGAACGAGGCCACTACGGCGAAGGTGAGTTGTCCCTTTTATGAACTGGCTCACGCGCAATAGGGCTTTCAACAACTCCGTCGTCTACTGCCATGGTCAAATAATCCATGGTTGATTGCACGGTTGCAGCAGAGTGCAACAAAAGCCCTTTACTCCGAAGAGAAAGGACGAATTCCTCTGGGCCCAGCAAGGAATCCACGGACGCCCAACAGT
This sequence comes from Bryoerythrophyllum caledonicum, assembly GCA_963971425.1. Taxonomy (NCBI): domain Eukaryota; kingdom Viridiplantae; phylum Streptophyta; class Bryopsida; order Pottiales; family Pottiaceae; genus Bryoerythrophyllum; species Bryoerythrophyllum caledonicum. The sequence goes on along the minus strand of OZ020525.1, from coordinate 8,454,709 downwards.
CACAGTCCTGTAGAAATTTCAACCACAGCGACACTCACATATCTTAGAACAATAGATGAAAATTCCAATCATTCAAAATAGCACGACATTCCATCAGCAGTAGGTATCCAATCCCTACAACAAACAAAGCGGTGAAAACATCTCAGTTTCATTTATAAAAAAATATACACAAAAAAAGGTCCAACAAAATTTACAAAATCGAGCTGCAGTCAATCGATACAGTTTAGCTCTATCCGACCTAAAGTGTAATAGGCATCGAAGCGTTCCCAACGGCATTAAAAGCGGAGATTCTGAGACGCTTGGATTGCGTTCCAGATACTCTCAGACTGACCACACGTCTTCTGATCATTATAGAACATCTCCTTGCCAGAGGGATGTTCGGCCCGGTACTGTGCTAGGCCACCCGGAAACTGATGAAGGTCAGAGAGATATGGCAGCAATTCCTCCAACAATACAGAATCGTCTCTCGCGCCAACATGTTTGTGCGACCATGATGGAAGAAGAAGGACGTTCTCCGGCAAATTGAGCATGTGCTTAATTGGGCTGTCGTCAATGACAAGCGTATTTTCCGGAGTATACTTACGACCCAACCTATTGAAGATCCTGAGAGGGTACGAAGAACTATGCTGAAAAAGATAATTACATATCTGACGTGTTGTAGATTCCATCATCGAACTCCAGATCGTGATGGTGGCAATCTTAGACAACTTCGTAAAGAATTCAGCACAACCAGGGCGCACTCGAACTAGTTTAGGGCCTACTTTGTCCGGCAGCAAAGCTGAGTGGATGAACGGGATAGAGTTCTTGGATCCTCTGGCCTGCCTCGACGGCTCACACGTGCATAGAATCCCATTGAGGTCCAACACAATATTCAACCACGTGCCCTCGATATTTGATTGGACTCTAGGTATTTCTTCTAGATTACTGGCACCACTTATTGATGCCTCGCCGACCTGGTTCGGAAACGCCAGGAGAACGACCAATATTACTACAGATTCATTAACAACGACGAATCAACAATACGTAGAACGAGAGAGGTAAATGGGGGGAGGCGTGATGGGGAAAGAGCGGAGTTCGAAAAAAGTTAGAAGAATACCTCGAGAACTTCATCGTCCTGCAGCATTTTGTCTCGGGCACCCATCAATCCCAACGAACCCTGCATGTTGTCAAGGGGCCCGCAGTGCCCGACATCCATTTGGGGGCACGGTTCTGGGACAAGAAGAGGTGGCTCCAGGACAGCAGAATCATGATTGATCTCCTCTACGAGCACGGCTGAAACTAGGACGACCTCTTCTATGACTGGGACTGCAGTTTGGACGACCTCTTCTATGACTGGTTGAGCAATCGCGTCATCACCGAAACTTAGATCTGATAAAATTCAACAACTTCATCCAATGAGCGGATGCGCACAGAGGACACTGATACAAGTCATAGTGGTTAGATGTCAAGCAGTTTAGCTCGAGTCGAGCTGAAGTGCTCGCTGAACACTGTAATATTAACAAAAATTACTGGAGTACAAAATTGGACATTTACAAAATGTTCTGCCTCTATACATTCGCAACTACGTTACACTAACCTGACGATGAGCTGGGGACATCAACAATAGATACGTCCCGAGCGGGCGATTTCGGAGGGGAAGAGGGGCGGGCCGACGGGGATGGGGGAACAATAAGCGATTGATCCCCAATGGAGACAGGGGAGGAACCCGCCGGAGAGGGCAGTAGCAAATTGCCGGGCAGACCCTCAGACCTGCCTTCTGCTGAGGGGGGAGGCTGGGGAAATGCAGCATGAACTGCGGGTGGTGTCGTGGCGGCAGTAGACAAATTAGCGGACATAAATCTCTACATCATGAGCATCATCTCGGCATGCCTCTGATCTTGGTCCCTCTTCATTTCATTGTCACGCCTCCGCTGCAGATCCCTGAGCTCCTCGCCGCGCCCTGTCAACCGTTGCTCCATCAACCTCATCCGGGTGGCCTCTTCTTCGAGCTTCTTCTCAAGGGAGATCAACCTACTGTCATCCTGAGCGCTGCTCGCAATAGCCAACGGAAAGCGTCCGCTCGCGCTGGCGACCTTCCTCTTCTTGGCCGCAGGACGAGCGGATGAAGCGCCCAAGGTGGGAGCTGAATGAGGCCTATCGGAAATCTCCAACGAATCCAACTCCGGGAAGTCGAGTCGTTGTCGCGAGGAAGCGATTGTGTCTCCTTCTTCAGATTGAGAGGCACTCTGAAACTCAAGCGGAGTAGCGTCAACGAAGTCGTCCTGGGACTCATTATCCGGAGTGACGGTGCTCGAGATCGGGCACGCAACCACGGCGCTCGGTTCCGCATCTTCCTCCTCATCGCCGAGGTCAACAATTGCTTTCCCCTTCTCCTTCCCAACGGCCTCTCCAAGCTCAGGGAAGATCTCCGCGTTGACGTGATACGCAAAAACATTAAAATCGGCCCGATCCAACGTCAATGGGACCTCAAAGGCGTCGTCGAGGTCCTGTTCATCGGTGTCGTGGGAAATGCAGAATGCCTCCAGGTCTAGCATCTGCACACCAATGGATTGAACAAGATTCAATTTTGGTCGAGTCGAGCTAAACTTAATACAAACAATTGCTGGTACGAAAACTCAGCTAATACAACTTGAAAGGATACGAACGCAGTTAATGACTTCTAACAAATCATACAAGTAAGAGCCGACACTTTAGCTCGACTCGAGCTAAAGTGTCACGCAACAGCATCGGCCTGACGTCATTGAAACTATGCACGAGTTAGAAAGGGTATAAACAGTTTAGCTCAACACGAGCTAAACTACAGGGATGCTTACCACACTCGCTGTCAGTAATTTCGTCCCGCCAAACAGCTGGACAACATAATCCCCCCTCTTGTAGAACAGCTCCAGGACCTTGATGAAGAACTCCATCCTCAGCTCGTTCAAATTCATCGAGTACACCAACTCGTTGTACTTGCGCAGCTTCGTGTACAACACACGCTCTGGAGATGCGTAGATCTTCTTAACGGCCGGGATCACCGTAAGCTCTTTCTTGAAGAGAAAGAGGAGCCGAACCGGGTCGAGAGCGTTGTTGGTCTTTGGCGCGAATCCTCCTAGGCGCTCGTTCTCGGAGGGAAGATACTTTGACTGCAGCACATCGTATGCATGGCACAAGGGCGGGCCCTCAGCAAACGTTGTCACTTGAAGGTGTGACTGCTCGTCGCCGCAAATGAAGAGCCAGGCTGGAAGATCGGTGAGGGGAGGCTGCCCTTTCGATGCGAACATTGTCATGAACTCGTCAAAGAAGGGCCTCTCCAACGACAACGTTGCCTTCCCAGGGAACCCAGGGATGTTCCGAAAGTCGATGATGCCGAGCTTCACATTGTAGCCCAGGATGCGCCACGAATCCGAAGGCCACGTCCCGAGCGAATTGGTTGCCGCCTTGTAAGAACGGAAGTGCAGAGCTCCTTGAGGTGGAACGAACCGCAACCGCACATCGATGAAGACTTTGAAGAATTCCTTAGCGTACGGAGAGAGATCTTCACATTTGCAGTTTCGAAACTGCGTCTGCCTCGAATCCTTGTAGTATGAATCCGGTGGACTCCACTCCAAGAGGGCACGCTTTGAGGCCTTGTTGACGTTGTAGTTCTTCTTGAACGTCCGCCAGTTTGAACGACTGTAAGCTCTAGTGCTGTTGAAGAAGGCCAGCTCCGGCCTGATTAGTTGAAGCTCCATCCGAGCGACCTCCTTCCTCTTCCTCCGATCCACCGAGTCCCGGGCTATATAGCAATCCTCCAGCGCAGAATTCGGCAGCTTTATAACCACCTTAGGGTAGGGTAGTTTCCGAGATGGCCCTGATCGATTGAGAATGTGCTTGCACATTTTTGCGTGATCGGCTTCGGTCATGTTGCCGAGAAACTTGAAGAACTCGCGCGTCAGGACCCCATCCTTCTCAGGCACCCAAGACTTGGCGTCCTTGAACTTTGCCAAGGGCGTCGAAGTCGAATCCACGTTGATGAGGTCGCCATGCGCCGCGGAAGGGATGACGTCCAACCAGAGCTTGAAGGTCTCATCTGTCGCGGTGATGATCTTCACCTCGTTCGTAATTGAGAGCTCCTTCGCCTTCCCGGCTTTCTTGAGCGCTGCCTGGCTCTTCGCAACGTCGATCATTGCGAAGCGGTCACGAACCGCGTTAAGAAATGGTTGTGCAGAACATAAAAAGGGTCGTTTGAGTTTACAATTAAAACATGAATACAAACATGTCCAATAGGGTCCAAATACTGCAAGTTAGCTCGCAGCTAACTTGCAACCCATGAGCAGACAATGACGGTTTTTTATCTATTCATATGACTGTACAGATACAGAGCAAATTTGCACTTTAGCTCGACTCGAGCTAAAGTGCATGACCTTGGTATAGATATATTACCTCAAACCTCTTGTCATTGGCCATTTCAAGTGCAGTTCTCCGACCTGACTTGTGAAACCCTCGAATGCCCGTGGCGGAGTGCTTGGGCATTGGTCTCCCAGCTTGGATCCACAAAGCACGAGAGCCGAGGATATTGGTTGCCCACGTCGGCTTGAACTGGACCAAGTGATTCACGCGATTATAATACGCGGAAATCTTCTTCAACTTCTCCGGATCCTGCGTCCAGACAATGTAACATTGCCATGTTCGGAAGTGCCTTCTCATCACCTCCGGGACGTTGCCTTTAATCATCTCCTTTGAGGCAGCAACACTGTGCTGGCCGTTGATGATGTAGAAGTCGCAGTCGCTAAGCTCCTCAACAGTCGTCGGCATAACATCGAGCATTGGCATGACGCAGAGAGTCTGCTTCTGCGTCTTGTCGGGCATTTGGAGGTAGTAATGCTTCAACTCCTCCATGCCCCGAGGTTCGAACGTACGGATCGTCCACTCCGGCGGTGCATTGTGCAACCTCATCACGTCAAGCTCGATCTTCATCTCTCTGTCGCCTTTGAAGAAGCAGCTCTGACACTCCGTCCAGAATTTTTGGTAAATCTATTGGACGTTGTTGTAGTCGATTGTCTCTCCGTATCCGAGAGCCTTAGGGAGCTCTGAGAGTGCAGAGGCCATCGAATTGGCTAACTCCTCCTCTGATACGAGCTTCGACTTCTTCCTTGAAGAGGTCTCCGGCTTCTTGGCAGCTGACCGCTTCTTCATGGGGGAAGCAGACAGCGTGTTGCACAGGGTGCTTTGGCTTGTTCTCGCACCTGGTGTTCTAACCGGTACCGACGCTTGACTCATGTCCTGGCTACCGGTCACGGCCCCCGAAACCGTTGAAAGTTCTATCGGGCGTCTTGCCGCGATATTCTTGGCCTTATCTAGAGCGGCAAAGGTACTCATTCTAGATAGAATGACGCGTAGTTTATTAGCTACAGCCTTTGCTTTCAGCGGCTGTCCGCTACTAGTCTCCCATTTCTTAAGAGAGATCTCATGCTCGACTTGAGTCATTATTTCCTCAAATTTGGAAGACCTAAGAGAATCGACTAAATCCTGGATACAAAAGGGAGATGAACTATTGTTCACTACAATAGTAAAAAAATACGGATCTAAGGACTCAGTGGTCGTCTCACACGACAACTTAACGTGATCATTATCTTCGTGGACTGCATCAGTAATTTTGGTCTTGAAGTCGATGTGCTGGGGATTGATGATAGCACCAGCAAAGGTCTGACCAAACACTAAATGATCCGTGTAGGTCGCCCACAGAAGCGTCCACTTCAGTGTCATCGATGGGTCCTTCAGCTCCCAACAATCCAAGTGGTTGTTGTCGTCTCCATCGTCATCGTCAACGTCGAGAGGCTTTGGCTGGAAGAAGTGCTGCAGCTGAGACACCATCCTGTCCCTCTCAGATCTGCACAAACACGAAACAGAGCAAAGATATTAGATTGCTCTAATGATCATCCGATTAGAACGGCGAGGTCACACATTAGCTCGACTCGAGCTAAAGTGTAACGTTACTCAAGTATGTGAATAATACTCTGCAACAAAATTTAGTCAATTAGAACATTCTCTTAGACCCTTTCAATCAACTCATGCCTACTTCTCGTTCAACTCCCAAAACCTTGGAAAAGCTTACGAACCGATCCAATCACTCACGAACCTCACTCTTAGAGGTTCTCAAGTGGTTGGAGCGGGACTGAAGCTTATGCACAATTTATGAGAGGTGAACGAAAAGTAGACATGAGTTGAGATACTAGACTGCAATTACACGACTGTAACAATGTTGTAATCAAGCGTTAGCTTCATCTTTAGCTCGACTCGAGCTAAAGTGCTTATACATAGAATGCATAGCTGATTAGTTCTTACACTAACATTGATCATTCAAACGACTTTGCTAGACTTTTTAATTCAATTCTTGGCTACTTCTCGTTTAATTTTCAGAACTGTGGAAGAGCTTCAGTTCCGCTCTAATCACTCACGAACCTCACTCATCGAGGTTCTCAAGTGGTTGGAGCGGGTTTGAAGCTCTTGCCCACTTCTGAAAGGTGAACGAGAAGTTGACATGAGTTAAGTCATAGTTATCATTGGTATACTTTATTTCTGGAATGTTTAGAGTCCGAATGTTGTTGTGTTTGAGTTGTTGTTTATGTTCATTGTCTTACACTTTAGCTCGATTCGAGGTAAAGTGTGATGGCTTTACTGGAAGGTCATGTCATTTTTGACCGAGAGTTTTTGAGTAGATATTATAATTACCTTTGCTGGAGCCGGCTTTAGCGCAACCAAAGACGTATTTAGTCGTATATTTAAGCTCGACTCGAGCGTAAGTGGGCCTCCACTGTGCACTATTGTCTACACTTTATCTCGAATCAAGTTAAAGTGCGCTCTCCAGCGTGCTTTGCTGGTCACACTTTACCTCGAGTCGAGTTAAAGTGTAGCCAAAAGAGCATGCTGGAGAGCGCACTTTAGCTTGACTCGAGCTAAAGTGTGGCCAAATGTGCACAGTGGAGGCCTACTATAGCTTGACTCGAGCTATAGTGTGGACAATAGTGCACAGTGGAGGCCCACTTTATCTCGAGTCGAGCTAAAGTGTGGACATTAGTACAATATCGATGTTCCACTTTAGCTCGACTCGAGCTAAACTGTGTTCATTGAAAAGCTTATTTATTGCAGTTTGTGCAGATTCTTCTTTCGTTCTATGATATTGAAGGCGTAGGATTTAGGGCTCTTGGGTGAGAGCATGGATTTTACCTTTCAGCCATTGATTATGAACCTTAATCCCAGACAAATTCTGCTAGAACTAGACGTCCTGCAACAACAATAACAAACCTACACACACAAAATCAATCACAATAGCACATGGAAACCAACACATTGAAATCATTCACAATGAAATCAGCACTTTGAAATGAGCACAATGTAATTAACACATTGAATTCAGCACATTGAATTTAGCAATTGAAACCACAACATTGACTACAATGTGCACATCTAAACTAGCACAAACCAGCACATTTAAACTAGTACAAACCACGACAAATAACCACAAACCACCACAAACCACCACATTCAAACCACCACATTCAAACCAACACATTGAATACACAATCTCATCCATTTTCTCACATACATCAAAAGCAATGCTATCATAATGTTTCAATACATCATATGTAAAGCAAAACTACACAAATATCAAAAGAAATGCAAGACTGAATGAGTGCACTTACCTTTAAAACTGAGAAATCCGACTATAATAGTTGCAAGTCTTGTTCCTTGTTTTCGTCAATCCTCCGCGCACGGCCGTTTCAGACTCTACGTGCTCACACACACTCACAGAAACTCACAAAAAAGTTCACAGAAACTCTCAGAAACTCACACACACTCACAGAAACTCTCAGAAACTCACAGAAAACTCTCAGAAACTTATAGAAACTCACACGAACTCACACAAACTCACACAAACTCTCACAAAATCACAGAAACTCAAACAATCTCACACAAACAGCCCTAAACTCTAGCGCTACAGTATACGCGAACTCACACAACAAAAAATTGCACGTCCTACAAACCCTATCCGCAGGAAACCCTAACCTCCAGTAAACTGCGCACGAAAGCCTAAATGCAGCGCTACAGTATAGACAAACTTAACAAACCCTGTAGATAACGAAACCAACACAAACCGCAAACTCGCAACGACGAACCAACGCATAAACACACAAGACTCACAAAACAACAACGCATAGAAGAACACACACAAAACCTGGACAGCAATGAAAAGGGAAGAGAAAAAGCGAGCGCCATGATTTCGTGGGGTACTTTCGGGGGCACCTAAAGCCGTGAGGGTCGAAACCCTGTGGCCGTGTGGTGCTCCTGAGATACCCTCGGGATACCCTTCGTGATATTCGGGTGAGACCCTCGGGTATTACATATGGTTGCTCCACAATTCATTCACCTTTATTATTGATACCCGGAGTTTCAAGAAGCCAATTTAATCTTTCTAGAACAAGTTCAAGATATTACGCGCGTGTAGTATTTCTGTACTCCTAAATTTCCTACACATTTTTTCTAGGCCATTAACACTACAATTTTGCATATTCTGGGGCAACGAACAGGTAGCAAAAGAAAAGTGATTATTTCCAATTTCATTCGTATGATCTCAATTAAGACTTCTAAATTAGCATTTTCTCAATAATACACAAACTTGGATTGGACGGAAGTGAACAATTATATTTTAGTGTTAGAAACAGGATTTTAGTGTTTAGTTTTCTTTCATGGTTTTAGTGGATCTGCTCGCTTTCACTTGACTGGATTTTAATTTCTGCATTACACAAGGAGTAAATTCATTACCATCGATGTATATAAGTTCCTCCTACATCAATTATTAGGTGAAGCACACTTAAGAGAGTTCTAAAGCTACGATTTTAAAATTCTAATACTTTGAATTCATATTTTGATTTTTTATGAGTTTGATATTATTTACTATGAAAATCGAACAGACAATAAGTATGTTAAGACCACATCTTGCAATTGTATAATTATAAAATAAACGTCGGTGCACACTTTAGCTCTATTGGAGCTAAAGTGTGCATATTTCCTTTTTAGTTCCCTACATTTACTGATGGTGCACACTTTAGCTCTAATAGAGCTAAAGTGTGAATTTTTTCTTTACTTTTCACTTCATTTTGCTTTTACTCTAACGGTACAAATCCAGTAGTTACAGCATCTCCACCCCTGATAGGGAATTTTCCACGCCAGCGGGAAGGTGCCCAAGTTTGAGATGAAGGGAGGGGGGTTTACCCTTTTCCCCCCGCACCGTCCCCGAATTGGCCACTGTGAGGGAACGCCAGCGCCCAACACTAACGCCATAGTAGGCTAGTTTTTTTTGGGGTTTTTATTGATTTTTTTTAATTCCCTCGTGTAATTACATGATTGAACACATGCTCCCGGGGAATTTTGGTCTCCCCTGTACTATTTGTATATTTATTGTTTAGAAGAACCGTCGCCGCCACTCCAGTGGGCCGAGACACCGGCCTAGGCCTCACGGAGTGGGCTTTACCGTGTTTATTCTTGCATCCCGGTCCCTCGGCCCCGGTGGAGATTCTCTTTTTCTAGTACACTATTTGTCAACAAGTTGGAAACTAGTTTTAGCCACCATTGTCATGAATATTATCCCTCATTTGTTCACCTACTACAATTCATTTTGTAATAGCCCTCTATCAAAACTCTTCTCTAGCACACAATTTTGATACTTGATAAATTGTATAAGCTCAATATGTTTTGCCTACCGGTCGCCATGCATTTATTCTTGGTCTCATCTTCAACCTCAATTTCTTATCGTCTTATCCACAACTATTCTCATTCCCATCTCTTGCATTTTTTAAATGTTTTTAAAAATTATCTAATGAATATTTAATGTGTAATCATATAATTAGCCAATAACTAATGACTTTGTAATGATTTTTTATAGGATAATTCATGTATATTTGTACATCTGTAACTTTTATGCACAATTAAAGAATATTTAAATTTTACTTAATGAATGTTTGAAGTTTTAAAAGTATATTTTATGATAGTTTAATTAATATTTTTATATTTAATGATTATTTATAGAGTATTTAATGCACTCTTAATGATTAGTTAATGAATAGTGCATAAATTTCTAATGTAAAATTAATGTGTATTTGAATATTCAATAAGTACTTAATGAATATTTACTGAATATGTGATGCACATTGAATGCATAATATGTGATGGATATCTAATGAGTATTTTACTTGTATTTCTATATTTATTGTATGTTTAAGTTTTTTCCTTTTCGAATATTCCTTTCTTTACTCATTTTTGTTTCCAGAAGAATGTTCTTATATTTCCAATCTTCTACTTGCAGTTTCATTTTCCCTCCATATTTTACATTCTACTTTGTCCAATTTTTGATATTTTTCGTTTGCTCCATACCTACGTCCGATTATTCCCAAGCTCTTTCTTGCAAATTCTTGCTTTTCTACATGCCCTCAACCCTTCTTTACTATGATGCTCAAAATATAATCAAACCATGATTAAGGTTTCCTAAACTAATTGTCCACAAGTAAAAAACTTTATGTTCCACTATTTACTAGGATTGACATTTAGAGTGGTAGTTGACATTGGAAGATGTATAGTTTTGTCACTACACTTATTGTACATTTTACAATTACTGTATGGATTCCTACTTAGTGTCCACTTCTCTAGAAGCCATCTGCTGTATACTACAGCTACATAGTGCATTTTTGCTTTCTAATCTACTCCATTTAGTGATGGTGCACAATTTAGCGCTAGTAGAGCTAAACTGTGCATATTTTCTTTTTAGTTCACTGCACCTAGTGATGAGGCACACGTTAGCGCTACTGGAGCTAAACTGCGTGCACACACTCCTTTTGGTTCATTGCACAAAGTGATGGTGCACACCTCTGCTAAAAACCGAGCTGATGTATGTGCAATGTGTATATCCACTTCTACAAACAATCATTTTGAACTCCGTACTTCTCTTTATGGTTAAGTATTTCACAAGTGAAATAGTAATCTTTTGAATTTTAAAAGGATTTTCAAAATATGTGGACCTAAATCTCCAATAGTAATATTAAAAAGCAAAAAAATATGACGATCCCCTAGTCTTCAGTGGATATGAAGTCTAAGTATTCTTGGTACCCTAAATCAATAATATGTGACAATGTGTGAAAATGTATGAATTGGGATGTAATCTTATTTTTCACTAGAAAAATAACATGTTTTTCCACAATATCATTCGTTCTAATATTACTTCTATGTATTGAAAATATCACATTCCATACTGTGTCATAGCAAAACGTTTTTTAGGTTGCTCGACGTGCCGGCAATCGAGAAGTTTCTCTTTTGGCTCGCATAACTTTTATTGAAGACGTTCATTGAGAAAATAAATTACTAATAATTATGCCTCATGACTTTTATCATCCTTCTACAAAATTTTGAGAATTTCAAATATAATTTGCGACCACTAGAACGTGCTCAAAAACTAATTATTCCTTTTTGCATGTATAAATAAATTCAAAATTACTTACATTACGAACATTAAATTATGCCTGATGCACTAAGTGGTACACTTTGTATTAGTTATATTTTATATTTTGATTATCCTTTTTTTGTCATGAGGAGGTCTCTCCGATTCTTGTTTAAATCTTTTAATATTGTTCCACTCTCTATGTTTTACAAATGACAAAGTCTTTAATTTCACGTCAAAACATGAAATAAATTGTGTATGGTCAAGAATTCTTCCATCATTCATGTCATGCTTAGATTGCCACACCCTAAACTCATGATAATACAATGTGAACTCAAATATAAGATATTTCAATCCAAATATTAGTTTGCGCACATTTCAAGTCTTTGAGTACCTCTAAGTGGATAGTAACCAATTTCAATTTGAAATTCAGACCATGGGGACACTTGGGATTCTTGCCAAAGAATGCACATTCTAAATTGATGACAAATAGTAACATGATGCACATTTTTAAAACCCCAAAGAAATGATGTCCAAAGCATGTTTGAATACATACTTTTTTGCTAAAAATACACGTGCACATATAACATGTTTTTCTTTTTTTGTGAATGCTACTCGTTTGTTAAGGTCTTTGATTTCAACATAATAGATAAGTCCTATTTGGATTGTAATACAAATCATTTCTAATCATCTCAATATCTTCTCTACATTTCCCTATATCTTAGTTGAATTGTCAATATCTTGAATCTTCAAAGTATTATTATATTGAAATGAAATGACATCAGAAGATAACACCTAAATGAAGGAACCTAAACCCTAAACCCTAAACCTAAACCTAAATACCAAACCCTAAAAACCCTAATCCTAAACCTAACCCTAGCCCAAACCCTGAGCGTTACCCTAAAACCTTGTATATAACTCGCATGTGCGAGTAGATGCGAGGTATGTATTCTTCCTTATTTTAGTCAACCAGAAAATAGTTGATTCAGTTTCCCGCTAAGATTTCGAATTTGCACTTTTTTAGGGGCTGTGGAAAAGTCCCCCCGCCAATTCTGCAGTTTCCTCCCGCCAATTCTGAAATGGTCGTGTGTCCGTGAGTGACCTCGCCAATCCTCGAAAACTTTCATCATTTTTTCCTTCTCACTTTGGTTGTTGTGCGAGGTTGTTGTGGAGAGGCTTGGAGGTAGAACAACTGTCGGGGGTTGAGGAGGGTAACATCTATAGGTTGCGCATGGTTGAGCAGGGCGCTTGCGCGAGGCAACAACGCACCACTTGTCTTCTTCATAAGGTACATAATGTATACTTCTTGCATTTTCCGTGCACAGTCTCTAGCAATTAGGATGTGACAGTGTGTAGGGTTATTGCGGTGGTTCCAGTTGCTACTGTGATTTTAAAGCATCACTGCGAGTTTCTTGACGACTGACGGAAAGATTTGGGTTGTAGTACACAGAGTCAGATTCACAGGCTGAAGAGTTTTACCATATGAATCCCTAAAAAGACGCCGAGAGTCACGGAAGGACAGTTTAGCTTGACTCGAGCTAAACTGTCATACCTTATTTTCTATTTCTGTTTACCTCGACTCGAGATAAAATGACAATGAGTCTGACAGTCATTAATTTAGGTCGGGTCGGGCTTAATTGTCACTGACAAGGGTGAGATAATTTCATATTCGGATTAAAACTAATCGCATGAAATTTTATACTTGTCATATAATAGCGCATGAGTTTACCTCGAGTCGAGCTAAATTTGCCTGGTTTACAATGTCAACTCACTTGAATCATAGTTATTTTCAAGCGCCAGACCTTACCTCGATTCGAGAATAATTACCCTCTTCCTATGCTTCTTCATTGATGTCTATTCCTACAAGTTATTTACCCATTCTTATTTGTCAGGGTTATTTAATATTTATCTCATTGGAATGCAGGATGTCGTCTTCGGAGGGCGACGATGTTCATGTTGACGCTCCCGTGAACCCAGACCTTCTTGAGTTTGATGTTATTCCTCGCCGTCTCTGGGTCGGGATGGCTGTATCGCTTCGTAATGGTTCGGGTGTTCGCGTTGCGGAGGGGTTGGTTTGCAATGTCCAGTCCAGTGCACTTCTAGGTTCCTTTGGTCCCCTTGGGGATTCGAATATTGTAGTACAGGTGCCCAGTACTTTTGTTTTGGAGGAAACTCCTGATGAGTGGAGGTACTCGTTTAAGTCCTAGCCTATTCAACAAGTCTTCTTAAACGGTGTGAGTCTCTTCCATCATTGCCTTAGGGACGTTTACAATGTCTCGTTGGTTGAGCGTAACAGACCTCTAGGTGGGAGCTCCCGTTCGTACGACAATTCCTCAAGGAATACACGTCCAACAATATCCAAGAATGTTGAATTCCTCATGACCCCTCTTTCCATTAACGCTGTTGCGAGCAATAGTTGTTGCAATCAAAACTGTGTTCAACACTACCCTAGAGATAAAATAAAAATCCTTCGGACGCGTTTGTACAGTGAGACCATCGTGCAGTTCAGAAATCATATCAAACTCGACGTTCACAGACAGTTTCATAGAAACGCTACGGGTAGGAAGGTTGTGACCCTAGAGGGTGTGGACGTTTGTGCCCATGCCAAGATGAAAATCATGGGTGTAAGTTTGAGTACTTTCTATCGGAATGCGAATGACGCTGCCGTTGGTCATGCGGCTCAACACCACGGGAATACTGGTTTGCGCAAGCCTAGAGGTCATACGGTTGTGGCTACTACTGCTCTTGGAGCCATTCTCGATAGACATGCGGACCACATGCCTCACAAGTCTCGTGTTCTCCCATCTGGCGAGAAGGTTGTGGCAAAGGTCTTACCTGCAAGTTTTAGTGGAAGGATTAGATACTGCTTCTTGATGATCATCTCGTTGATTGTGGATTGCCGCCAATCTCAACCTCAAGCTTGAATAAGATTTGGCGAGTGAGCTTCCGTGAGTACTATGCCAAGAAAGGTGGAGACAACTTTGCCCGTTGTTCTACTTGTGACAAATACCAGGATCAGAAGAAGCTTATTCAACCTGAAACACAAGCATCACTGCTATGGCAAAAGAAGATGCAGGTTCACATCGATTCTGCTTTCTCACATCGGGACTTGTACTACCTGAACCGATTTCGATCAAAGTCGTCGCCCCATGAGGTTCTAACTATCATGCATGATAAGATGGATCACTCAAAGACCGCCTCCCCGGTTTTTCACATAAAACTAAGCACTTAGATGGGCTTATGAAGTTTCCTCTTGCAGCCACAAGCATGTTTGCCCATGGTCATGTAGACCAGCGTTACGCCCATTGCGGCCTTGATTTATACTCCCATGATGCGAAGTACACGGTCGGGTCGTTCGGAAAACTATTGCGTGATCTGGAGGCGCCTCCGAAGTCATCGTCCCGTCAACTCTTTCCCGGATCTAGTTTTCATCCATTGTATGCGGCGATATTACGGGGTGCGGAGATGTATTTGGATCCATTAGGACAGATTCCAGATATCCCAGTTCTAGGGAGGCCTTTGCCACCAATATTGAACGTGCAAATGGACAATGCTGTTGGTGATAACAAAAATAGATTTGCTTTCTGTTTTTGGTCTCTCCTTGTTGCAAAACGCATCTTCTGCAAGGTATATGTTAATTTCATGCTAGTTGGTTATACACATGATGATATAGATGCATTATTTGGACGTTGGAGTATGACACTGAGGAAGGAGAGTTTTCCAACCATTCCTTTGCTCATGAGGTCGTTTATGAAAAATGAGAGTGTTCCTACAATCCACATCTCATCCAAGAGGTTCCTGACTTTAAGAAGTTCATTGGGGATATGATTGCGGACGGTGATGAAGCTTTACAGGGTCATACGAAGGCTCATCAGTTCAAGTTTTATGTGGACTCTAGTGGTTGTCCGGTAATGAAGTATAAAATCCTTTGTCATGATGAGGATTGGCTTCGTAAGGGAGGAGAAGGTAGTGGCATCAAATTGTGGAAGGAGGATTCTGAAGGTAGGTCTTTATGGCCTCGCGGAGAACCTGATGCATTGAAGCCTTCTACGATACGGCATCTCCCTGTAGTGGTGAAGGAACTTTCAGGATTCATCGATCACTGGGAGCAGTCATCGCGAAAGTCTGTTGAAGCCCCATCGCGTTTAGAGCCGCTATCGTACTATTGGCGCGATGTTAGAGATGCTCTGACACTTCCAATGGATACGCCGATATCATTGGAAGACGGCTTTTGGCCAATGACGCGAATTGCCCATGCCATTGAAGATGAGTTCTCGGCGGAGGGTGAGGTTCGCGAGGAGTACCGTAAAGATGAGCATTTTGTTGGCCAGAGACGCGATCGTCCACCTCCTTCTTTTAGAGTTGGTCGTGATATTTTTGCTGGCTATTTTGTTGCATTGTGGCTTTGTGATGGAGACAAGCGCCCATTTTGGATTGCTCAAGCAATTTCAGATCCTAATTCTAACCCAGATATGCCAAACACCGTGCGTATCCAATTCTTCCGCCCTATATCGCGCAATTGGGATGTTTTGAAGTTCTATAAAGATTGGGATACAGATTGCAACCTTCGCTGGACAATTGAAAAGGGGATAGCCCTAACCTGGGAGAGTAACGATTCAATCTTGGCAGCATGGAAACCTAGGTCTTCAAAAAGGGATGGAGGTCATGTGCAAGATTCAACTACAAAAATTTCGAAGGGGCAAGTAGCGATTATCAAAGCCTCCTTGGAAGCACTTGCTAGGTCCGAATTGTAATAGACTTAGATAAATGGACTTTCTTTTTCATAGATTTTGGATTCTGATGCGTAATACTTCATATAGTATGGTTAGATCCATTGGTGCTGAGATTATAGATATTTGTATTCGATTACACTCTGTATGACTATATGTGATGCCAATGATTGCTATGAAATATTCTCTCCATTGTTTTTGCGTATCGGTGATAATTTGCAGTATGTTTTATTTTCTTTTTAAAATAACAATGTGGTAAATTGCTTCGAATCTTGAAACCAATAATACCAGTAATTGCCTTCATGGTGAATGATAGAAAGTAAATGTTGTTTCACACTTTAGCTCTAGTGGAGCTTAAGTGTGAGCAAATCTTATTTTTTAGTTCACTGTACTTAGTAATGGTGCGCACTTTAGGTCAAGTGGAGCTAAAGTGTGTGGAATTGATTTTTTGAGTTCGTTGCACTTCTAAGTGATGGGGACACTTTAGTTCGAAGAAAGCTAATGTGTGTGCAACTTTTTTTCCACTTCTGAACACCATCTTTAGAAACTCGTTACATATTTTTTTAGCCAATGTGTATTCCACAAGGTAAACCGAAATTCTTTAAATAAATAAAAAGTCTCATCAGAATGTGTTTCGCTAATTCTCTTACAAGTGGATATTTGTCCGTCATTTAGCTCACTTTTAGCTAACTTGGAGCATGCGGTGATTCCGGGTTAATAAGATTGAGTGTGAATATTTAGCTATTCATATTCAATGAACACATGTGGTATAAAAGAAGTGTCGACTAATGTGTTCTTCTTTTCAATATTTTAGTTAGATTTGTAATGTAATGTTATCTGTAGTACTTATTTTTCTAGGGATTTTTGTAGTGAACATTACCTCCCAATTTAATGGAAACTCATATCCCTCTATATTGTAGAGTTGAGATGTGCACTTTAGCTCTTATGATCTACATGTGTTAATTTGGGAGTCGCTAAATCTCCCAATATAACGAATATGGTGTTTAGTAGGGAATTATTGGTATCATTCCAAGATAATGACGATTTTGTGAATAAGGTGTTGCGGGGAGTTGAGAAGGCCATGGACATCTTTGCGGCGAGGAGGGTGGATTCTATTGGGAAGCGTAAGAGGGAGGATGGCAACGACAATGATGACAATTGACAATTAGAGTTGCAACGAGAAATCGTTGCCATTGATCGAAAGTACGAAAAAGAGGGCAGAATTGCGAGGCCAAGTCACAGGCCGGAGACTCAAAGCAGGACTCGGAGGCAACGGAAAGATGAGGGTTCCACTTTGGGGGAACCAATCCAATTAGACTAATATAGATTAGAGGGGCATTGTGTAGCTAATAGAGTGGCCACTGCTAGGAAATATAACTAGGTCTCCTAGCGATTTTGTAGTCCTTATGTATTTAATCATGGAGGATGGTTGGAGTTTTAGTCATGAAAATGATGAAAGTTTTTGTTGATGTGCAATACGAGCGGAATATGAAGTTTGTGCATATGTGAATCAAGAATTTACAACTCTAGAAATGACATAGTCATATGGAGGTTTTGTGGAATGTATCATGTGATGTTACATTGTTAATTCATCTTTTTACATGGTGATATTAGCAATAGTTTCAAGCATGATGTGTTTGCTAAGCAATGAAATAAGTAGAAGGCAATGAGAGTTGAAATATTTATCGATTATGATATGGTTAAGGGATTCTTGTACCAAGACTATACATAATTGGACAACAATATGAAATTGGAGAAAACAGTAACGGATGAAGCAAGCAAATATGGAATATATGCAAATAAAATACTTCAAAAAAGAATGACTTGGAGATAAAAACAAAATTTTAAATTCATAGCTTGCATATTCTATTAACATATAATAGAATATTTTCAATTGAAAAGAAACCTTAAACCATCCATAGTGTAATGAATAGGCCAACAATGACTTAAAACTTATAAATGGTGCATCTATGAACACACATCAACTTTGGGCCACCCTCTTTTCCATGGAAAGAAGTACGAGTGAAGCATGCGATACGCATGGTATGGTCTAGCTACTCATTGATATTGGTAGGAAGTTCGTAATCACTATCTCTTTTGACTTGGGCTCCGCTAGATCGCGAGGGGTCATCATCATCATCCGTGAGTCTTCCTCTTTGATTCTCCATTTTTTCGACATGGACTGAATGGTTTTGAACCTCTTGCAAGTCTCGACGGCGTGAAGGGGATTTCTAGGCAACGCGTCATTACGACCTGGCGACCATGCAAATGGCTGCATGGGAACTTGCCGTTTTTTGATCGATTGTGGAGGATTTCTAGGTCCTATCGTACTAGGTACATTGACATCCAAAGTATCTAATTTCATCTTTAGGGCAACGTTTGCCCTTGAAGATGACAAATTTTGGCAAAGAGGAATTTTGTAATGGTTTTTGAAGACCATGGAAAGAGGTACATTCGCATCACTAGAAATATTTTCACATTGGGCTTTTGGTGTCCGTAGTCGTATCTGCTTTGAAAGGGACAACAAAGCATGGGAAGATTTGAAATTGGTTCTAGTGACCTTTGTGGAAGAGTTTCCAAATAGAGACTGCAACGCATCAATATGCAAGGAGGGTTGTTCACGATCGAAGGAAGTGTTTTTCTCTGTCGAGTGTAATAGACTTCTAGTGCCGTGGAAAATATCATCTTGTCTAGGCCTTTCCTTGAGAATGGTGTGGTATCTTCTGCAAATGGTGGGGTTGTTGTTTTCTTGAGATTTTTGGCAAGTCCGGGACTATGGATGTTGAGATTCACAACATCTTCCTTTTGTTGCCTTTGAGTTTGATGCCCATGTAGGGTTGTTTCATGTGAGGATGAGATACCTCCTTGACTCCATTCTTCATGTCATTGCCTTCACATGGATTGGCATCTTGTGTTTGTTCCGGACTTGCGGTTGGTCCACTTCCAAGGATGTTTTTACTATTGACCATGCGATCACCGTTCAGGAATCGTGCAATGGGCAACAAATCATCATCTTTTTCTCCAACCATATCATCATCAGAGAAATCATACTCATTGCCCAAGGCACGGTGAAGACTTATGGTACCATTTGGGGGGCCACCGTCGATGTCATCATTTTAGTATCCATCGCTGTAATTGGCACCTACATTGGTACTTGCATTGTCGGAGTCTTTGGAGTTATCTGATTCACGGGCTTGGAGGTCCTCTAAATCCAAGTTCTCCGTGTACCACGTCTTCTCATCCGTCAACTTTCCATCTGCGATCAACCTTGGATTGGTATAGACAAACACCAAGTCATTTGCCCTTCCGGGTAGTAACCTATTTTGTCTCGTGTTATGCACAAAAGAGTAGCTACTCCAATTGCGTTCGCAAGAAGAAGATAGCGTCTGCGCTAGTATTTTCTTTGCAATTGGCGCAAGGAGTTTTCCACAAGCACCTTCGAAATCCCACCAAGCATATGGAGAACACTTCTGGAGTTTGGGATCTAACATGTCATGAAATAAAATAGTCATGTGTCAAAAAGCTAAGAACTCGTTAACCACGTCAGGATATTTCTTAAGTGTACAAAGATTTCTTAGCACTCGTTTACACGTGGTGATAGCATTTGGATCATCGGCAAATTTTTTGTCATGAAGCAAATATGGATTTAGGAGTGCGCTAGCAGAGTGTACCTTGGGACTCGGTTGTGATCATCCATTTTTGGCGGTAGAAGCGACGCTCAACAAAGTCCATTATATCGCTATCAAGATTGAATGGTTCACAACGTAGAGCCAGAACATGTTTCTCGAGATTGCAGAGGACGACCAAAACCTTTCCCATACATGGTTCTTTAGAATCAAATTCCCTCAAAGCATATACTAAAGGTGCTACCATCTCCTGAAAATTTCTACATCTTTCCCAAAAGTGTTCATCTAGACCAATTCTTTTGATGTCCCGAGATAAGGTCCGTGCATTGTCTTTACGTTCATCTCGGAGGTTTGTGACATATGCCAACCAATCAAGATCAACAACACTTTGCTCAAACACTTCTTTGACCTTCAATAAGCGATCCACCATTATGAAATTGGATGCAAATCGAGATGGCCTTGGCAACAACAAGCTGAACTTTGCCTCGTGTTTACAAAACACATCAAAGGACATTTGTCGATTCTTCACAAACTTCACCAACTGCCTAGCCGTTACCAAAGCTTCTTTTATCCATTTTATCTTCCCCCAGTCCTCCAACAGTAAGTCCATGGCATGTGCAGCACATCTTTGATTGTATGTGTGTGGATATTTCTCTGTGATTAACCGTCCAGCCTTGAGCATTCCACCCGCATTGTTAGTACAGACTTGAACAATATTGTCGGGGCCAACCTGATTATTGAATTTTATAAGAATAGATGTCGTGTACTGAGCAGTCTTTTCGTTCCCGGTGGTATCTACTGATCACAAGAAAAGCTCTCCTGGAGGAGAAACAAGCATTGCATTGCTCAAAGGGCGACTAGTCACAGAGCTCCATCCGTCCTAGGCTAGAGTTCCTCCAAACTTTTGAACACTCTCCTCCATTCTACTATTTGGATAAGCCTCCAAATTAGCCTTTGTTTGTACCAACAACATCGATCAAATGTCATCGTAAGATGGTGGAACATATGACTTTTTGAAAGGAGCACTCTTCATCACAACTTCCTTGAATATCGCACTTTGTGCGACTGCAAACGGAACATTGGACTCGTAAAAAAACCGAGTCCACACTTTATCTAGCTCCCGTCGCTCCAGTTCTTGAAATCCCTCAGAGAGCACAGATTGCCTCATCAATTGAGGAAGGATGCCAACTATACTTCCATGTTCGATCGGTGTGAAAAAAGTGGGGGTCGATGCAACCTTATTCGTTTCAGAGACTGCAACGGGAACTTCGGTGGACCGTGGATCCTACACATGAATCCTCACCATTGGAGGTAGGTGTGATATGTTCTAAAGGAGATACAATTTTCAGGAATGGGGTGTGTCAATGTTCAGAGAAAAGCTCTCCGTTATGTCAAGGATAATAACCAACACAATTTCTAAAAAGACTATAAATACGCAGTGTTAGTTTGGTGCAGTCTGCAGATGCCAACACCATTGTTGTGCTTGCCAGGGACTTTTTCATAACCGAGATGACTAAATTGGTGTTCTAGCCTTTTTGCAAAAATGTAGGAACAGAGAGTGCATTTAAGGGAATCGGTCTTTCTCCAGAGTACTTCCGTTATTTCCGAGTACTAAGGAGACCAAGGCTTTATATCCATTTTGATGAATTAAATATCTTCCAATGAATGATTGTGATATGCGGTATGAAGAATAGAAGGTGTCTTAAGTTTCAAAAGAAACTCCGACACGTCCAACTGCCAAACTCAATAATAACCAAACAATAGATGCAAAGTACAACTCACAGCCCTTGGGAAATGAACGTTTAGAAATGAACCAAGGCGTCTTCTGCCGTCCTCTTTATACCCATGGGCCTTAGGAACCAAAAATAATTGTTGCCACTTAAAAAGAAGTAATCGTTGCAAAATCGGGGCGGGGCGGTCGGCCGGCCGACCGCACTGCCTCGTGACCGCCCTATGGACGTGACAACAACCGCCGAGTGGTCGGCTTGAATGCGCGGATGGCGAGGCGGACGGCCTTTTGGGTTTCACCTAAGCCTGTCAACTACCCAAAACCTATATGTCACAGGACGTCCTTGGGTGGCAAAAGACATCCCCAGTCTGGGCGTCCGGACGTTGACAATGTCCAGCATCCTCACAAGTCAGGTTGCAGTGTTGCAGTGGGTCTTTTTGGCTGACATTAGATGGCCAGCTACGAGAAATGAGACTTTCAGGAAAACTTTATTATTACCATCTTTCAGAAAATGTTACATGCAAATGTGACGTTTTCATGAATACTATGGATCATCTAACACCGAATAATATGCTTCAAGTATGAAACTTGCACAAGGAGGTGGCATATGTTTTCAGTGTTCACCGGGAGCCAAGTTCAGGACTTAAGTAACAAGGTCTTTTTATTGTATTGACTAAATACCAACCTAGTATAAAATTGGTATCAGCATAATAGTTCACTTTGGGTTGGGGATGCTCTGACTCACATGACACGTCTACCTAAGGTGCATGCCCTTCTGCGATGATTCTAGGAACCTGGAGAGCTGTGCATATATTCCCCATATTTAGGTATAAAACAGTGGGGCGGATCTGGGTCCGAGTCTAGGGCATAGACTGGTAACATGGTGCAAGGGGAGATGCACCTGTTCGGTACAAGACTGGGGTCGCTGATCGAGCTGAGACGTTACCAGTACCCTTCAGTTTAAGCCTGCTCTGAGTCACGTTGCGTCATGAACCTGGCCATCTTGCAGGCGACCAGCCAACAAACCCACCCTATATTAAGCAACCGCACATGAGTGTGGTAGGGTGCCTTTCAACCCATCTGGTCCATGGAATCCCGGATTGAAACCCGGGTGACTGAAGGGGTCCATGGTCCAGGCTGAGATGGGGTCGTAAACCACCCCCACCACTCTCATGTGTTTGCTCATTGTAGCTTCGCGACTGTCAGATGGCGGGATTGAAATATTTGGAGTCGCGTCCATGTTGAAGATGCTTCAGCTAGAGGTGCATGTATTGGGCCATTAGCTTGGTGAAAAAGTCAGCACCGGCTCTGCTCCAAGTTGTCACCATTTGCACAGTTCAAAACATGGAATTGAACAGTCAATGTTGTGGACGTCACTGCATAGCTGAGTTATCATGAGTTAGTGAGGGTTTGGAATGGCCGTGACCAGAGAAAGTTTGGAGATCGATTTAACAACGTCTTTGAAAAATGTTTTGTTCGTGGTTTTGTAGACAAAAACCCTTTAGAGCTGTAACTTTCTTTCAAAACTATGGATTAAACATTACTCGAAGTCGTTGCTTACCTCGTTCTAGTAGTAAAATTAATTTCAACTTCCAATATTTCCAACTTCCATGCGTCATGAGAGAGAGAGCGCTGAAGCTGGTACCAGGTAACGCTGTACATACATGACGTCTTCCACCATGATCCAGAACTGCTGATGGCATGGATTCCCTGAATAGATGTCCAACTCCTGTCCGAGCTCAAGGCATTTGAGATAAACGCTTTGGCTGCAAGGCGGAGTTCACTCATCACGCACTTCTGCAATATTAACATGCATGCACCCGCCTCTTGCTCCACCAAACGCTCCTCCACTTGCATGTTAACACGACGATGGTACAGATCCAGGCCTGTACACCTGGGAGCTTCTTTTTAATTGTTGAGCAAGTGTTTGGAACTTGGGGCATCCAGGTTCGGTGTACCCAGCTATTTCATTAAAGAGAGCCTCCTAGTCATGTTCTTAGACGTTGTTTGCTCTCCCGGACGTTGTTTTGTGTTCATGCTATGCAGCTAGTGGTATCTGTTAAGAAATGACCGTAGTTGCAAGCAGCATCTACTTACTCCAGGTGCTGTCAGGACCTGGTTCTGGTTTCTGAGCAAGTTGGGTGGAGAGTCACAGCTTCAAGCTATAGATAGGGTGGTTGGAAAGCTTTGGAGCCCGTTGCAGTACATACTTGCTCCTGGTTTGGCCGGGTGTCAAGATGAGCAAGCTTGGGACACGGCAGCGGTTCGACAACCACGGCGAGGTGTCGTCGTTGGTGATGAAGGCGTACGCCTTGTCGTTGCTTCTCCTGGCGTTGGTGTTGGTGTTGACAGTCGGTGACGACGTTTGGATGCAATATTTCGGTCAAGCAACTCCGCTGGACGCTATCTTCAACAGCAACATCACTGTTGTAGACTTCAGCGTGAACATGTAAGGATAAAGTGGCGGTTACGTCCCATATTCTAACGAATTTTGCCCAACCGACGTCACAACTTCTCCGGGGGCGACGTTTTGAAGATACATGCACTGGTGGCAGCTTCGAGTCAGATGGCGTTCATGAAATGTGATTCCAGAGCATATCTGATGTCCTCTGCGGCATCAGAGATCGATCACTCGGCTGGTATGTGTCTGTAAGTACTTCCATCTGTACACAAGCTGAGGCTGTATATAGTAGGTGTAAGATTCTCTGCCGGCGGTGAAACATTAAGATGCTGCAGATGGTGGTGTACGATCGTCCCGGGTGGTCTTGGATGAGAAGTACGTGTTGCTGCTGCAACTCGACCAGTGGATGTTGGTAGAGTACAGTTTCTGTAAGTGTTGACAGCTCGCAACGTACAGGAGTCCTTGGTATTTGCACATTTTTCAGCATGTGTAGTATAGGGCAAGTGCATATCAGCATGAGCTCTTCGAGTTTATGCTGGGGCTGTAAACATATTCGCAGTCCTAGTCACTAAACAGCTTTCTGTGATCTTTCTCGATGTCACACATTGAATATACAGTGGCAAGCATAAATAGTCGTACAAGAGAAGCTTCTTTAGAAAATTAGCTACCACATCCACATGAATTGTCATAAAATAGCAAGAATATAACCACCAGAGCATTTAGATGCAACAAATATAAAACACAAAGTTTTCAATGAAAGCATGAACTAGAAAAACACACAATAATTCGTATGTGCAACAAGCTTGTCCAACTCTTTATGCACGAATTCTTTTTATTGTATAGCAGCTATAGAAAACAAGATATTAAGTCAGAATATAACTTTATTACTCAATGATTTAGCTCTTAAGTACTCACAAGCGCTACCACCGTCTATATCCACCTTTTGCTTGGTAGACATCAAGAACTCTTTGAGGTATAGAGCGTATCAACTTCCTAACAACATCAACCTCTATGTTGTACCAAATCTCTTGAATCTTCTCCCACAAGTCACTTTTGCTAGTAGGTTTCCTCTCAGACCTTCTCATACGACGATCTACTTAATTCCAAAGATGTTCTATTGGATTGAGGTCAGGTGATTGTCGAGTATGCCCAATAGTGATAAACTTTTGAGCACACAACCAATCTACAACATAATGTGCAGTGTGTTTTGGGTCATTGTCGTGTTGAAAAAAAACATGATCTTCTAAATCTTGCATTTGTATAGTGCCCACAAGTTCTGTCTCTAAAATATTGCTATATACAAATTTATCCATCTTCCCTTCAATCAAATGAAGTTTGCCAACTCCTTCCCAACTCATACAACCCCAAACCATTATGCTTCGTCCCCCATATTTAACTGTAGGTTGCATTTCTTGATCTAAAAGACGCTTTATACACTTTCTCCACACTGTCTCTAATAATATTGATGTCCATCCGAGCCAAAAAGATTGAATTTGGACTCATCAGAAATAATGACATGACTCCAAAATTCCCAAGTTGCATGTTTGCACTTCTTTGCCCAGTGCAAACGACGAGCTTGATGCTTCTTTGTCAAAAGTGGCTTCTTGGTCTTCACACATGCTCTCAGCCCTTGCCTCTGAAATCTTCTCACAACATCACGGTCACCACGTTCATCAAGAATTCTAGGTCTACCAGGTCAAGCTTTGTCTTTCGAGGTCTTTCTCTCACGAAACCTTCGCAATATGTGAGAACAAGTGCTTTGAGGAATGCCCAAAACCGTTGAAATCTCTCTATATGAGTTCTCTCACTCATACATTTCAAGAATTGTTCTATGATCATTCTCAAATCTTCTAGGAGCCATGGCTACTCTCCAAGGGCCTCTCCAAATCTTACCAAAAAAATTCACAACAAAAAGCTTTATAAATGGACATGTAATGAGAAGATTGTGGTATGCACATCTTGTGAGTATAATAAGTTGTACACACCTCTTCATGATCTTTGCATGTATAATCTCTACAAGTGTCAAATTTTAAAGGAATCAATGTTAACTAGGTGCCATGTGGTGTGTTAATTAAAGCAAGCCCAAAAAATATCTTACCAACTCATTAATTATGCTATAATGGACATATATATGAGAGATGCCTCTCTGTCTAAATACTTGTGCTTGCCACTGTACATGTTGAATCACTACTAGAAAAGGGGTGGTCAAGCAACGTTACTTAGCAACGCCTCCGTCCGAAACGACGTTGAAGGGCTTTTTTGCCTTAGAATTTTTTTTGGTGGCACAACATTGCTTTGAGCAACGTTCGATGGAATTTGGGTGGGAACATCGTTCCCATCTTCACAAGGAACCGCCCACTATACCCATATCGTTTGCATGGTTGGGAGACACAACTAACTATATATATGAACATGGTTGTAGATTCTTTGATGAGTGTGTGGTTGTTTCATACTAGATTGAAGAAGATTCGAGGTTGCTAAGTTGGCATTGATGTGCCTAAAATAATTTAAGTAACTTGTCACCTTCTAATGAATTTGGGTCCACCTCAAAATTTTGGATAGTGGGACCCACCTCTTAATTGTTCCCGATCTTTTTTAGTGCGTTCTTTGTACTTGTTCCCACATTGGTTAAATGTTGCTAAAAAGCGAGCCCCCTGACGTTACACCTAGTTATGGACACCTCTGTTGCATTAAGCAACCTCTTCATAATTTTGGCCAACCTTCACTTTAGTGTATTTAGCAACGTTTTTGATGTTGTTTAGACCCCCAGATTCTAGTAGTGGATGGCGTTGTAAATGTTCTAGACAAGAGGTGCCTGATCTAGTATCGTACATTCATAGATATTAAGCTGATATAGCTACTGTTGTAACAATGGTTGTTGATCTTGAATGGACATCTTCATTGCTTAATTTCTGTTTTCCTTCGAGGAAATTTACTCTACAGGATGGCAATCTAATTTATACATGCCACATGAACCTTATGTCAGTTATACATATTCAATGTATATTATATCTGAAGGTAATATTGAGCAGATCTTCAAGCCAGTTGGTAGCTTAGAGATCAATGTGCGGTGCAGCGTTGTCTGCAGAGAATAGCAGCTGAGGATGTTCATATCTATAATCAAGTTTTGGCTCATCGTCACGGTAAATGGAAAATGCCAGTTCCGGTTTAGGTGACCGGGAAAGTAGAAACGGGATGCTATGATAGGATGTCTATGCAGCATGAGAATCGAGATTATACAATCCCCTTTGCTTCAAACACTGACTCAATTCTACGACATACTTCATATGAACTTCACATGATGCAACATGGTATTTCTCCTTCTTGCCAAGTTACCATGATGCAGCGACCACTGAAGGAGTTGATCAAGATCGAGTACCAGCATCGAGTACCAGCATCGAGTACCAGACTCTACAACAAAGAGATTCATGATCAAGATCGAGTACCAGTATAAATTGCACCGAACTAGCACTACTAGAATCTGGGGGTCTAAGCAACGTCTTAAACGTTGCTAAATACACTAAAGTGAAGGTTGGCCAAAATTATCAAAAGGTTGCTTAATGCAACATCAGAGGTGTCCGTAACTAGGTGTAACGTCAGGGGGCTAGCTTTTTAGCAACGTTTAACCAACGTGGGAACAAGTACAAAGAACGCACTAAAAAAGATCGGGAACAATTAAGAGGTGGGTCCCACTATCCAAAACTTTGAGGTGGACCCAAATTCATTAGAAGGTGACAAGTTACTTAAATTATTTTAGGCACATCAATGCCAACTTAGCAACCTCGAATCTTCTTCAATCTAGTATGAAACAACCACACACTCATCAAAGAATCTACAACCATGTTCATATATATAGTTAGTTGTGTCTCCCAACCATGCAAACGATATGGGTTTAGTGGGCGGTTCTTGTGAAGATGGGAACAATGTTCCCACCCAAATTCCATCAAAACGTTGCTCAAAGCAATGTTGTCCCACCAAAAAAAAAATCCAAGGCAAAAAAGCCCTCAAACGTCGTTTTGGACAGAGGCGTTGCTAAGTAACGTTGCTTGACCAACCCCTTTTCTAGTAGTGTAGTATATCTTTAACGCACTTTGCGTCTCTAATCGTACTTCTTCATCCCCAATCTTCCTATTTTTCCAACCTCGTAAGGTTCGGGGGAAAATGAGCACTCTGATAGCTGTTATCTTATTTACTGAAATCATGCAAGAATAATAGAAGAGAGCTAATTTGATAAACTAGATGAGCTAGTACAAGTTCTAAGTTCCTATTGAACACTGATCCACCAGTGTTGGCAGTCTAGCTCTTCACGTACAATGCGTGATTCCGTTACCCGTACAACGACGTGGACACAGTTTGTTCCGAAAAGATGATCACAGTGCAACAGAAGGCTGATGGCACCTATTACTTTTCAAAAAAGAGTGTAATTTTAGCAACGGTCCTGGAGAACATAACCCTTTGGACATGCATAATTCATCACTTTGGCAGCTATAAGCCTGTATGCATGCCAAACTGAGAGAGTTTGAGGTTCAATATGGGTTCACAATAGGAGAAGAATAACACTGGCCTTCTTGTGATATTACTTACGTCACCAGACCTAGATTACTTAGGTTAATTGCCAAAAATCATTGCAGATGGGGCCGCAACTCTGCCATCAACTTGTGGTGCAGACTCTCAATTGAGGCACCGTCAACCTTCGACCCGAAACCTTGGGCCCATGAATTTAGCTCCACTTTACAGTTATTTGTGAACCCATGTGCCACTTCTCACCAACCATCTCACCTTCCTCATGGCTCATTCATAGTTTACCATTTGATATGATGATATCTTACATTTACTAGACCAAACACTGCATATTGTGTAGACTAGAGTATTTCGAAATGCCTACATTAATTCCGGTACACGCAATTTGCAATGGTCCACCTCAATTCTCAATCCACATCAAATCATGTTCCTCAAAAATAGTGTGGAATATTTCAAAATTGTTGATACAAAATTAATGTGGATTTTGGAGAGGTGGTAGCGAGCTGAGGTGAGGTGGCGGTTAGCGATGAGGAGTGGAAGATATTTGGTAGTGAGAAGCAGTGTGGTGCCAAAGAATGGCATGACACATGTTGAAATGTGTCCACATCAATTGTGTTCCAAAACCAAAATTAATGTCGTCCACATCATTTTTCATCCACAGTACCAATGAATCTACACTATATTCAATGTTTGGTGTAGTGTGTACCACCCTCAAAGATTGTAGTAGTCTTGTTCACTTGGTTAATGTCTTCAAGCAGAGTCCAGACTTGTCAGTTCTAAGGTAATCCTCCCATAACTGACAAGTAAAGCAATGTGCATACTTGGAGACTTCTTGGAGAAGACAAGTAATTATACATTTATTTTTCACCAATAGCCAGCAGAATTACAATTTCAACCGGTGATTTTGTATCTTATTAATGAAATATAAATTAGTTATGAATTTTCAAAGTGTGTTGCCATGTTTAGTCGGTAGTTGATAGTATGTGCCCCAATAAAGGCCAACCAAAAGTAAGGGGTCCTAACTAATAGCAAACCTCCATTTGGTGTTAAATGAGTGGTACCTCAATTTTATAGGTATTGGTTACGGATTTGGTTGGTTATCATGGGAGTTATCTTATACAAAGCAAGGCAACATGAGTCAAAACATTTCAAAAAAAACAAAAAACAAAAAACAAAAATCTACAGAATTAAAAAAATTGGAAATTGAAAACATTGAAAATTAGTAGGAAATCAGCACCAATCTGATTAGACCGAATCAAATGAGGCGAATATGCAACTGTTATCCATCAAGGTATCGATAATTAAATGTGGTGTCACTGAACTGTAGGGTTGGAAAGAAAAGAATGATACAGTACACTCTGGGATCAAGAATGATATCAGCATAAGGTAAGCCCCCCATAACCAACAAAAACCCATAGCCAACGCCTATAAAATTGGGGTATCTTCCATCTCATTACCACCAACTCAGTTCCAAATGGAGGTTTGCTATTAGTCCAGACCCTTACTTTTGGTCGTTGGTTATGAGGGGTACCTACTGCTGGCCACCTGCTAAACATAGCTGCACAATTTGAAAATTCATAACTAATTCAATTTTCATTGAAAAAATATGAAATCACTTGGGTTGGAAATGTAATTCTATTGGCTATCACTGAAAAATAATAGTATAATTATCTCTTCTCTCCATATATGCACATTCCTTAACTTGTCGGATTTAGGGGGGCTTACCTTATATGCAAGAGGGTAGGGCTGGTGGTATGTGTGTGGACCCGGTCCATTACTACATTACTCTAATAATGATGTTTACACTCATTCCTCTGATAAATTATAGCAAAATATGGCGTCGTGTGGATGGAGGTGGTACAAACTTAGTAGAAGCTCAAAATTAGTGGTGGGTTCAATAGAGGGCTTGGTAACTTTGGCCTGATTGTACCTCAATCCACTTCCATGGTTCAGAGGTGCAACCATCATTCTAAAATCATCATTTTAGAGGCGCATTAAGGTTGATAGAGAGGCCAGAGCACTAGTGAGGCTGATCGCAGTGCTTATAAGTTAGATGAGGTTGTAAATTAGCAGCATTAGAAGTATAGCTTATGAGAGATATGATTATAGTGTAAACCACCTTAATTGATTTTAAATGCTATAAGTTTCTACTTTGATGAATATTTTTACTAAAATTTGGTTACAATGATCCCCTCCGTAACACTTCCTCATAGTACAAATTTATAGCATTTCCAAGTCAATTAGTGTGGTTACACTAAATATCATCATTAGTGTAGTCCATGGATCCAACTTCTCAGAAGCATTCATCCAAGCTTCTTAGCTTCTCAAAGCATGCCTAACAATTTTGGATTTGAGGCCATTAAATAAGGCTTTTAGAGGGTCTATTTTGGGGTCACGGAAGAAGGCTTGCAGGTACTTGCCCCACGAGTCTTTAAAATCTCACCTCCAACTTCTCTTTGGACCAATGAGAGACAAGAACTATGAACAAGTCAACAATGGCGTTGGAGCAAGAATAAGGGCACCCTATAAAAGCCTAAAATCCTCTTTATAGAATGGACCTTTATGTTGTAGAGGGACTCATGGAAAATTTAAGGTGTCTAAGGGTGTTGGTGGAGAGCATTTCCTTGATCTTTGACCGGATACAATGCTTCTCTTTGTTTCAAGCCCCGTTCGAGCCTCGAGGGAGCTCTTGGTGATGCTCTCGATAGTGACATGTCCTACTATATCCCCTTAAAACCAACCAGAACCCATAACCAACACGGTCAAAACTATAAATGTAAGGTTTTGTTTCCATTCTTACTCATTACTCATCGCACTAAAATCAACAATTTTGAGGTGCTTACTAGTGCAATTTTGTCACGGTTCTTATCGCACTAAAATCAACAATTTTGAGGTGCTTACTAGTGCAATTTTGTCACGGTTCTTGAGGGGTTAATTTCATGTCTCAACGTGACCCCTGTTCAACGTGGGATCTGGTGTGTGCATGTGATGAAGCCCCCTTGGACCGGACTGGAATATTTTTTGCGACGGCCTCGTGGGCTGGGCGTCGCCACCACGCCACCAGAAACGGGGTACTATATATCCTACTCCAAATATTAGTTTGACAAGGTGCGGATGATCATTCATGCATGCTCGCCAGTGGACACCACTTGCACCCGAATCCTGCAACCCCCCACTTGATGCCAGCCCGCTCTACACTATCTCCCAGTTTAGCAACTTGCCGTTTCGGTCCGAGGTGAACTCAACGCCTCGGTCCTCGCCATCTCTGCCTCTGCAACCAGACATCATTCATGAACCAGCTAAATCCATTTGCCACTCCATTTCTTTCTTGACTCAGCTTCCCAGAACTGTTCTAGCGTGTTGTAGGTTCACTGTTCAAAGAGTTGCTTTCGAAGCGCAAGTTGGAACTTCGAACCGGTCCATATATCGCCACTACTACTTTCCATGACATATATAAGGACTGCAATTTCGGATCGGTCTCCAGTCAAAGTTCTGATCGTCGAACAGCCTGACAACCGCATGAGAAAACTGCTGCATCAGTCTTGTCAATTGTTATCACTGCTGGTGCTGTTCCCGTCTTGCGTGGAGCTCTAGGGAGTGTTGCGGAATTATTCATTCTAGCCGCCGGTTTATTGCTTGTCGATCACTGATCACCTTCATCTGCTAACGCTTAGAATCAACAGGGTTCAGTCATAAATTTTCTCTTTGTTAGCCGAGGGTGTCAGTTTCGGCGCCAGCAACTGTTGCGTGGTGGGTAATGTGCAAGATTCCCTCCAGTGTTGTCGTCGGTTTAGTTTATGTCTAAGACTAGTTTGCTGTGGAAGTCTCTCTTAGGATGTTCTCTCTTGTTACTAGCTAGAGCGAGGTACAGCCAATTTGATGTTTAGATCACCAGCCAGCTACGGTCTGGCTTTTCAGTTCCAGTATGACGGCAGTGGATCGCCTTCCGATATGAAGGAGCTCGTTCCAGATTCTTCTCAAGAGAGTCCACCCGAATGGAGAACTTTACACGGCCAGAAACCTGGAAAGAGGAGTAAGGTTCTGTCTTACTTTACTGTGCTTCCTTCCAAAGTTCGTACAGAGGAACAGATGTGTTACAGGTACGACTCGTCAAGAGAGGTGGTATTGGTGATGGTCAAGGCTTACGCAGTGTCGCTCTTTCTCACCGGACTGGTCCTGTACTGGACCGCTAGCGATGCCTTCTTGGCATTACATGCCCACTCTGTCCTCGAGTAGTACTCTCGATATTAAAATTTCGAGTAGTAATCTCGATACTACCAACCATCTTTGAGGAGGCAGGGATTGCAACACTCATCATAACCTAAAACAGAGGAAAGACGTGATGCCGTTCGGCCGAGCTAGTACTCCTGTCCAGGGTTATGTTACCGATATCATCGACTTTACTTCTTCACATGGACAGCATACGAGAGCGATCAACTCCAGGTTCACCAACAGTGTTGGTGTGGAGGTGCTACGTTAACTTCGGACGTGCTCTGCCTCAGTCGATCATCAGCCACAGTTGCATTGGTAGAACTCGACAAATCATGTGACTCATCGCAGTTCACCGTAACGGTTGATCATTGATTTGATACGATCCAGACGGTGTGAAGAGCAAATTATGTGTGAGAAGAGCAACAACACCCCAGCCTCTTCACAACTGAGTCTGCACCGAGCAAGCTCAAGAGGCGACCAGGCGAGTGCTACAGATTGGAAGCAACAAAGTTTGGGCATTGTTTTGACATCAGATGGCCTGGGAAATCACCTTTCATGCCGAGAGGCAAGGTATTTGTATTCTGAATATGAAAACATGTATTCAACTGTATTTTGTATTTCGAATACGCCCAAATACATGCTTGAGTGAGGCAGAGAGAAGTCGCATGTATTCAGCAATAAATGGGTCGTCAGCAACGTATACTAGTACATCAACGTATACTAGTACATCTGAAAACATGTATATAACGAATACATTTGAACACATGTATTCAATTATCCGAATACATGTGTTCAATAATCTTGCCAAGAAGTGTACAGTACATCAAGAGTTTCATGTTTGAAAACTTAATTCGACAAGATCGGATGGCTGTATATTCTAATTTGTTCAACTGGCAGTTGAGGAAACTTCATAGATTTCTAGAGCTCTGGCCAACTGTTGAAGGTACAGTCGACCCTCTTTAAATGTTAATGGTCGGGAGCGGCCAAAAACATAACACTTATCGAGGTATAACACATATTGAGTTCCGACCTAATTTTTGAGCCATTTTCCATCCATTTTCCATCAAATTTTCATCCACCAATATAGTTTACATTCATTTTTTTCATCCATCATGGCATTTTCATCCTAAATAATCACCATAAACCCTAATTTTCATCGTACTTGGCCAATTTTACTACCTTGTATTACATTTTACTAGCCTTGCTTTTATTTACTACCCCATACTTTCTCCAATTTTACCAACTTTAACATTTATAGAGGTGAAGTTAATAAAGGAGGGAGCGGAGAATGTGTTAACACTTAACACATAACACTTAGTAGTGTTAATTTTTCGGGAGCGAGATTTTTCATAACATTTATCGAGGAATAACACTTATAGAGGTATCATTTAAAGAGGGTCGCCTGTATGTTGGCCTTGCATGCCATTTGACATGTCTTATGAGAAACATATGTGTGAGGTATTTCAAGCTCAGGGGTTGCTTGTATAATACCGAACATATTAACGTCAATAAATATAAAACTTCTCAAACATTTTTCCTCAATGATGATAGGATAGTACCTTTATGGGAATGATGTTCTTTCCAGAGGCATATGATGAGGTCTTTCTATATTAAGAACTTGGTGTGTAGCTAATTTCCATTTTAATCATATCCATATTAATACATTACCTCTAATGTCTCAAAATGTCTCAATTGCATTCTCTAATAAACTTCATTTTTATGTTTTCGTATATAAGTTATTTTTACTAAACTTAATATGTTTCTTTCCTTTATGGCAGTATGGTAGACCCATTTGCCTAATGTCTCTGCCTAATGTCTAATGTTTTAGCCTAATGCCTTCCCCTCGTTTATTGAGGCCTTTGCAGTCACATCTTGCGGAAATGCAAACACCATTGTGTGTGGCTAAATCTCCATGCTTTCTTAGAAGAGTTCAAAGATTTCTAGACTTGGACACACTAGAGACTAGTGATGGTGATACTAGCACTATTGTGTGTCATGATTAATATGTGCGTCTGCAATATGTGTCACTAATTCAAATTGCATTTCCAATATGTGTCTCCATTGTACTTCTTTGTCATTGGTATAAACTTCATTTATCACTAGGTGAAATATGCCACAAACAGTTTTATCATGTACACATGTTGAAGCCTCCTCAGCACCATATTCTACTGGCTATTCTAAGCTCCAAACTAAAATTCTTTTGTGTGGATTATCAATCTTTATTTTTTCTTTTCAATCCAAACTTCTTTCTTCACCACATTTGTCACCAGTTACAGTATGTCCCTTATACACCCCTTTTATATTGATGTGGGGACTTCTCGGCACCAAAGACCCATTCCAAAACAGGAGAAAAATTGCAAAAAAATTCATTCACATTTACTACAACAACATTCATCTACTTTCATTTATAATTGTCTGTTTAACATTGCTTGGATCTAAGAGATCATTAGTTTGGAAATATTTCCTTCATATACAAGTTTGTTACTCCCGCGGATATTGGTCCTGACTCCTTGAATTATTTTAAAGATATAAAAAATTCTTAAATACTTGGTTTTAGGGGTCTCAACTTAAGTAAATATGTTATTTTGTTCACTTCTCATTGCTCATTGCTCATTACTGATTGTTCATTGCTTAATACTCATTTCTCACATTTTAGCAATCCTAATGTTGCGGTGTATGAATTTGAAGATATGTCCCTCAATCTTGCTTCCATTAACTCATATATTTCTATGACAATTTCACACCAAAAACACTTCAAAATTGTTGATTCCAGTGCAATGAGTGAGGAAAGAAACAATTTTGATTTTTTTCATGTTTTACTCATAGGATCCCAACTAAAACTTATAATGTAACGTATGCACAAAATCTCATAAACTTTGAAGGATTGAAGGATTATAGTGTTTTTTCTATGGAGTAACAAGTCTTTTTTTGTCGACTTGTATGTTTTAGAATGATAATCCCAATGGTCAATAAAGAGTTTACATCGGATTGAAAGATTTTTGTGGAAAAAATATGAAGTAAAAAACATGAAGATCTCTACGTTTTATGTAGAAAAGAATTATTTTTTTGGGTACCTTGTCCAACAATGTGTGAAAATGTTTGATGTAGGTTAATATGTTATTTACATTGAAGACAATCATTTTTTTTACTATGTGAAAGGAAATGATAGTACTTGCTAGAATTGAAAACCTCACATTTAACAGAGTGTCTTACTAAAAAAATTGGAGTTGCCCAACGTGCCCGTAATCTAAAACTTTTTCTTTAGGATGGCATAACTTTCTGTCCATAGGTCCAATGAGAATAAAGTTTATATTCCCATGCACTTCTTGTCTTCTTGCCTTTGTACGAAATTTCAAAGTTATTAATATAAAATACAACTATGGGAATGTGCTCAGAATTTGCAAAAGTCCACATGGGGACTCTTATCATTTAGGGGTTAAATTAAGGATTAATCAGTTTGAAAATAAAAACATTGAATCTTGATAATAAATAAAAATTACTTAAATGGCCTCAAGTAGGTAGACTTACGTATTAAATTTTAATGAATAATTTGTTGAGTGTGATGACTATTCTTTTTGGAAATTAATAAATAATGTTTCTTTAGAATAATATAGAAATATTTGTCTCAATGATGGCAACCCTACTATGGTGCCATGGTATTATCCAAATCTTGTCAGGGTCCAAGAATGGGCATGGAAGGTACTAGGCAATAAACCAGTACATTGAACACTGCATATAGTGTGGACCAAAGTAGTTTGACTTTCTACACTAATTGGAAATCTACATCCAATTGGCAATTGGCACGCTTGCTTGGCCAATCAGGTTTTGACATGCATGTGCTTGATGCAAATTAGTGTGGGTGATCCACATCAATTACTAATCCACACTCCATTCAGTATTAATCCTTTAGCGCCCAGGAAGCCCGAAATGGGACTCCGGAGGTGCTAAAACTCAATTTGCATGAGGAATTAGGCTTCAAGATACAAGGTTCAAATTTGCGCATTCATTACACGAATACTCTCCAACAATCAGATCATGATTTGGATTTATAGAACTCTTGGAAAAGCTAGGAATACAACACAAAATACACCAAATACACTAAAATATAATGAATACAGTGAATACCATGCTACATACTATGTTGTATTTCACACACATGCACATTGATTTTGGTCTTAAATTTTTATTGAACTTTGTCTTTAAGACATTCTTTATTGTTTTGTGATTGTTGATCTCTCTCCTCTCATACGAAACTTCCGCTTTGATTCGTATAAGGTTGGAACATTTTTGTATACAATCAAGTAGAGAAAAGAAAAAAATCACCAATAATTGTGTATAAATATTTTTTTCACATGTGATATGTCAATGCGAGGCTATCAACCTAGTGCACATGTGAACCGCTCTTTTTCAAAATTAAAAAAATTCTTACAAGGATCTACTGATGGTTAAAATAGTACACCCTCCATAATCCAAATTTTCACTACCAATACATGGTAACTTTAAACACTATAATCTATTCCATGAACCTCCTGGGCGATTTGACAGGACAGCCTCCACGCTTGGACTTACCGGGTGGGGGATGAGGTGGTGGGGCCAAAACCTGGCCCCTATTTTGTTTTTGAATGGGGGCCTAAATTTAGCCAAAGGGGGACTTGTAGGCTAAATTGGGGCCGTAGGTCCCAATTTTGTGAAAAAAAAAGCCAAAAAAAGCCTCTGACCCCCCCAAAATGGGAGGGCCAGAAAAATGAACCCATGCAATTAAGACGGGGGCCCACCTCGGGTAAGTCCGAGCGTGGGGGACGTCCTGTCCGCGCCCCTCCTGGGCGGTAAAGGGTTAAGTGTAGTCGTCGCTGTGCATGGCATGTGATATCAGCAATGTGCATATTCCCAATCATAGTGTATCAACAATACAGATTCTGCAATCATAGAAGAGCATGGTGAAAAGGTGATATTTGTTGGGATTCAAGCTTTCCCAGAAAAGGCTATTCTGGATCCATTCAAACCACAGAAAGTGTGTGAAAAAAAAAGAAGCCGAAAAGTTGTGTAAGGAAGGCACACAAGTTTGCCATATCCATTGCTCTGAGTTGTTCCAAAGGCAGTAGGCTATCAGATTGCTTATTGTACAATTCCACAAAGGTCTACAGTTGAATGGTGACTTCAGATAACTGGATCCCTCTATCCCTCCCAAGTGTTGCACCAAGGAGCAAGAAGACACTCACAAAGGTTTATGTAAACTTTGACTGTATGGATTATAAGATGCATGTAATTGAAGAGTGTGAGTGGTTCTTTTCTTTCCTGTAACAGGATTATCAACGCACTTTGACTCAAGGTAATGGCATATTTTTTCACTACATATTGCATAAACTTTATATATCTATGTTCTACCTTGGGTTAGGTCATTGCATGTCAAAAATCATAAGTACTGGAGGTGTTTTGGAAAATGGACTTGCAATGATTAGGGATATAGAAAGTAGCCATTAATTTAGGACATCAATTTTTGTTTTTTTGTTAAGAAAATCATTTGAGATCTAAGATCCAAAATGTGGATAGAATCATAATGCCCAGTTCTGGTGGGGGAAAAAAACTGAAAAATTAGTAAAAAAACTTAATCCCTAGTAAAAACAATGAAGGTTACCAAGAACTTTCCTTCACTGCTACCGGTCCCAAAATGTTGCAAAATTAAGCTCTAAAGTAGTATTATTCAACTCTATAGTACCATGCTTCCATCCATGCGGTCAAAGTTTATAAAAATTTGTGACTATATTACTTGATTGAGATCCTATGGATAAAATTGAAAAAAAAGTTTTTTTTCCTTTGTTACTCATTGCATTGGAATCAATACTTTTGAAGTATTTTTGGTGTGAAATTATGAACGAATTTTAGGTGTTAAACTTTTCTAAACCAAAAAACTTCTAGTGTATAAAGCTCATCCTACAAAAATCAAAGTTTTCTCACCTTGGTGGGCACATTGCAAACAAGGACTTCTTCTTTCTTACATAGAGGTAAGCAAAATTGATGTTTTTTCTCAATTTTATGTTGGAAAAGTCTTCAAGAAGGGACATCAATCTTTGCTTTGACTATTTAATTGTAGGAAATCTTGGGATTTGACTCTTTAAAACTTTAGAAAATATTGAATTTGACAATAAAATTTAAAAAGGTGAATTTTCTACGTTGTGCACTTAATCCACTTCAAATATTGTTTACAATATGCTTCAAATGTCATCTATGTCTAAACTTTGGTGTACAATTAGCTAGCATAGTCATCTAGTTTGTCATGGGTCGAAAAATTCCAAATCTATAGTGCAAAATTGTAAAAATAAAAAAACTTAAAAAATGTTGACCTCATTGGGAATATAACAAAATATAAATGACTTTAAAATTCCAAATGCTATAATCTTTCAATATGTGAGGTGAATTTTCTTCAACTCCTTTTCACTATCTTCTATGACCCTAATATTTAACTCATAGTTAATGTTGACAAAAGTTGGTTTGTAGTCATTTATAAATTTGCACCACAAATGGCCGCTTAGAATTGTTTTTTTGGAACATTAGAGTTTTCCTAAAAGTGCTTCTCAAAGGGAAAAGCTAGCATGACAGTGGTGCCAGACTTGACAAAAAAAATTTATGCACCAAATAGACTTCCAATAATCCTCATACTCCATTTTTACACACTAGTGAAATGCATAAAAATCAATGCTCTTGGGCCCTACCCCATGCAAGCTAAATCTCTCCAGTAGTACCTGAAGTTCCCAAAAAGTTGACTTGTGGATCCCCACACCTTTCCTAAGCCAAGTCACCATGTGCATGTGGTCCCAATTACTAACATAAGCCCCTTAGATTTGGGGTGACATGCGAAGTCACCCTGCTTTACTTTCAAGTAAACTTTATTGTCATGGAATTTGATGGGTTAACTTAGTGCACCAAGTGTTATAAAATGAGGGCCCTCCTCTTTGTTTTCCTCAAGAACAAAAACAAATGACTAAAAATAAATTAATCCCTCAAGGACCGTGACTATTTCACACCAAAAACACTTCAAAACTGTTGATTCTAGTGCAATGAATAAAGAAGGAAACAAAACTTTATGTTCATGGTTTTGACCGTGGGATCTGAATAACAACTTACCAAGTAACATACTCACAAAATTTTAATAACTTTGACCGCACGGATGGAAAGATTAAAAACACGCAATTAAGCAATTATGTACTTAGCCAAATGCATAGAACGAAGCTAAAAAACAACAAGATTTTTTTGAAAATTAAAAATAAATATAAATATATATAAATATATTAGTATCGCTTTCGTACTAAATTCAAATGTTTGTAGCATTAAATATTTGCTTCTACATGTGCATGTAAGAGATATACATTCTCTATTTGTTGGAACTTATAAAGAACACATGATTATTAATCTAATTTTTGTTCCTTTTAAGATTGTAACAATGATGTACTTACATTTAGTAGATACACATTTGTATGATTATACAATTTTAGAGTATTTGACTACAAGAGATTCAATAATAAAAGACGTGATTGAGTGAGAAAGTGTAAGGTACTTCACTCTTTATTATATGCAAAAACATACTTAATCAAATAATTTAAAACTTCAATAAAGAAATATTGAAATCAAACATATCATTTTAATCTTAAAATATCAAGTGTATCATACTAATCTATCTACCACCTAAACATCACTTGCTCTACTATGCTATAGCAAAAGGACTCGCATTATTCTCCGGTGACTCGACTCCCTCCATGTGTCCTATGGCGTTCTCTACCATAGCAAACAATTCATGAGCGTGCACTGGATGATCTATCGTATCTCCAAGACTAATGGACGGAGACTCAACATATTTATAACTGCAAGGCTCACTATGTCGTGTGTGTAATACAATCATCATTATAGCAAAATTCATCCTTTAACGACATTTCTCCATTTGAAGAGAAGGCCCCTTGAATTGCAGTGACGTCCTCCAATACATCAGATCTTGGAACGGATGGCAATATCGGTTGTGTATCACTTTTAGTATTAGCAACCTCTCATGTGTCTCTGATTCAATTTGTGCTTAGAAAGACACCAAAGGCTGCCCGAACGTTCATCTGCACCGTGAAAAATTTAAGCCAGTCGGATGCTTCTGGCTCTACCTCAAGCCTTTGAGAAGCAAATGTATTTGACTCTCTGCCCATTGCCACCAAACTATCATCCACTACACCAATATCTTACATCCCCCCTATAGGTGTTTCTAACATCCCCCCTACAGTGTCTCCCACCGCTGGCTTCGTTGATAGAATCCTCTTCCTTGTAGGAGACTTATCCACTTCTTTTTTATTAGTGGTTGAGTCCTCATCGATTGAGCTGTTCTTAGACAAATAATATTCTGATCCAAATGAATGTGGCGACCTTTAATTCACAGTTCCTTCTTCTTTGTCGTCGTTCTCTTACCTCTCTCCACCAATCGCCTCTTTGATCTACTATTCCATGTTAGGAGCCATATTTGTTCCACTTTTCGTCTCATTTATCAACATTAGTCCTTAGAAACTGTTGCACAACCCATTGTCTAGAAATCTAGCCCTCTCCGTGCAATTGTCAATGACAATGATCTCAGATCCTTGGAAGTCCCCTTCAAGGATAGAAGGAATGGCCGTAGAAATACCACATGCCACTAAACTCCAACCTCGAGGCAAGTACATTCCGGACGAGGCTATTTTGAGAGCGTAGACTTGCGAGCGGAGAGCGGCGAGCCTTGGTTCACGAGCCTAAAGCACAAAAAGTAGAGAGTTTTGAGGAAAAAATAAAATTTTCTTAGATTATTTTAGGGAAAAGAAAACTAAATTTAGTACGTCACTGGCCCTATTATTGTGGAGTAGGTGGCTGAAACATTGGACAAGCCAAAATAGTTTTTGACAATAAATAGACTTCAAGAGGAAAAAATTGCAAGTCATCATGATGAAGGCCTATGACCGTGGTGATAAGTTTATCAAATGATGAAAATATATGCTTTTTGAGGTTAGGAAGATAAAGGAGAAGATGAACGGGTGGACATGAAGAGGGCAGATAGAAAGTTGGTAGCACAAACACACCTGAGATGGATAAAAGAAAATGACGGTGAAAAGCATTATTGTGGAGGGACTATGAGTGGTATGGATAAGAGAGTTCATATGAGAAATTGGTGATAAACAAGGAGAGTAAGATAGTAACGGTTTAGAGATGGAAAATGTCAGTTTAGGATAGAGATACAATTTAGGGGAATTTTGATGGAGATCAAGTTAGGACATGATGTTTGTGAGAGGAACAACTAGGGTTGAAAGAGTGCATAGAGGTGTAAGGAGACCAAAAAAAATTCTACAAGTGGAGAATACATGTGCAATAAACATCCATCATGTCATTCCCATGTGGTATACAAGAAATTGTTCATGAATGAAATGTTGAAGTGGCCCTTTTTGTCTTACCGCAATTTTTGTAGAATTGAAAGAAAATAGTACCCTATAGAATTTTGAAGTATATTTAAGCATCGTAGTGTTTTAGAAGCAAAATCTAAAGGAATCATTTAATCTCATTCCACGTGAAACTAGAAGTGTGAATGAAGACATCTAGGTCCTAGTCAAATCCATATACAATGGTAAAGATATAGTAGAGGTGCTTGAAGTAGGTCCACGCACGGCGGTTGCCAAGTGACTTGTTTGACATCTCTGTGAAATATGGACAAGAATTGGCCAATTGTCAATATAAAGCGTGAAACCTTTGAAATGCTATTGGATTGTAAAGTAATAATAAATTAACCAAGAGCTGCAAGCCATATGATAAGGATATCATAGATCTTTGCAGCTATTGATAGTACAAAGACACAATTGTTATGATGTTTAGTACTTGGAGCTTTTGGATTCATGCGAATGTTATTTCCAAATTTCTTGGTAGAGTGGTCCAAAGGATTGGAAGGAGGAGGATAGTCCGCAAGGTTCATTGAAATGCCTTTTCGCTGAATAGCTTTTGAGGATACATCTCCACACACTTAGCAAGTCTGAAGTTGCCGCACTCGAGAGAAAGTATTTTGGACCTGCTAAGGTTAGTGTCCATCTCCACCGGCAGAGGTCTGGGACATGGAGTTCTGAAAGTGTTTTGGAAAGTATTTTGGAAACTTTCCAAACTTTCCAAAATACTTTCCAAAATACTTTCTAAAATACTTTCTCTCAGAGTGGACCGTGGTTGAGGATTGTGGACACATCGATAATTGTCGTCTTTGTAGAAAAAAAATTGCATCTTCTCCAGTCTACTCTTTTTATAATTTTCCATGAGGTCAATATAAGTTGGAGTAGCCGTAGGTTGCCTATTCTACACAATCCTTGCTACACAATTCTTCTTGTCCTGCATGGCAATGCAAGCTTTTCCTGAGGTCTTAGAAAGTCTTGCAATGTGTCATTGTTCCTTGTCACAAAGCCGGAGTCTTAGACAAATCAACCTCGGTTGGAATGTGTCTGCTTTCGGAGGGCATTTCAGAGTCATCAACTATGAGATCAACAAACTTCAGATCATTATGCTATCTTCTAAGCCGTCGATGAGAGAAACGGATCTTGTCTAGGCAATGGAAGTCAAATTGAGAACACAAAGGGAGTTTTGTTTTTCCATTCAACGAGACAAATTCTTCTTCACTTTCCAAGTGAGGATCTTGTATGCAGGATTTGTCTGCACTAGCCATTGTGGCAAGAGCCGCACAAAAAACCTTCGCATTCCCAATGTGCCAAGCGGTACAATAGACAGTACAAAGTCGTAGTTCTTTTTTCTCAGGATCAGCTCCTAGCTTTCCACTCTTGATAAATTGATAATAGACAATAACCTACATGAATGCACGCCATGTCATCCACAATGGCCACATACAAATCGTCTTTTTTTCTGCCGGACTATTACAGTCATTTGTTGCGAATTGTCTACGTTAAATTACATGACAACATATCCGCCATCTTAACATCAAACAGAACCTGCCATCAAGAAGTTTCATTAGCAATGACTTGGCAGGTGAAGCTGAAAGTGCAAACAAAGACTGAAAGTGACTACAGTACTGTAGCAGAAGACATCGTTGAGCGTAGCTGATGTTGGCCATATTTAGGAACTGGAACCAAACAAAATCATTTGTCGCCATCAAGGATGAATATTATATGCTGTCGGGCTCTTATAGGCAGCTGACGTCGGCATCACAACAAGCTTCCATGGAATTATTATACTACCCAATAAATGCTAAGAAATATATTTCCGAAAGTGTTGATACTGACAAACGATGGAGCGGACACTGCAAGCAAAAACGTTGCTGATGCCAGGTACGTTCAATTGGCAAAAGAAAGGACATTTGTAGTGACACTATGAAGAGGCACCTGATATTGGCGGCCTATAATCAAGATAGGGGAAAAACCAAGGAAATGAAAACTCCCAAAAAATCATGGAAAAAAAAAAATGTAATAAAAAAATGCGCTGTGGATGTTGGCACTGCGCCACCGTAGAACAAAAAGGGAAAATCATTAATAGAGTAGATTGCATTATCCATGTTG
Source organism: Bryoerythrophyllum caledonicum (assembly GCA_963971425.1). NCBI lineage: Eukaryota > Viridiplantae > Streptophyta > Bryopsida > Pottiales > Pottiaceae > Bryoerythrophyllum > Bryoerythrophyllum caledonicum. The sequence goes on along the minus strand of OZ020525.1, from coordinate 8,410,507 downwards.
ACAAGCTGACAAGTTTGACCTTATTTGACAATAGACTTCTTTAATTGTAGAAGGAATCTCAAGAAGAAGTCTCTAATATCGGTACTTCTCTTGAAGGCCCTTCATATATTTAAAAAGGGAACTTTAAAAGGGGTGCTCACATCAACATTCCACTAGAAGGCCCTTCCAATGCTTAAAAATGAAACCTTTAAAGCAGATGGCGACATGAGCAATCCTAGAGAGGGCCCTACACTGAATCTACATAAAAGGTGCCGACATTGACACTGCTCCAGAACACTCGTCTAATATTTAAAGCGGAACCTCTACAAGGGGCGCTGATATCAAAATCCCATTACATGATCCTTAATGTTTATTAATGAAACCTTAGAAAGGGAATTTGGTATTTGTACCTCTTTAGATGGCCCTTCAACGTTTACAAACGGAACCTTAAAAAGAGGTGCCAACATTGGTACCCCTTAAGAGAGATTCTCTTATGTTTTAAAAATATATATCTCTAAAAATGGTACCGACAATAAAACTATACTATAGGGCCCTTCAAACCTCCACAAGAGATGCCAACATCAACACCCTTTCAAAAGCCCCCATCTAAATGTTCAAAGCAAACCTCTAAAAGAGCTACCATCAATGGCACCTCTTTAGAGGATCCCTCCAGTTTTTATCAAGCAAACTCCCAAAAAGGCAGACAACATCGGTGCCCCTCAAGAGATCCCCTTAAATATATATTAAGGAAACCTACTAAAGAGCAGCCAACATCGGCGCCTACGAAGAGGAGCTTTTAAATGTATATAAAGGGAACCTCTTATAGGGCAGCTAACATTCGCGACTTCCTAGAGGACCCCTTAAGTGTATATTATGGAAACCTCCAAAAAGGTAGCGGTCATCGGCACCCTTCTACAAGATCCCTTCAATGTATATAAAGGGAACCTCCAAAAGGGCAGCCGACATTGGCTACCCCTAAAATGTGCAACCACGCTTAAGAAAATTTGAAGATATTTCCGAAATGATACTACACTTCATCATTGGACATTGTACAAATAAGTTATTTGCGGATGAAGTTATGAGTTCAGAACTTCATCCATTGATAACTCATCCGTGCAATGTCCAGTGATAAAATGTAATACCATTTTGGAAATACCTTCAAATTTTCCAGAGCGTGGTTGCACACTCTAGGGGCAGCCAACGTCGGCTGCCCTTTTGGAGGTTCCCTTCATATACATTCAAAGGGTTCTCTAGAGGGGCGCCGATGTTGGCTGCCTTTTCAAAGGTTCCCTTAACATACTTTTAAACGGTCCTCTAGAAGGGCGCCAATGTCGGCTACCCCATTTTTGGTTCCCTTAATATACATTTATGGGGCCCTTTAGAACAGCGCTGATGTCAACAACCCTTTTGAAGGTTCCTTTAATATATATAGAAGGGATGGATTTAGGTTTTGGTGTTAGTGAAAGAGGAGAGAGATGAATAGAGAGTGAGCTCCGTATTTTGTGGTGAGGGGAGGCACAAGGACTTAGTCTAGAAACCTAAATGTATGTGCAGTAAGAGGTTGTTGGCCTTACTGGGAGCCCACATCGTTCAGATCTAGGCGATTGGTGAGGTTAGTGAGACAGATTAGACTTGTTGGAAGAGCTCGAGAC
>OZ020525.1:8345879-8408676 GCA_963971425.1 Bryoerythrophyllum caledonicum | reverse complement strand
GCCCACATATGTTGATTTAGATGCTCCAGATGCATCGGAGCTTCCACCTACTAGCGTTGCGGAGTCGAGCCGCAATCCTTCCGATGCACCGAAGGCACCGTCGAAGAGGGCGAAGCAAAAAATGTCTGCACACGAGAAGGATGCCGGTTATCCACCAAAGGAGTATACCGCATTTCTTCGAGGTGTGGCAATACAATACTACCGTCGATGGTGTGAAACTGACGTGGTGCGATTCCGTCAAGTTTATTTGGAGAAAGGAGAGCCAGGAATCATGTGCTTACAGGCCGACCTCCAGTTGAAATTCGAGCGCGCTCTGGAGAGTTCTGAATCGTTCAAGGATGCATATGGCATGTACCACTATGCTTCATTCATGGAGAGAGTAATCACTCAATGTACGAGTAATGCATCGCATGTATTTGATTGTGAGGTGAAAAAACCTCTCGGGGGCCAGCATCAGCCACGAGACTTGGAACTCCGCAAGTTCCTCGAAAGTGTGAAGACCACCATCGGCAGGTTTTCAAGCTCTCGTACGAGAGGTATGCCTTGGAATGAACAAGCGATGAAGTCAGCCATGGAGGCGCATATGTTGCACAGCGTGCAATTTCTTCCAGAAGATATCGGAGTTTATGGACTTTCCGGATATGACGCCGTTGGTGGATACGGAAAGGTTCAGAAGGTCCGCATCGTGGGTGTGCAAGCCATTTCGGCATACATGGAGTTTGCCGGGAAAATGCCAACGGCGTCTCATCCGAAGGAGAAATTTAGACAACGGTCTCACGAGGCCATGATATGTCATGTTGCACACCCAGGAGTTATAAAGTTTTGGGCGGTGAATACAAAGAATATGGAGGCGTACACATTGTGGTGGAATGGTGGTAGTTGGGCCCATTTTAAAACCGTCGATTCAAAGGCAAATCCGGCGGCTTCGAGCAACTCAATCCTTTCAGCTCCATATATTTCGGCGGAGGATACAACACAAATCTTAGCCTTCCGGAAGAATAGAGCAAGACTTGCCTGGGCTTTGATGTGCACCATGGCCCAAGTCCACAAGGCAAATATCATTCACAATGACATCGCTCCCACAAACGTGCTTCTCCACTTTCCTCCAGAGAAACCAGGATCCGTCTTCATAGGCGTTTGTGATTGGGGAATTGCGAGCCGAGTATCACACGAAGAGCCATCAAAATATGGATTTCGGACAGACACGGAGCTGGACAATCAACGCCGTAGACGACATTGGGTAGCTCCAGAGTTGTTTTACAAATTCGGCCCATAAGATTCGGAAACGGCATTGGATGCGATGCAGCGGCGTCACCAATACACACAGCTCGCCGATTCGTACTCCGTTGGGTGGATGGCTAGAGCAATTTGGGAGAAAGAATCTGACTCAACATTCTTCAAATCAACCGTCAACTACGCAGCTTTTCAAGTGAAGATCGAGAAATTACTGGAGCGAGATCCCCTCAAACGTCCAACACTTTGCAAAGTGGTTGACGAACTAATGGCTAAACCATTCAACTTTGAAGTTCCGGACGCTGCTTCCGCTATGAGATATAGATATTTTGACTTAGCGTATCGATAGTGAAGGTTTCAATTGTTGAACATTTTGCAATACGTACTAGCATTGTGATGTAACGGTGCTTTTTGCCCATCTCGTGATAAATATAAGATTAACATTTTTCATACACATTGCGATATGAAGCTCATGCATGTTAAGAAGTGAGAGAGCGCGCGCGACCCCTAAATTCAATACCCATACGCGCGCGACCCCAAAGGCCACGCGCCAGGCCCAGCCCCCTCCACGAACATGCCCAGTCCTCCCCCACGAACGCGCGCAGCCCCTCTACGAACGCGCGCAACCTTGGCCGGATGCGCCAGCCCCTCCAAGTATGCGCCCGGCCCTTCACCGCGCGCGCCCGGACACTTGCGTTACGCGCGCAGTCCTCCCTGCACGCGCCTAGCCCCTCACAGTACGCGCCCGGTCCACCCTTGTACGCGCCCGGCCCAACACGGTACGCGCCCGGTCCTCCCCTGTATGCACCCGGCCCCTTCAGTGCGCGCCCAGCCCATCTTCGCACGCGCCCGGCCCCTTCAGTATGCGCCCGGCCCATCTCCGTACGCGCCCGATCCCTTCACGCGCCCGCCCCATGTCCGCACGCGCGCGACCTTGTTGACGACGTGTCAGCCACGTAGTCGCCTTCGTGGCAGTGGGTAAATTGATTTACCTCGAATCATGGTCAAACTAGGGTTGACCCTTATAGGACGGACAGCAGCCTCTATCGGACGGACATCCGGACGGACGGCCGAACAACCCTGCACAGGCGGTGGCACCTTCTTTTTCTGTGCTAGGTGGTAGCCGCCGTCCACGCCACATGGATTTGCCGGACCACATTGGTCAGTCCTGGTTACCTCTTTTGTTCAGCATCGTGGATGCGGCGACTTCTACTGCCGCTCCAACTTTGATCCCGCTCCCACCATTTTCATCCACTTGTGCAAATGCTACACATCTTGGCATATAAGGTGTTGTAGTTGCGGGTGTTTGACGGTGTGAGTTTTTTGACACTGGATTTTCAACCATCCGGTGTATTCCACTTGGCAGGTGGTATGTTGGAGGGCAATGTGTCAATGCCATCGTTGGAGGTGATGCAGGCAGTGACGACTCTATCTATCGCAGAGGATTTGGTGGCAATACGGGCAAAGTTGGCGGCGAAGGCTATTTCCGAGTTTGAGGCCAATGCCACTTCCACACCTATGGAGCAATTCACCGGGGATCAGTCCTTGATCTATGGAGTCGCTTATTTGTCTAATAATGTGGCCCGGTAGACACCGGAGCGACGCGGTGTGCGTCTTAGGGTGATACGCTTGGTAAACAATGACGGATTCATGGTGGTTGGTTGTACGGACAGTAATCCCACCCGAGCTACCTGCCTCCGTTTTATGTTAGACTCCGGAGCTCAGCCAATGATGATTCGCAAGCAGCTAGTCCAAGATTTGAGTCTAGGTGCTTCGAACCTCGAGCCTTGCCCAAGTACAATTGTTACATCAATGGAGGGCACGGATAAGGCCATTGGTTACATCCGACATCCGTTGCAGTTGATGTTTGGCGTGGGATCTGGTCCTTTGTTCACCCACGTATCTCTCGAGTGCGCTCTGACTGGCGCCACCAACTACGACATTTTGGTCGGTCAAAAGGCGCTTTCTCTCCTCGGTTTCAGAATGGATAACTAGACGGAGGGGGCCTAGAATAGGCCTATGAGGTCTGCCGGTGATGGCCAAAAGGAGTTCATTCCGATTGACTTTGAAGCTAGCGTAGTGACTTCCACGACGGATGCTATGTTGAGGTGTAGTGCTTTGGCATCCGATTTGCCATGTGGTTCTACGCTTTTAGAGGAGACATATGCTTTTATATTGGGGGTAGCGGAATCACCTGAGTACGTATCAGTGGAGATCCCCGCTCGTCATTGCAAGGATCCACTTCCTCCATGGGGGACTGAGTTGAAGCTCACTTGTCGCAGTCCGGAGATTGTAAACGCTCTTGATGCTCCACAACTTTCAGTGGACTCTTCCACTCCGTTGTTGGCTTACACTCTTCAATGACAACTACCAGATGAGGGTGTTGCCCTCGTGGAGCTATTTGCCGATATCAATACGGGGCTTGAGGCTGTGTTAGAGGTTGGGCTTGAAGTACGGCAGTATATCCACATGGATAGCGGCTTTGCAACCAATTGTGCGGCTCACCTTCACATTCAGTGTCTTCTGGCGTTGTATCTAGAGCAGTTACCACCTTCTACGATTCAAGGGTGTTTTAGCACGTGAATCGTAGAAGTTGCCACGTGATGTGACGTTGATCAATGAGGATGATCTTTGCTGGTTAGGTCACGTGGACTTGGTGATTGCCGAATGGCCTTCCCAATGCCATTTACGGGCGGACAGTGGACGTGGCTTGGATGATCTATGGTCAAGTCTCTTTGTGGATTTTCTTAGGCTCATCCAGTGGTGGATTAGCCACCAATTGACGTCACCGGGATACAATCTAGAGAATGTACCTCCATTGAGGGATACATAAACGAAGGTGCGTGAGGATGGAACATACATCCATTACCTTCTTGGTCCCCCACGTTTATTGATGCCGTGGCGTTGGATTCTTACGCCCATCCACCACGTTGGATTCTTACGCCCATCCACCACATTGGATTTGGATCAACCTGGCATCATCCGCAACGCTCACCTCTGCACTTGCTCAAGTGCAACGGCCCATCACCATGAGGTTAATGACATCTTGGACGACCATCGTGTTTCCATGGAGGTTACTAACAACGATGAGCCACCATTGGTAGAAGTGAACCGCGTTGGTTTCACTCCGGGGGCATTTCCCACGTTGATGTGCTATCCGGGGTCTTTTGCCATTAAGACACGTGGTCCGGGCATGGTTTGGGATTCTACTTCCCAATTTTACGAGGAGCCTTCGGTTGACGAGAGGGAGCGGGCAATGGGCTTTTTGACACGCACCGCCGCCGCACTAGATCTCTCTAAGACCCAGCGCCGTTTTTTCTTGGATATAATCATTAACCTCAACACCCTCATTTGAATTTGCAGCCTTTGTCTCGCCATTCAACATCGTTTGAGTGGCCATCTACGCATAATGGGGGTAGACTCTGATGGTCAGGGGACAGCAATGCCACATCCCACAGAGATTGAGGAAGTTGAGTTGTTTTTTTTTGTTTGAAGAGGCATGCAGCTGAGGAGCTTTGTGCTCAACATGTCTTTGCAGCCTTGGCCGACAACTTTGGTTGAGAGAATGCCCAGGATATCTTTGCCCAATTTTATCTTCACGAGACATGGGTTCCTATGGATCTCGTGAGTAAATAATTCAAAGGCATCAATGCCCTCTCTGATACCAAGTAGCAATCACCAGCCATGCCAATACGCGATGTCGTGTAGAGAGGGGAGTGCTTTGAGAATTCACGGAGGATTTGGCTGCAACCAGAATAGATGGCAAGAGAGTCCAGTCGTGTCTTTAATTCTTCTGTTCTTTAAACCTTCATATCTTCATATCTTTGAATCTTCAAATAGCTCCCCATTGGTCTATCCCATAGTGGCTCTAAACGCGTTAAGGGTAAAGGTAAGGTGATAAGAACCCACGGCCCCAGACGGGTAAAACGGAACAACCAAACCACAAGCTAAAACCGTCCGCAAGATTGGCTCCTAAATTTCAAACTCACGGTGACCAGCAATCGCGCCTCACCGGTGGAAACAACATAAATACGACTGTGTGGGTGATCAATCCCACTTCGCCACGACAAAATTTACGAAGCAGAATTGAAAACAACTAGCCTCCAAATCCGGCTCGGAATAACAAAATAAAGACAACGGGCCTTCAAATCCGGCTAGGAATAACAAGTCACAAGCCACAACACACGAGTCTTCATGTCTTCTTGTCTTCAAGTGTTCAAAAACACAAAGAAACTCAAAAGAAGTGTTCAAAAACACTGTAGAAAAGCTTCCACCAAGGCTGTAACCTTCAAACATGTGCCACAAATGACTCAAAATTCCAATAACTAAGTGTAATAACTCTTTAAAAAGCTAATACAAATAAATAACAGCCCATTACATTTCAATTCATTTTGAACTACTATTCGAAAGTTATATGAGTTCAAAGTTTTGCCCCTTCTAGATATTCAGCCGCTTATAACTTCTTTTTTAAAACTCCAAATCTCAATTGCAATAACTTTTTGAAGAGCTACAGCAATGGTTAACACACCTTTAGAATTTCAAACCATTTTAAACTATTTTCCAAAAGTTATGGCTTGTTGAAACCTCTGCCGTCTCAATGGATGGCCTCGGGATTTCTCAATTTTCAAACCTTCATAACTTTTCAATACAACTCCTGTTAACTTGAAGGATAAGTTTATGGAAAGCTAAAAAATAATTCTACAATTTCTGAAATTTTCAAAGAGAGACGCAAAAACTACCAACTTTAGTGGTTGCCCGAATCTCTACTCCTCTTCGTTGGGTGGCAGCAGACCCTCCTCCACTCACACGCTTGTAACTTTTTGTCTACAATTCTAAATCAAGCAAATATAATCTCCTTGAAAGCGCATTTCAAAGAGAAAAAAATCTTCAAAATTACATTTCAAAATAGTTTTTAGAACCCGAGTTATGGGCCATCAAACTCTCGGTTTTTTACACCCACACACTTCACTCTAAAAACACACTAACATTTTTTTCCCCCAAAATCCGACTAAGAGGGAGAGAGAAGATGCCTACCTATTCTCTAGACCCCTAAGGTGGATGAGATCAGCCCATGTGCATATCACATGGGCATCAAAGCACCCATTGGCCCTTGGAAAACTCAAAAGATAAGTATCTATTTATCTTTTAAGGTCATCAAATCTCTAGACTTTTAACTAGAAAGTAAACTATCCTCTATCTAACATCTTTTAATTTTTAATATTCAAATGGAATACAAAATACTTATATTTAGTACAAAGCTTCAATCAAAATCAAGTAGAGGTAAAAACTAAAGTCAAAGAAGAATGTTACTCCATCTGCAAGAACTTGAGGATGCGCTTGATAGTGATTGCGATGTAATCTGCACGTTGAGTCTACGTCAAAGGATTCATTGGCCCTTCTAATCAACGATGGTGGCTAGCCCTTACCTCGATTGACCTAGATATACAAAAATAATGGTCTTCGTTCTGGCCCTCAAAACTTCCTTCAAATGCCACCTCACAGGTGCCCAGTTCAAGACATCCAGATTGAAGTAAGATTACTAAGACACGAGCGTCCATTTGGAGATTACCATACCAACACCGCTCAATACGAGACTGCTTCAACGAACGAGAAGAACCAGCTTCATCTTGTGGGTGGATTGGCAATAGTGTGGAAACCACCGGCTGGGATGGTTGAATTGGCAACTGAGACAAGGAAAGTTCTAAGTCTACCTCCGGTTCAGACTCTAGATCTTGTGACTTCATAAAAACCCTCTAGTTCGACATTTTACAGTTCGAACTTCAAATCCAAACACAAACTCTAAGAACGTAAAAAAATACTTTGAATTGGTGAATACTGTTTTCGGCTTTTGCCTTTTAAACAATTCCATGTGCAATAAGCGTCATATTGAAGCTACTGGCAGCGTCACCAATAAGACTTGTCCTTCTAATCAAATATAAACAAGTATATGTTTTGCACACTGTAGATATTTACATCAGGACAACGGTGAGTCTTTCACGGTGGAGAAGGAGACGACAAAGTTTGATGATTGGCCATTAGATTTTGAGGCCATTAGATTTGAGGTCATGCATGCGATCAATACAATCGTGATTACAACACCGCAGTCAAACCATCCACAGGGTTGGAAAGGAGAAGCTCCCTGATCGGAGCCGAGCCTCCTCGTAGCTGCAACGATGCTTGATCATAAACGATGAGCGGTGATTTCATGAGCGGTGAGCAGAAATATACTAAAAATAAATTATTCTTACTAAAAATAAAAGATTATTCAAATATTTGATGGATTTATTTCTATTTTGAAAAGCTCTTTCTGCCTATAACCATGGGTTGTCGGATTTTGGAGGCCATCAATTGCAAACCTTTAGCAGTGAATATGTTTTTGTTTCTAAAGTAGTAAAGGGTGCTTTTACCACCTTATATTGGAAGTAAGTTTAGTTGTTGTATCCAACAACGCAAATGAGAAGAAAATTCCGGGGGTGATAGAATGAATCGATGGTTTATATAGGAGTACATGTTTATGTTTTCAAAGTACTCATGGGCGCATTCACCATGTGGTTAAGGAAGCCAAATGAGTTGTTCAATCCAACATCGTGAAACAACCTGCTGTTCTGAGCAGACTCATACACATCTGTAGATGACTTAGAGATTGATCTTTTTGGATTGGTATCCCTTTTAGGAAACGATTGACTCCTTTGTCCATGACTTTCTTGATCTCGTTGAAGCTAAATGTGGGGGCATGGACAAAATGGTCATCCTCGTGATTGAGATTGCACACCACACGGAAGATGTAGTAGCGGTGCTTGCAGTGGTACCAAGCGCCTCTTTTCTTGGTCCGTGCCAACATGTCCTTGAAATCTACACAAGAATAATCCGGGAGATGGACAACTGTCAACCAATACTCTGTTGTGGTTTGCGCCTTCTTTGAGTGAAGCAAGATGATGCATCCATTAGCCGTATACGGAATTGGAATAACCTCCAAGATGTGAGCATCGAGAATACCAGCTGACTTCCAACGGTTTCTCTACTTCACCGAGACCTCGGCGATTGGGAGACGGCGAATGCGACGACAATTGCAAATCGTTGGATGTGCATTGGGTTCTCAAGGCAGTGGAATAGCAGCAGGATGTGCGGCACGATTGGAAGCGTCTCCAAAGAGACGCCTTGGTGAAACTTCTCGGCGATCTTCAAGCTGGAATCCAGTCTCCCCCAGTCTAAGAATCTCCGCCTTTGTGAGGTTGATGCCCTTTAGCACAGGCCATACCTTGGGGACCGGAGGTCGGTGGTTCACCCACTTCCACTTCGTTCCCTTCACACAACGTTCAATGTCGTTAGCACAGTGGAAAAACTCCATGACTTGGTCCTTCATTGTCCTTTGAACGTGTAGAATTCCAGAGTAGGTAGGAGCTGGAGTACTTTTGCCTAGGCGCACAATCTTCTCCTTGCACGTCCTTCCTGTTTGGGCATGTTTAGCAAAGCAACTCTTCCCTGAATTCTTAGGGAGACGAGCAATGTGCCATTTCTTCACATCGCACTCAGACTCATGGACTCTCGTGACATACATAACCCTTCGTGACACCATAGGGGTTGATGCCAGTGGGGACATGATTCGGACGTCGTCAGAGGAAGTAGGAGAACAAGGGAGAGATACATCAATGGCTGGTGGCGCACTCTCCCGGCGTGCTCTAGTGGATCTGGTAGGGACTTTGGGATGGGAGAAGTTCATCTTGTCCGGGCGGTGACTATTAAACTCGGATCCAAGTGGAAGGTCAAGCTTTCGCTTGCTGGACCCAAAGACTTCTTCCCCTTCAAAATGAGGCATACGAGTGCACCACTCCTTAGCTCCGGGCATGCTCTCCATTGCTTCTACAACTTTATCGGGCTTTCCCGTTCTCTGGGCATGGCGTAGTTGCAACCGCTGCTTGGAGGGCCCGTTACCCAAGCGCCCTCCCTTCAAGAAGTGGAAGTAGTTAGTGCACTCCATGAATGCACGTACGAAGTCGTCCACTGTAGCATCGTACAAGTCGTTCCCCTTGTTGCCGGATTGTTGAAGCCAACGGTTATGAAATTATGAATTGTCTCTGCCAAATTGCAAGATGGCATTTCAGCCCGTCCTTCAACGTTGAGGTCCTGTGGAGTACATATCAACGGCACGGATTTAGGTTGTTGGATACAACAACCAAAACGACTAAATACTTGAGGCGGTCAAAGGAGTCTTACCATTTGCATGGAGGCACCCCATTGCTAGTAGCGGTAGTGCCAAAATGTGAGCCACTGGTCAAGCTGCTTAAGAGCTTCATCATTTAGAGCTCCACAAGATTGCTACCATGCCCGAATTGCAAGGGTGATTGAAAGAGGCAAGTGCGCTCGTGATCAACCATCACCTCTTGTAGATCACCAGAACCGTAGATCTTCCTCACTGCATTCCAGTTTGCACTAGCGTTATCTGCCATGAATCCTTTGAAGTTGATGGAGTTGAGCCCATTTCTTGCCATGACTTCGTTGATTCCCTTCCACATGAGACATTGGGCCTCCATATCTTCAGATTGCATGTCACATACGGCAATCGTCATCACTCTATAGTAGTTGGAATCGTACACACAGCACGCCATAGTGGTCCAGTGTTTGACGCGTTTGACATGATCAAACATTAGCCACGCATCTTGCATGTCTCTGTCGGCTTGCATCCTTGTCACGAGATCAACGCCGGAGCCGGGTCCTATCTCACTCATTTTGAGTACAAAAATTTTATCCTTGTCACTTCTTTGGCCAGGAAACATATTTTGCTGGACAAATGGCCATGTTGTACATCTTCTCATTTGGCAAATGCCATCCATTGTTCCACTGCGCCCAACCTGCTTGAATGATGAGATGGCATTCTTAACGTTTCTAGAGGCGAGATTGGCGTACTTCTCCATAACGTCCTTCATATCTTCAACAGTCATGGTCTTCTCTGATTTAGGGGACGTAAGAGATGTTCAGTAAGGAACTCCTTGCTTGCTGCCATCGCAATAGCTGAATTCGTAGCTCATGGGTTCCGCTCCACGTGTTCGCCCAATAACGTATTAATCTTCACCTCGGACTCTCAACAGGTTCCAAACGCAACAGGATGGTCATGGGTGCCACTGTGCACACAAGCACGAGTCATCCATCGTGGTCCTTGGACGTAGTAGATAATGGCATTACATGTAGCAAGAACGGTAGGCGGGGTTTTGCATACCTTACATACTAGAGTCGAACCTTTGGGAATTTGAGCCCCAGGCACAAATGGCATAGGGGGGTTCCCCTTCCACTCCTTGTTGAAGGGCTCCTCCCTGTTGGGGCACTTCAAATAATCGCACTCCATGTTATCACAACGGAGATGTCCAGAACAAGAAGATCTCCGAAAGGTGAGCCCCATTCCATTCGAAATGTTTGAAGTCTTTGTAAGGCACCAGCAATGGCCGTCGTACTTCTTATCCATACCTTCCATGTTTTTAGCTTTGGAGGTGCTAGCGTCCATTGAAGCAGGTGGCAACTCGAAGATGACATCACCGTCGTACGTGGAAGAGAGGAAGTCAACTTTTATTTGGGCACTGTAGCATAGTTGACGGTCTTCAGCACGTTTTTCATTCCTGATCTAGAGGCCAGACTCTTCAAACACGCCACAACACTAGTATGTTCTAGCCTTCTAGGGTTCGGGAATGCAGAGGGGGCCGTGAAGTGAAATATGGAGTCTGAGGTAGACGATGTTGGGAGAACATGGACGCCGGTGGCGTGCTAAGGGTTGGAGAAGTACGTGCTGTGATATCTTCTGGGGGGAAGTCGTCTTCGCTATCAGAGATATGGATGGAGAAGCAACAACGGGATATTCGGAAGCCGGGGTAGAATTTGGTGCGCTTATCTGTGGAGTGTTAACAGCCGGGTTGATGGTGGAAGTGGTGGATTTTCCAGGCGTCAAGATCTTCGTAGATGCTTGCATCTGCATGCACTTAAACCAAACACTTTGTAAGTACCCTCCTTCAAAGACCATGTCTTTTGGTTACTTACAAGTATACTGAGTTGAAGCATGGTGTAGTTGATATCTCCAGCATCATCTAGAACCTTTTCCTCTACATGGATAGTATCTACATTGTAGCCAAAATGAAGTGCAAGTAGCGATGAAGTAACCAGGGCAAGCCAACAACTCCCAATGGAATTCGGATTGGAATGAGATGACCGTCAGTTCTGAGTGTAGCCATTGTATAGACGCAGTTTGAGTAGAGACAAAAGAGGAGAAGAGGATGCCTAAAGGGAGTGACAAGTGCATTGCGGCAGTTGTATTTGTTGATGAATAGAAGTTGGAAAAAGGGGCACATCATGGGATGGCGTGCCGTTAGACTGACCAATGAAAGGGGATAAAGATTAAATAACTAATTAACGCATTGAAGGTTGTATCTCTTATTAAATGTTGACGATTGTTGCTATTGTGAAATAGGTGGTAGGTAGAATAGTTATGAAAGTAATAGAAGACGTCGTTATAGAATTGGGATGAAGGTTAGAAGTCCCTAGTTAGTCCATATCATTCAGAATTTGAAAACGCTCTAATGAAATGATCTGTTTCGAAATGATTTGTTGTTGATCTTCAGATTACAATTTTTTGAGCTGAATTGGTTTGAATCCTAGTTGTCGGATCCAACAACTAGTTTCGAGATGATAACTTACTGGTGTTTGGGTTAGGATTTTGAAAGTCAGATTGCTATATTTCACAGTTGACGAATCCGACAACTTGTTGAATCGGAGATGATAAGTTGCTTGTGATTGAGTTTGGATTATCACTTCTGAATTGGCATGAGTCCTAGTTGTCGGATCCGACAACCTGTTTCGAGATGATCTGTTGCTAGTCTTTAGATTACGATTTTTTGAGCTGAATTGGTATGAATCCTAGTTGTTGGATCCAACAACCAGTTTCGAGATGATAATTTACTGGTGTTTGGATTAGGATGTTGAAAGCTGGATCGCTATATTTCATAGTTGACGAATCCGACAATTTCTTCGGAGATGATAAGTGGCTTGTGATTGAGTTTGGATCATCACTTCTGAATTGGCAAGAGTCCCAGTTGTCGGATACGACAACCTGGTTCGAGATGATTTGTTGCGGTCTTTGTGGATGGATTTTGGGACCCGAGTTGTTATGAATCTCAGTTGTTGGAACCGACAACTAGTGTTTGGATTGGGATTTTGAGAGGTGAATCGGAATATTTTTCAGTTGTCGGATCCGTCCACTTCTGCAGAAAGATGTGTAGCTGGTGCCGAGTTTTGGATGTTCAATCGGTGAATCAGTATAGTTCTCAGCTGACCGATCCGACAACCTTCATTAACTTGAATATTCATTGGCCGATTTTCTGTTTATGGTTGTAAAATTTTTTGAAACCAAATTGTTTGTTGCATGATTTGGGGCTCGATGATGCAATCTTAAAGATGTCGGATCCAACAACCCTCAATTGGATTTGAGTGCAATGGACACTTTTGAACATCATTAGTTCATTTGAATTAGTATATATACATCGTTGATCTCAAGAGAGTTTAGCTTTGGGAAGCAATAGCATAGTGCGTCGTTATCAATGGCAGGGGGGGCTCTTTGTTTCTTGGTCAATAGTTGCAGCTCATGAATTTGGATGAGTTTCACATTTATGACTCCCTTGATGTCGGATCCGACAACCTTAATTTGGTGGAGAATCATATGACAATTCTTCATTGTGGCTGGACAAAATGGTTGCACACCTGGATGGTCGTTTGCACTTCGCATGACTTCTTTGTATCAAATATAGTTTCTATGATGGTTCTATGTGGTGCACCAATCAGAGAAATATTTTGATTGATGTCAATTTTATCAATTTTTTCAGATGGAGAGAAAGTTATTGCAGGCTTCACTAACTTCATGGACTGGTGGTGTAGGTTATATCCCACTATAGCATCCATGTTGCAACCAAGGTCGAGATGACCTTGGAAAAGTTACAGCTCATTGCAACCTCATCAGTTGAGCCGCAGTACAAGGTTCGATGGCTCAAATGGTGGAATAGTTCACCAAGCGTTAGACAGGACCTTCGCTTTCTGAAACCCCCTGCCAGCGAGGAGCATTTGAAGAAGTTTCTTATTCGTGCATCTTTTTGGGCCCGTCTCGAGGAAATGGCCCAGAAGGAGCTTCTTCCATACTTGGATCTCTGTGGTGGGGTGGTTGAATCAAAGGATTTCATGTCCTTCAAAAACTACATCGAGACGTGGCGGATTACACTTTGGGACAAAGCTTTCTTCGGATATTTTACAGGGGACACGGTTCATCAAAAAGGAAAACCTTTTGAGAGCATCAAGGAGGCCAATAAAATAGTGAAGCGGATTTGCCTCAGGTACTTCTTTGTCACCCATACCATTGAGCTAGTGTTCAAATGCTATTTTGTTGAAAACTTACCTTCTTTGACTTCTAATGCCAATTTCCATGATTTTTGAAGGTTTATGAAGCACGGAACTCTTACCTACTAAGGCCATTAAGAAGGTGCCACCAATGGTTCATAGTTGGTACGACCCCGCTTCTTCATCGGATACATTTATCTTCAATCCTCTGCGAAAGAAGAACTATACCAAGGAGCATTTCCGCGAATGCTGCTGGTATCTGGAGTGTCCGAAGAACTTTTTTCCAGATGCAGAGGAGGAAGTTAAGCATCTACTCTCCCCTCTTGAAGAGATATTAGATGACGAAGAAGATATAGAGTTGGTACGAGATGCATTGATTGAGACTCAACTAGATACTGAAGCCGACAACTCTTCAGGAAAGAAAAAGAAGGGCCCTGTTGCGGTGGCATCTAAGACAGAGATTAACACAAAGAAGACCACTACGAAAGGTTCAAAGGCGACAAAGTCTTCAGCTAGGCCTTCGAAGGTGGCCGGTGGAGTCACATCTGGAACTGAAGACAACACCATCATGACTGAAGCAACGAGCTCCCCGGTTACCCTCACCTCCGCCGTATTGACGAAGCCAAACCCACTATAGAAGATCACGATGTCCACGTTGGCCTTCCAGGTTCATATTCACAATACCTCTATTATGGAGCAGTGGAATTTCATTCATAAGGCGTGCCGGTTTGCTCCGGAATGTGTAAGCCCAAAAATAGACCCCCTAAGATAATCAATTTTTAAACCCACAAGGTCCTATTGTTATACCACTTAAACCATTCCTTATGCTTAACTCTAAATTTTACTTTTACTGGATATGGATCTTTGGCATATCCATTTATATATTTAGGATTTAATGATACTATTATCTTAACCCAGTTAAGTGAACTCGATTGACCCTTCCTTGGAATTTAAACACTTAACTCTGGATAAATTAATTAGGTATAAGTAATTATTTAGTTATTTATTATCTAATTATTACGGTTATCATTCATTATGATTATTATTATTTTTAATTTTTTTTAATTTCTTTTATTCTTTATTTTTTAAATTTTTTTATTGTTTTATTTAGTTTTTTTCGAGTTTAGGTCGGCTGATCCAGATCCTGTTTAGTGGCAGCAACTTCAGCAGCACTTATCTTTTGATTCGGGACTCCGAATCCAAAAACATTTCCTCTCAAAATGATCAGCAACTCATTCCCAACTTGAATAGACCACTTGATACATGATTCAAGTCTAACACCGGCCTCAATCAGCAGTCGCAGCAGACAGTCCTTGTGAGTTCCAGTTGGTTTTTTTTTTCTTTAAACCAGCTTAACTTCCTAGGGTTAACTCCAAATCCAGCATTTTCAACCTCTAGTCTCATTAATTTTTCGTGTTCTTGACTACAGACTCGTTTAGAACATCCAACCGGACCTTGAAGACTGCCTCATACAAGCGGCAGCGGTGACCCACAATCACAACAAGCATTCACAACTTCCTCATGAGTCCGCACATCATTCAAGTGGAGACGCCATTCATCAATTTCCCAATGGTTCCAACAAGCACCAACCTTACAAGCATTCAGCTAGACTATTTAGCAAAATTTTGGCTCAACTTACATGAGCCAGCCACCCTTAGTTAAGTCTGCTTCAGCATTCTTGCATCAGCCGGCGAGCAATCACCACTAAGTTCCGAACCCTAATGGCCACAAAATTCTTCCAGCGCTTCCGCGCAGGTTTAGAGATCTCAAAAACTCAGTCAACACAGAAGAAGAACTACTACGACAGCATGCATGTGGGAATTTAGAAAAAAAAAGATAGCTTCACACAGGAAATACTCCCTGATCTGAACGCTGCAGTCCCAATCGCGTACACCTTTGCGCAGCTCCTCTCAACGATCGCACCTCACTTCCAGCTCAAGCGCACCTGGATCTTCCAGTTCGCCTCTCGCTCACCACAGAGTCCACACACCGCATGTCCCCCCGAAATCGCATACACAGACGCCGCCTCCAGGCACCGGCACTTCTCCACCGGAGCCTCTCCTCGCGCCCACAGGTGCGCGCCCACCAACATCAGCTCCCCTGCTCGTGCAACCAGTATACACACCACTGCGCGTGTCTATAGACACGCGCAATTTCCGATGGCCTCCTCCTGCTCACAGAGGCCCTCCTCTTCCTCGGTCGGCCATAGACGCCTCCTCGCGCACTCCTCCAGGCACCGGCACCCTTCCACAGGCTCTCACCGAGCTCCCGACTCCGGCACTCCAGCTCGCGCACACAGAGGTGCACCACAAAAAAAAATGAACGGGCTCTCACCGAGCTCCCAACTCCGGCACTCCTCCAGACAGGTACCTCCTTCTCCACTGCAGCTTCTTCGCGCCGGGACACACGCGCGCTAAAAAAAAACGAAGACGAGTCGCGCAGCCTAGATCCTCCAGCTCGCACCCTCTCTCACACTCTCGGCGCACTCAGGCGCGAGCACGAAAAAAAAACACAACACCAACAAAAAAACCCCCGAGAGCTCCAGCTCTCCTCGCCAAAAAAAATAGTCTTCCCAAAAAAAAAAACACCGAGTCCGCAGCTCTCCCTCGCTCGCCGGAGCTCCTCGGTCGCACACCCACAAAAAAAACGCCCCCGAAAAACCAGAGAGCTCCAGCTCTCTCGCCAGCGACTCAGCCTGGCTCGTTTCTCTCTTTTTCCTTTTTTTTTTCTTTTTCTTTAGGTCTTTCTCATTTTTCTTCCCCAACAAGACTGGCTTAGTTTAAATGAGGCAGCCCATGACCTCTCACAGAAGTGCAGGATTGGCTACTTACAGCCGTTTTTGCATGTTTTTAGTTTATTACTAGCATTAACTCGCCGCTTTGCTCCTGACAAGCCTCCCTAAAATTAACTCCATGGTGGCAAGAATTGTCATGTGGCATGTGCATGGGGAAGCACACCCAACCACCTTCTTTTCTTTTCTTCCTCTCTTTTTTTTTCTTTTCCTTTTGATCTTTTAAAGACTATTACACTAGATATACTACTATCTACTGATGATTTGCAATTTACTTATAACTTCAAAAACTAACCACACAGCTGGACTCCCAGCACCCTAATTAGTCTACCTGAATTTTCCTAGCATTTTTGGAGTTCCTTAAGTATTTTTCCCGAGTGGTCAAACCGTCGATCAACTAGTCAACCCCTAGAATAAAATAGCAATTCAACTCGGAAAATTCTAGAAATTTTACCACTACTTCTACCTGCTAGGAGACACTCTTCCAATTTTTTCCCATATTTTTTTATCCATTTCTCAATTTTTGGTCATTTTCCAAGGACTTCCTTCCCATTTTTTATCTTTCTCTTCATTTCCATTCCACTTCCACTACACTTTTAAGTATATTAGTAGGGAGGAGGAAAAAATAGGGAACTTAGTGTCCCATCATGGCACTAGGCCTATTAATCTAGGACTTTGACTCTAATAGGTGGATTGACCACCAATTTAGCTAAAATTTGGTTAATACTATCAAGAAAACTTGAAAAAATGAAGAAAAAAGAGTGAGGGCCCACTTTGGCCACTCACAGAATGCACATCCAATCGCTCTTGCAGACGTGGCGGGAAACCTTGGTTGAAAGGCGCAGCAGATTTTGTGATTGCGGATGTTCTTGAGGGCCTACCTGTCCCGAACGTATCAAACCCTTCTTCCGATGTTCCATCCTGGAACATTGGTGATGAGCAGTACTTCAATGAACTTTTTGATATTGCCAACGAGGTTTTGCATGATGACGGAGCAATGCTCCTCTTTTTCTCTTCTGAAAATGGAGATTTGTTTGATGAGATTTCTTCATTCTACGAGGCTTTTGGTTTTGAGCCATTCAAGGATTGGATGGGAGTCAATCACTTGCCAATTTCTTCGGCAAGGATTGAATTCACTACGACCAACCGTTTCAACGTCATGCTTCTCAAACGGGTCCGTCGGCCCGCAGACTCCACTATCTGGAAGTTCAAGTTCTCCTTTCAGGACGTGCCAGAGCTTCTAGCCATGGGCTATGATCCTAGTGTCAATGACACGATTATCAATTATTATACAACCCCTTTGATGAACGGAGAACGTGCATGGCACGGTCCACGGGAGAAAGATGTGTACTTCTTTTTCTCTCTAATCATGTCTCTGACACCCCCTCGCGATCTGGTGATTGACATTTCAGTTGCTACAGGTAATTCCAATACACTCCATTGTCTCTTCATTACTGTAAAAAAATTCTGGTTTCTCACTTTTTTGTTATTCTGATTCCTATTTTTTCTACATTGAACTCTTTTTAGGTAATAGCATTTGTGCTTGCAAAGCAGCTCGTTGACACAACTTCTCTCTGGAAGGCGACAAGGAGTTGTATGAAGCAGTGCTTTTGCCATTGCAATCCCAAGCGTCAGCTTTGCCAACTCCTCCGATTGCCTCAAATACCTCGGCTCCAACTTCATCCAAGACCAAGCATCCTCCATCGGTTAAGAAGCCAAGGCTAGAAGATCCGGAGTAAGTGAGTACTTTGACATTCCTCTCCACTGCAATTCTTCAATCACATAGCTACTACTATGTCTTTATTTGATGTATGTTGATTCTTGCAGAGAGTATGTTTCTCCATCAAAGGCTTGGGCTCTTCCCTCGTATGCGGAAGATGTTGCGAGGCTCCAAGCTCTGCAAGTCTGGCCGCCAACCCCGTCTATTTTACTTCTTAAGTACAACTCCGATGTCATTATGTATCTTGATGTTGAAGCTGAAGTAGATCTTGAACTCTCAGAGGCATCAACATCCTTATCAGAGTAGTGATGTAATAGACCATTCCAATCGTGACTCACTGCATTTGTTGTGTTTTGATTTCTATAGTATAATTAATATGATCCCAACATCTGGATTTATCTTGATCCTAACCATCATAATATGATATGGTCAAATGCTCTGGTCGTATGTCATCATTAAATATATAACAATCTTCAACTTTGATGGCACCTTGCTACTTGGATAATTGTAGAAATTGTAGAATTGGGACGTGCTTTTGAGAGACCTCTTTTCAGTTGATGGATCCGACAATTCAAATCTGGGAGGAGAATCCTACCTGAAATCCATGCGGTGTGACAATGAAGTTAGTCCTTTTGAAACAATTTTGGGGTGGTTCACTGTTACAAGAACATATTGGAGACGCAATTTGAGGTCACCTGATTGCGTTGGATGGTTGTGTTGTCCGGGTTGGGTCTAGAATGCTAGATGGGAAAATGTGTTCTCGGATCTCGAAACTGATTTCTACTGTGAAACGGCGGATGGCTCATAAAATTAGTTATGGTTTCATTTGGGTTGGCACTGGGATGATGGATGGGGTAATATTTTTTTTACATATATTAAACTTGATTTTGGATCATGCTTTCCTTGGATGTTCTTGTTTTAAAGTGAAACCAGATACCGTGAAGTTAGTGAATTTCAAATTAGTTATGGGTATAGCTCTTGTAGCAATCTAGATGATCATGCTTGTAGTCATAGGCCAACCTCAACATTTAGCCTTGCATAATTCAATATATTCTCCTACAACGGTGACGATGCCAAGAGTTGAAGATCCGGAGTAGGTAAGTGTAACTCCAACATTCTTTCATACTTCAGTTCTGCAATTAAATAGCATGCCTTCTATATATGTCTCCTTTTGAGTACAAATCCGATATCATTATGTATCATGATGTTGAAGCTGATGTAGATCTTGGATTCTCAAAAGCAACAGTTGCATGGCTTGATCCTAGCCTTCATCAATTGTTTTGATTATGAATTTTGTGAATGTGACATAAGGGCAGCTCTTGAATTTTGAAAACGAGTGATGACCTACTCAATATACTTGCCTTTTTAGCATTTGTTGTCTATTACTCGATATTCTACCAGAGTTATAATCAACTGTGAATCGTTACGGGTCTTAAATTGTGCCTATTCCCAATTCATTATCACTCTCTTTTAGAAAAGGGTATGACCCTCAATATGAGAACCGTGACCAAAGTTGGCATCAATCACATGTCGGGTCCAACAACACATATGAGGGAGATTCTAATCTTGAACTTCGGTTCTCAGCCTTGTATATGGTTCACAAACTCTAGGCAAAAGGGAATAGATGATATCCAATTCAGAACTTTATACAGTACCAAATTGATTCTTGATGAATTAATAAACATGGATATTTCACATCTAAAAAGCACCATGGACTAAGTTAATCACTATATATTTAATTTTAAAATCTCATTTGTACCCTGACATCAAAAGACACTTTCACTAAACCATGTCAGAGCATCATTATATCTAGTATGTGCCTTCTCATTTCCATATCATCATCTTCTCTACTTATTAACATGATTTCCTGGACATCGCCTCCTATACTTACTGATATTTCTCTATATCCATAACATGTAACAAACTTTAAACCCAACATATTAGAAGAATTATGTATACATTTACAAATATTTTACATTTAGGTCAACTTCATTCTACTGGTGACGAGTCATATCCGTAAAAATTCATAGTAAATTAACAATGATGTTTAGTGTGTCCACACTATATGATTTATAAATGCAATAAAACTTTACTCTCAATGAATATTTTCATCCCCTTTGAGCAGTATGGATAATTATGCTCTAAGTAATAATTATCATCAAATGTAAAAAAATATAGCACTTTCAAATAATATAATGTGGATACAGTAAACATCATTTTTAGTTAGATAATAGATACATGGTGGCGGTTGTCGAGTTCGACAACTTCATCCACCTAATTGATTGGATGCTACCCTTGCAATAATACGAGTACTGAATGTAATACCTACATCTATATAGACCAGTTCTCAATTGGTCCCAACCTTCCTTTAATTTATTTGGTTTCTTCTTTCGTCCCTCTGTTGTTTTTTTTTTACCTCAATCCTTTTCCTTACCATGGTCCACTTTCAATAAATTCACTTTCACATTCCTCTTTTTTTTCCCTCTTTTTTTCTTTTCATTTCATTCTCTTCTTCTCATGTTTCCTTCCTCCTAAACCCTAGTACTTCTTCCCTCGAGCCGGTTTCTTTTCTTTTTCTTCATTTTTAAAATCTTTAACATTTTGCCCTCTTTCATTCTTGAGACCCAATGCATCCCTTCAAGAGGAGGTCCTCGCTTGTGCCTTTTGACTTGAGAGATCCTAGTACCAGAATTAATCTGTAGTAAACAAATTAATCTTAGAATAGGAATTACTAAAATGTTAAGAAAATTTAATTTATCATAAATTTAAGGTAGAAGAAAAAGAAATCTCAATGCATATTCAAAAACAAGAAAAGAAATCCAGATTTCAAAAGTGGATATAGGCTCTACTACTGCAAAAGTTCCACGGAAATAGGCTATATGACATCGAATCTTCCACAGATATTGGGTACTCTATAGCCAAATCCCCACGGTTAAACATCCACTTTCTACAGAATTGGGGCAAGAAATTTCCGACAACTCATCGCTCACGTCCTACCGCTCACGTCCCACCGTTCATCGAGCATTGCTCACCGCTCACAACCAAGCATTCCTGCTTGTAGCTCGATCCTCCTCGTCGGCACCTTCTTCTCAGGTCGAGCTCGTTCACTTTAGCTCACGCGCTCCTCAAACCTTCGGGGCTCTTTACCTCGCGATCTCGCTCTTCGCGGTGATCTCGTGATCCCACTCTTCGCCGTCTTCAACTCGTGAACTCGCTCTTTGCCTTGAGCTTGATCTTCTGTTCGTGATCTCGCTCTTCGCCGTGCTCGCTCTTCTATTCGTGATCTCGCTCTTCACCGTCTTCAGCTCGTGATCTCGCTCTTTACCGTAAATTCGCTCTTCTGTTTGTGATCTCGCTCTTCGCCCTGATCTCGTGATCTTTAGCCTCCACCAACCTTCGGCTTTTGCGCTTCTCGCAACTTCGGGGCTCTTCCCCAGCTCCTACACTCACATACTACCCTGATGACTCACATCCACTCTGTAGTCGGGCCTTCGCCTCTGTCTCCTTCTCTTCTCGCTCTGACCTAGTTCACACTCTCCACTCAAGCGAGCTTGGTTGCAGACTCTTGTTTTTTTCTCAACCGGGGTCCTTCCCCCCACACCCTCACATGCACACAGCCCAGCCGGGGTTCTCCTCTCTCCTTCGCTCTAATTCGATTCAGTCCTCTCCCCACAGACCGAGCTTCGCCTCCAGAGAGTGACCTGGCTGCCGACGGCTTTCAAACGCGTTCCTCGTTGTTCCCTTGCTATTCCCATGCTCGCACGACCTCCGCCACCACCTTCCACGGCTGGCCTTCCCCAACTTAGCATTTAAGCTAATTTTTTCCTCTAACCCCCCTTTTTTTCCACAACTTGGAAGTGCCCCAAGTTTCCATGAATAACCTCTTTTAATCTTTTGTCACAAGGCGAGCACATGGGCCTCCAATAATTGAGGCTACTTTATATAATTCCAAGGTTTCAACTCTACCTAAATCTACCTAACCTATTGTCACCATTTGCATGTGACTACCTTAATTAAATAGTGATTGGTGGAGGCTTTTGCTTCAAGCCTTTTAAGTTTTAACCTTTCCCTTAATTAATTTTCATTAGGTTTTTAAGCCTAATTCTTTTTTCTTTGTTTCCGTTCATTATAATTCTTTCTTTCCTTCTTGTCACCCCTTCGAATAGTGTTAAAAACACCCGGGTTTACTTGTGGCCCTTCTAATGGTTGAGAAGGTTTTTTATTTTCTATTTTATTTTTTTCTTCTTATCATCTTTTTGTTTATTTTTTTAATCCTTATTTATTTTTTATTTAACCACATAAAAATCATTAATTGCCATAAGATGGCTTTTAAATTGAGAAATGGCAGTTTAAGAGGCCAATTGGCTACTTTAGCAAAAAAATCATGAGTTAATTTAACCTCTTAACCCAATTCACTACTTCCTACTATTAAATTGTGAGTTGTTTAATCCTTTTGACACCGTGAGCTGATTTTGGGGCTCACACGTTGCCATCTAGTTGGAGTTCTTGGTTCGATTCAGGGATAGGCACGGTGGAGATTGACCAAGGGATTAGCAACAAAGTTTCCTAAAACAATTAAAGATGGGGCTCACATTGCACATGGCCTACCCTCTCTTTTTTCTTCTCTATATGCTTATTGCTTTGGAGGCGGGCGACATCTTCGACTGAGTCCATATAGTTGTTGGAACGATATCACCGTGGCATTTAGTCTTGTTAGTGTTGTTTGGTCCTAGCTGGATAGAGGGTCCCTTTATCTGCTAAGGGGGCACTTAAGGATGTACTACATATACTTGTTTTAGTATATATTTTTTCGTTAATTAGATGTTGGTTAGGACTCTCGATCTGTTGTGGTTATCGATCTTTCTTTACACAACAGCTGTCACGGGATGTGGCGTCGAGGGCCTCTTCACATCGTAGTATTTTAGCGTAGATTAGTTTGTTTTTAATCTACGGGTTTAAGGACGTACGGCCGCGCATCACATTCATCCGTGGATGTTAGGTGTAGTACGTATACTTGTTTTAGTATATGTTTTTTCGTTTATTTAATGTTGGTTAGGACTTTGGATCTGTTGTGGTTATTGATCTTTCTTTACACGACATCAATAAAGACATGTGAGACCATAGTCCTAACAAAAATATATGGGTTTTATTGTACTTGTAATTAGCACATGCATTGAATTTGGAACCCCTAAAGGACCAAATGTCCTATCAAGAGACAAAAAATTTGCTCTGACTCCAAATATTTTTCAATTCATACAGTCAAAATTCAAAAAAATTACCACAGTGTCCTCTCATATAAGTATAGAAGAGAGATCCTATGGTTACCTTCTCAAAAATCTAAGATGGGCAATTATTAATCAATGGAGTAGAGATTGCTCTGAAATGCCTTAGTCCAATATGGGTTAAGTTCCCTTAACCCTTTAAGGCCAAACGACCATGTATGGATTGTTTTGGCACAATAACTTTTGTAGCAAGCGCTAGAGGCCACCTCAAAGGAAAAAATAGACCATGACTTACAGGTGGAAGAAGATAATTAAGACCATTGCCACGACAATCGGTGCAAGCATTGGCAAGCTACAGTGATTTCCGTGAAATGAGTTCATAGATTTTTTGTGCTCAAATGAACCCACTGCTTGGATGTTATTTTGTCTGATCTAGAACACTCGTAGATTCTCACACACCATCGGTTCTAAAGGGTTCAACGTTAGTCGGGAATTGTATATACATGTATATATTTTACTCTGTAGAATAAAAAAATGTATAAAAATTTATCCAGACTTACAACTTTAGATCATAGATTCTTCAACTAACATGTTTCATTTGGAGGTCATTTCAATAATATGTGGACCTTGTCATGTTGACATGTTCAAATACTACACCATGTAAAATACGTTGGCCACCAATAGCACCTTCACACGTTAACCTCTAAAGGACCAAGTGTCCAAAAAGGGCTTTTTGAAAAATCAGTCAGGTTCCTATGGTGTCAATTTCCAACATTCCACTTTGAAATTTTTACTATAGAAAGACATTACCAAGAGCTCAGTGGGAAAACAATTTTTTCCTAAATTGGACATTTGATGAAAAAGTTATAGGGTTTTGAATTTTAAACGGGGAGGACGGGCACCTCGGGCACCTCCAAAAACTTTTGATAGGACACTCTATTGAAAGTGAGATTTTCAGTACTCGCAAGTAATATTATTTCCTTTCATGTTGTCAAAAAAAAGTTCTTGTCTTTAGTGAAAAATAGCATACCAACCCAAGTCAAACATTTTCACACATTGTCACTCATTGTCGGGCAAGGTACCAAAAAAACTTCTTCTTTTCCACATAAAACCTAGAGATCTTCATATTTTTCACTTTTTATTTTTTCCACAACAATATGTAATGTAAACCTTCTTATTAAGCATTCGGATTATCAATCGAAAACATATTAAGTTCAAAAAAAATTAAAGTGTGAATTAACAAATTTCGAGCCTCCACTCCTTGCACACTTGTTTTGAATATGTTACACCCTATCTCTACCTCTAAAAATTGGTGTATAAGGAGCTAACATCATGCTTAACAAGATGGTAATAGATTTAGACCTTGTGTAGTGAAATTTTATGACACCAACTGAAGTCAAAGTCTGTTGATCCACTAAACGCATGGAAGAAAATGAACCATTTTCTTGACTTCAAACACTATAATCTTTCAATCCGTGCAGTCAAAGTTTATGAAATTTTGTACATGTGTCACTTAATAAGCCTTTATTGAGATCCTACGGTCAGAACTAAAAATCAAAGTTTTTGTTACCTTCTTTATTCATTGCACTAGAATCCATTAATATTGAAGTGTTTTTGGTGTGAAATTGTCTTGGTATCTTAGGGGTTAAAGGTTAAACCAGTTATCCACACCAATAAGAAACTGATTATTTGATGTGAGCTAGGACGTTTGATGAACAAGTTCCTCTATTCTGTTATCCCAGTTTATTCATGAATCATATTCAAAGTGGAACCAGACTATTCCAGCACAATCTGGGAATTAGTGTGGGCCAGACCAAGTGAACATTTAAAAACACTGTAGCTGAGTTTGAATCTCAAACAGATGGTGGCTTAAATAAAGAAAAATCTAAACCCAGCTGTTCTAAACTTTATACGTGGTTTGAGAGCAGTTTCAAGTACTCCCTTTGGACAGGTTTCAGATGTGAATTGCTGGGTAAGAATTCGTGGGAAATATTATTCTCTAAAATACTAATCAGTGAAATATGATTTCCAATTTTATCTCTCTGGGTACTTTCAGGAATCAAATTGTGGAATTGTTCAATTAGTCTCGTTCTTATGAAAACTGAGTAAGATTCAGTCGTTTCGCTGTATCAAGATTCTAGTAGGCAATAATTGAAACTCAAAGCAGGCTTAGAAATTACTCACTTTTGAACTTCAAAACACCAGACAGGGGCACATTCATTGTCTATCTTGCAATACAGTTGAATGATACTAGATTGACACATCTATAAACTCCAGGCGAGCTAGCTTCATGACATGAATTTCAGAAGCCGCAACAAATCCCTCCAAAATAGATGAGCCAAATTAAGGTTTTATTTATCAGTTTTGAGACTTTGAGTACAAGGTGATAGACTCTCGGAGAGTGGAATGTTGCAGATATACGAGCAATTATTCGAACGAGATCGTTGTAAGACGAATTCTGATTGTTCAAGACCTTCGTTCAATCCGAATTCGAGTCCTTTCTAATTGTCGACTGGATCCTTACAATCTCAATGATCCGCCCTCATGATCGACTCTCGCAAGCACAGTTCAATGCAGAACGGGTGACTGATATTCTGTTGAAATTGACAAGTAAGCTTCAGAATAATGCTGGTGGCATCCACAACTGTTGCATCAAGGACTAATAACTATCTAGATTATCAGATAGTCCGAAGCTGCCAAATGCGAGCTGTGTCGGTAGAATCGTTGCTTCGGTAAGTCTCGCTAACTGCAATAAGGCCATAGCAGAAAGACCAATATCTCACCATCAATAAAGACACAAACAGAGAAACTTGCAGAATGACACGATCATCCAAGGAATACGAGAAAATTCTCACACTGAATCCTCCTCGAGAGGTTACGGAGGAGTAGTACTGAGCTGGGTCTAGATCCCGAGCTGCTGGAGTCTTGAGAGCTTTTCAATCTTCAGTCTACAGTCTTGAGAACTGCAAGAGTCTTTTTATCTCCCACGAAGGCCTTCCAACAACAGCAAGGCACACGTGGCTACAGTTTGGAGGTGTGTGCTGACGACGTTGTTGGAAGCCTTTGAGGGAGAAAAACAAACACCTGCCACCTGGTATATCATCGCTGGTGCGCTGGTGCCAGATCGCTAGAAAGCTCAGGCCGAGACAAGCTCACTGCAGACAGTTCTAGATTATTGTCACGAGAGGCACCGCATACTCTAGACCACCAAACTCACTGCAGACACCCTTATATATCACTGTCAAAGGATCAGGCACAGCAGTACAGTCGTTAAGACTCCAGAAGTTCGCAGGCAATAATCCTATCACTATCATTACCAATCGCACTTCTGCAAACAACTAGATCACGAAAGGCACACACAGACTGAACTACCGATATCGCTGCATACAATCCTAGATAACTATCACAGAAGAAACAACACGGTCTAATCTGGGCTACTGCAGACAATTCTTGACAACTATCACAGAAGCTGGCACACCACCCAAGCTCCCTGAACACAATTCGAGATAACTACCGCTGTTCAGGCACACTGACATGGCAATCCAGACTATTTCCAGACTGCATACAACAATTCTAGACAACTATCAAAAGCATCTAGATAACTTCCATTCCAAGCTCACTACAGACAATTACAAATAGCTCACAGTCTGAACGTCTGCCACGCTCACGGCAGGGCGACAATTACGCAACCACTACAACGAACGGGATCAACCACTACAACGAACGCTCAGGAGTTGGAGGTAGGCACGATAGGCTGGCAGCGTCGTATGGTACGTCGCAACCTGGGGAGCTGGGCCACAAGAGGACAGCGTGAGTACAGGTAGAGGTGGGGAATTAGGAGCCAGTGCGTCGATAAGTGCCCGAGGATGTCTTTTGGTAGGGCTGGAGGGGGTACTTATACCGCACTCGCGAGTCGCTGATCACTGAGGCTGGGACCCGCGTGCACCTGCTGGCCACTCTCCGATCGAGGCCCCACTGCTGCGCGTGAGATATCTTTGCATGCTGGGCCCTGTCACTGGTCGCTCCCTTGCTTCCCACATGGAGAGAGGAAGGGATGGATGGATGAATGAACGTGCGTTGCCTCTTTGGTTACTAGCTTGCCTTTCCCCGTCACAATTTACACATGGAAGCTACAGGAACTCGTGGTTGCTTATCATATTGTATATTATTCTGGTAATATTTAGTAAATTGTTATATATTTCTACAGGAAGAAAAAATGTTCACCAGGCTGTATAGGTCTACTTGAAATATATAGAATGTTTCAACGTAGCCCTTATCTTCGAATCATCACACAGAATTCCAAAATTCAGAAATACAAAATGTGATATTTGGAGCGTGCCCAAAATTTGCAACAGTCCACCTCAAGACTTTTGGTCTGCAGGGTATAGGGTTTAAGATGGCATAACTTGTTTTTTACAAGTCCAATGTGAATAAAGATATACTTCCATGTAACTCTCAATTTCTCGCATCTTCATACAATGCTATAGGAATTGGACATATAAAATTATAAATTCCAATGAGAGGAACATGCCTAAGATATGCAAAAGTCCACATTGGAACTCTTGGTCCTTTAGAGATTTATCCAACTGGGACCTTTTTCTAGTTCCAAAATTAATTTGATTCCTCATAACCAACATAATATGGTTAGCTCCCATTAACCACCCCATCACCATCTCCATGACAAGTTCTAATCTACAATCGTCTCTCCTTCCAACTGACATCTTACACCCTCGGATCATAAAAACCACGGGTTGTAATCAAAAAATGACCAATCGGTATGGTAACCTATACGCCACTAGTTCACTTAATTGAATATCTGATATATAATGAGTCCGATTTGGAATCTCATGTGGAATGTGGGGATGTAGTGATCCCATTATTTACCCCCATGGGCCCACACGCATTGCACCAAAGCCCAACCTTGAGTGGGCCCCGTATCTTAAAGGCGAGGGGGTAAATGGGGCTTGTTTTCCCGACTCTCTTATTTAAGAGAGATCTAGGAAGACTTTTGCCAAAAGTTGAGGCCTTGGGGGGCTCCACCATGACACTTGGATTCCACCAATGAGAGGTTTTTATTTAGAAAGGGCCCAGGAACCAAAAAAATGAATGGGGGGCAGGTTTTGTCCACACCCCCCTCCCACCCTAGTAGCGAGGCTGCTACATCCCTGATGCGGTAGGCGGAGCGAGGGATTTGCCTGAATACCCCGGTCGAGCGTTGCACCAACCCTCAGCCTTGGGTGGTCCATTTTTCTGGCCTTTTAACTTTTGGGGCTCTAGAGGCTTTTTTTGAATTTTTCTTGGTCAAATTTCTTACCTATGGCCCCAAACTCCCCCATGAAGGCCTCCCCCTCTAATCAAATAGGGCCCCCCTCCAATTCTCACTCCTCACTCCGGGATCTCCCTATTTACGCTCGACCAGGGTAAATAGGGAGATCCCGGAGTGAGGAGTGAGAATTGGCAGTCTAGACGAGCGACGTGTGGTCAAAAGTGATGCCATGTCTTGCGCATTGTCCCTTGGCGCCAGGGCTGGTGAAACGTGGCAATCACAGAAGTCGTTTGACATATACTCACGGAACGTGTGATACTTGTGTCTGTTTCTACAAACAACTGAATTCCTTCCATCATGTCCAACAATTGATCCTCCGCACTTACTTATGAGCTTGCCTTGATTATGGTCGGTTCACTTGTCCTTCTGGCAGGCGCATCTCCATGGCCACCACGAGGTTCCAACCTCTCACTTGTGCCAGTCTCTTTGGCACCACTCAGTTCATGCTTGGTGCTTTCCACGTCGTCAATCGTATTACGGTATCGTCAATCTCACCCTGATTGTACTTAGAATTTGCATCCGTCAAGTTTGGATCATAGCGCCAATGTTACCAAACACTATCAATCACTACAAGGACTTTTTTGTTTTGAATATTTTTTAACCCCTGAAGAACTGAGACTAAGTTTCACCAAACCACCCCAAAACTGCCTCTCTAAGAGGTGACATTGTAAGACTAATTTGAACAATGTTTTAAAATTTTCAACCGTAGGATCTTCAATTAAACTATCACATGAAAACACTCAAAAAAATTTGTTTGCGTTGACCGCACGGATTGTAAGATACATGCAATTTTAGAGAGGAGTATGATTATTTTTCTTCCGCGCGTAGACAAGGTCAGTGTACTTTGTGTTATACAACTCAAGATAATGGCATATTTTCCAATTGCGCATAGCAATTCTTTTATGGATCTAAGTTCTACTTTGTGTTAGATCATGCATGCCAAAAATCACAAGTAATGAAGGTGTTTGGGATCATTGAAATGGACTTGCAATGACTAAGGGTATAGAAAGCAACATTTACGTAGGAAAATAATTATGTTTTTCAAATAGAAAGATAATTATGGATCTAAAATCCATTTAGTGGATAGAATTATTAGGCCTTCTTCTGTAAGTAGAAAAAAAATGAAAAAAAGTAAAATTCTTTACTTCTACATGTTTTCAAGTAAATAAGGGTTGCCAAGAACTTTCCTTCACTTCTACATGCCTTCAAAAGTGCACTATTTAGCTCTATAGTACCCTGCCCAACTCCCCTAAACTTGAGCTTTCGATGTTTGCAGCACCATTTTTATCTTTTTTCTTATAAATCCAAAAAATATATATATCACCACAGAGATGACCCATATTCATACTCCTATTCATTATGTATCTTCAATATAAGTTTTTAGAAACGTGCCCAAACTCAATTTGTCCCCCACAAATACAAATTGTCCTTTAAGGGTTAATGGGGTCTAAAACAACCTCTTCTAAACTCCAAACAATTTTTTTTGAAAAATTAATTTGTTTTAGAATTTAAAGGAGATGTTTGTGAATTTCTGGAAACGACCAAATTTCTGCTTGTAAATATAATAGATATGAGCATATCAATTCGCTTACTGGCAAACGTGAGGGTGCTCTTAGAATGTTTAGTTGATCAAATTGGATTCTCTCATGAGCACAAACCGGAAACATCTAAGTCTTGATATGGAAAATGGAGACATCAAAGATTGGATTAGAGGTTGCTTTGCACTTTGAAATTTCATATAAAATTGACAATTGTAGATAGTTATAAATTTTGTAATCCTAACTGAAAATATACTTAGAACTCCCTTAAATAGGCTAAAGGCTTAGTGTAGAGGTTTAAAGAAAATCCAAACTTTATTAACCAAGGTAAAAAAAATAGAATAGCAATTTGCCTTTGTGCCAGAATAACTTATTTAGTAGGTGCTTGTCATTTTTGAAGGGCTTGCCATAAGAGTGTGGCACTACAAATATGAGTTTGATTCCCATTATGGTCATTTTATATTTTGTGAAATTTGTATCTCTTCGTCATATAGCATTATCAAAGATTGAAATTTCTTACTTTAACGAATATAGCATCATAAAGAAAATGATGTTTAGTATTGTGGCCCTACTACGCTATTTATGAGAGGTTGACAATAGTATTTGTCTCCACAACTGCACATCTAGTGTATATAATATACAGTGGCAAACAAAAGTATTCGGACAGTGAAACATCCCTGAAATAGGTGTTGACTATAGCGTAGTTTGTGGATTGGTAAGAGATATTTTGGGTCAGCTTTAATTAGTACACTACATGACACCTAATTAACATTGACTCCCTCAAAATTTTCCACTTGTAGAGATTATACATGCAAAAATTAGAAAGGGGTATGTACGACTTAATATGCACATAAGTTGTACTCACCACTATCTTCTCACTACAAGTGCACTTGTGAGGCTTTTTGGTGTGGTTTTTTTTGTAAGATTTGGAGAGGCCTTAGGCGATATGCTATGGCTCCTAGAAGGTCTGAGAATCAACATAGGGAAATTCTTTAGATGTAGGAGGGAGGCAACTCATATGACCAGATTTCTGCAATTTTGGGCATTTCTCGAAGCACTTCGACTGACATAGTGCGAAGGTTTCGTGAGAGAGAGAGCCTATCAGACAAAACTTCACCTGGTAAACCTATAATTCTTAATGAACGTGATGATTGTGACATTGTGAGGAGATTAAATGATCAAAATACAAGTACAGCGGCAACTATCTAGGAAGAATGGTACAATCTTAGGGCATACGATTGAGTGATGATACAGTCAAAAGGAGTCTTCGGAGGCAAGATTTGAGAGCATGTGTGAAGACCAAGAAGCCACTTTTGACAAAGAAACATCAAGCACGTTGTTTGCAATGGGCAAAGAAGTGCAAGCATGCATGTTGGGAGTTTAGAGCTCATATCATTTTCTCTAATGAGTCCAAGTTCAATCTTTTTGGCTCAGATGGGCGTGAGTATTGTTGGAGAAAGAGTGGAGAATGTCTTTTAGATCGACATGTGCAATCTACAATCAAACATGGAGGAAACATAATAGTTTGGGATTGTATGAGTTGGGAAGGAATTGGCAAGTTTCATCTGATTGAAAGGAAGATGGATAAATATGTATATCGCAACATCTATCCTCGAGAGGGGGAAGTAGTTCCTGCTTACTAATTCCTTGTCCGGTGGGCATGGTCTTAGTAGTGGAACGAACAGACACTTTATTTACGCCGGTTCCTTCCGTACCGGCGTTCTTCTTCTTCTTCTTCTTATATCGCAACATTTTAGAGACTGAACATATGGGCACTATACATATGCAAGGTTTAGAAGACGATGAGGTTATTTTTCAACATGACAATGATCCAAAACATACTGCACGTTATGTTATAGATTAGTTGCGTGTTCAAATATTTCAGTTTATTAGACACCCTCCACAATCACCCGACCTCAATCCAGTAGAACATCTTTGGAATGAAGTAGATTGTCGTCTGAGAAGGTCTAAGAGGAAATCCACTAGTACAACTGACTTATGGGAGAAGATCCAAGAAATTTGGTACAATATAGAGCATGATGTTGTTAGGAAGCTGATTCACTTTATGCCTCAAAGAGCTATTGATGTCTACCAAGTAAGAGGTGGTAGTATTTGTCAGTGCTTATGAGTTTAATCATTGAGTTGTAAAGGTATTTAGTACTCTATAGTCTTGTTTTCTATGGTTGATATGCAATAAAAATCAGATTGAGCATAAAAAATCGTACATGCTTGTTGCACATTTGAATTATTGTGTATAATTCTAGTTCATGTTTTCATTGAAAACTTTGTTCTTTATGCTTGTTGCAACTGTAGGCGCTTGTAGTTGTGTTCTTGCTATTTTATGAGAGTTCATGTAGATTTGGTAGCTGATTTTCCATAAAGTCTCATCTTGCACAACTATTTCTACTTGCCATAGTGTACATATTACAACCCATACTCTACACTAATTGACAAAAACTATTTTTTTATATTCCATAATTTGATGGAGTTGAAAAATATAGTTAGAGTTGGCATTTAGTGTAGTGTATTGGCACAACACTGAATGTATATTTCACATTTAACGTTAAAGATCAAAACTAGTGTTGGGAGCACTAAGCATCATTTTTAATGCACTAAGCATCATTTCATTTTTTCTTTTTTCTTTTTTTCTTTTCAATTATTGTACATTAACTTGTCGTGTCTACATTAAAAAGGAAGGGAATGGGTGTCACATGGAAGTGTGTCCTTTTCAAAGCTTCGAGTCCATGTCTGGTAGCCACGTAATGTTCCTTTTTGCATCCAAATTATTTACACCCAAAAACAAACCAAAATGAAATACAAAGGCATTTGATAACAATTTGAAGTCTGTTGCATTGATTAAACAATTCGGAACATATTGCCATGAGAGGGCGCTTCTCCTCTCTTTCGCTGAATAGTTCCAGGCTTTTTCATTCGTCTTTTATTTATTTTATTTTGATTCCCCTTTCCAATTCTTTTCTCCTTTATCCCTTTTATGTTTCGGAGGACAGATTCCAGGACCGAGTTTTGACTGCTGCCACGACTATTACCCAGAAAAGATAAGAGAATTTTGCAAGCGTCCAATACACAACAGACATTTCATGCATTTTTCAGAGAAGTCAAGAGAGTACTGCAAGCGTCCAGTACAGAAGAACACATTTCATGCATTTTTCAGTACACTATACACTGAATATACCGTAGGCTAGAGTAGTTCTACACTATTTGGAAATTTACAAGCAATCATTGATTGGCACACCCTTGCATGGAAACGAATACCCAATCAGATCTTGACATGCATTTGCTTGATGTAAATTAGTGTGGGTGATCCACATCAATAATAAATACACACTATATTTAGTGTCTAGTGTAGTAGATATTTCTATGATCATTCCCGCCTCATCACATAGAAATTCATTCAAGGTGGGATGACCACCTTGTCGCCCCCCAAGCGGATAGACAAAGATAGATGGAGTCACCCCACTCCTGGTTTCCGCAACCCTGTTCCCATACCTCGTCTTATGGCCATACTTAAATATTGTTTTCTAAGGGCCGCTTCACACTTGGTGGCCAAGTCGAGTGGCCGTCGGTTTCCACCAATGAGATTGCTAGAATGGCCAAAGTCCGGACTTTGAGCCTTCACACATGTGCCCAAACTCCAAAGGCCGTCGTCCTACATGGCAACACTTTTGGGTTGTTTTGGCGCCAAAGCGACGGCCTCTCAAGCAAAACTTGGGTCGCCCATTTTAGTCGACCCAAACTACAATCGAGAGTCCGTCGAATTTTTTTATTAAAAGAATCAAAAACTTACAAGATCTAGACCGTTAGATGAAAGAGACCAGATTATTGGGCTGATTTTTCTTTACTGAATTATTTTGGCTGATTTTTTTGGCGCAATGATATGGGGTTTGGACTTTGGACTTGGCCTTTGGGGCTTCACACCACGGCTGGCCAAACCTTCAATCTATATTATTTAATGTATTTTTTGACAAAAAAGTTTGGCCTCTGGCCATAGTTTAGCCACTCATTTTGATGGTCGGCCTCTCGACTTGGGCATAATGTGAAGCGGCCCTAAACATCACCAACAAAATACGAACCCTAAACTTCAAACTCTGAAGCTTGTTGCTGGGGAACAAGGAGGGGATGACCCCATCTATCTTCCTCCATCCCTCAAGCTCATTCCTCCCTAGCCCATAAATTCTTGCAATGATCATCTCCTAAGATGGCCTTAGATTGGAAACAGGTGGTCTATCCATGCTTCTCTCTCATTAACCCCTAAAGTTCCTTGACAATTTCCCTCAAAAACTATAAGTGGTACTAACTTTCAAACCACAAATCCGAAAAATAAAATAAAAATATGTCTACGAAGCTCTTATCAAAGGCAATCTAGAATAAAAATTTCAGAGAAAATTGATTTTTTTCCGAATTTTAGGAACCTGCCAAAAATCAAAAAATCCCCCCGAAGGAGACTCTGGTCCTTTAGGGGTTAAACACTATATTGGAAATTACTTTTCGTTGTTCCAGACTTGACAAGATGATCTCGTTCAAACGGCTTATGTTATTCCATGCTTGGTAGAGTGTCTAACTAAAGTCAAGCTCTTCCATTTACCTAATAGTAACTAGGTCGTACTATACATTGGTTGAGATGGACGAAGGCAGCTTCTCTAAACGGCGCAAAACTGCACTACAATAATGCTAAAAACTATGTTAAGTTAATTATTCCCTAAAGACCAAAAGTCCTAAGGTTTCTAGTGATTTTGGGTAGCTTGCATAGATGTCAATTTCAATCAAGGATTTCAGATGTTTATATTGGAGATGTGGGTAAGTAGTAGTGTTGTGGGGAAAATATATAAATCAAAACAAATGCATGAAACTAATGTTAAAGGATTTTGAATTTTTAAAAAAGGGAGAGTGGGTAGGAGGGTAGGATACTATAGGGTTGAATAGTACTACTATAGAGGAGTACGGTGCATTTTTGAGGCGGGTAGCGATGAAGGAAAGTTCATGGCAACCCTCATTGTTTTTACACAAAAACATGTAGAAGTTAAGGATTTTTGTTTTTCCATCTTTTCTCTTCATCCAATAGGAGAAGGCATAATGTATCAATCCACGGTTTGGATTCTAGATCCGAAACAATCATTGTTTACTTCAAAAACAAATTTTCTTTTCCAAGCAAACGGCTTCTTTCTATACCCCTAGTCATTGCAAGTCCATTTCTCTAATTCTAGACACCTCCATTACTTGTGATTTTTGGTGTGCAATGACCTAACAAAAGGGGGAACATGGATTTATTAAATTGGTGCAATTTTTAGTGGAAATATACGCCATCATCTGAAGACAAAGTATGCAAACCATGTCCAAGCAGAGAAGAAAAAAACCATATTGCATTCTTTAACCCCTAAAGGACCAAGGCAATTTTTCCTCAAAAACACTCCAAAACTGTCATTTTCAGCGCAATCAACACAAAATGATACAAAATCATTTTTTTGAAAATTTAACCGTAGGATCTTGTACTAGACTTGTATAAGAGTGTGTGGTGAAAATTTTGGTAAGTTTGACCGCACGGATTGAAAGATATTAGCCTTTGAAGTGCGACATAATCTCTTTTTCAGGTCATACTATACACCTTCAACAAACTTCGACCACCTTCTATGGTAACCTTTTGCACTACGGGCCGTGATTTTATTGTCTTAACTTGAAAAGAATCATGTTAGGCACATGTGCACCAAATTTTAGAAGTAGAAGAGGTGTAGAAGATGTCCTAAAAAATCCTACAATGCACCTATGTGCCGAGAATCAACAATACACTTTATATTTTGCATATATCATGTCCTTCTCAAATATTTGAAATTCACAAATCCGTACGATAGATGCAAAGATCTCAATTTCCTTTCCAAGAGGACATTTTTAGTCTTTTAAATGGACAAAAACTAGAATTTCTATTGAATTTAGAAGTTATTAACGTTTGGTGACAGTATTTGTGACATGTCACACTAAACTGCTGCACTATTTGTATATGTAAGTGAAAATAAATTGTAACTTTTGAACCGTAAGTCGGAATTCTACGAAATTTGTGTCTACGCAAAGCTAATCAAAAGTTGGCAGTTCAACAAAAAAATCTCAGAAAATAATGCCTATAATTGAGAACGTGGTACCTTACCCAAACTCTAAACGTCCCCCGAGGGGACATCGGTCCTTTAGGGATTAAATTCATGTATTGTACAATCCCTGTGATTAAAGATTATACAAAGTTTTGACTGTCTTTGTAGTATTTAACTTGAAGATCTCACAATTGAAAATAGTATAAAGTTGTTGCAATCAATCTTGCAACATCTCATCTTAGAGAGGCATTTTTGAGATGGTTTAGGTGAAACAAAGTCTTTGTCCTATAGGAGTTACCCTAGCTTCTAAGCCAAGCTCCCCATGGTTTTATCCCTAAAATTCCTTGACTATTTCTCACCAAAAACACTTCAAAATATCTCAATTGGTGCAAAGAAAATAAATAAAAAATGAAGTCATTGTTTCCATCTCCAACCATTAGCTCTTAATCTATACCACTAAAACCACATGGTTACAAATTTCATAACCTTTGACTACACAAATTAAAAAATGATAGAATTTGAAGTGGAAAATCTTATTCTTCTTCCTTGCATCTAAAATATTAGCAGGCTTTGACTTCACTTGGTCTTCAGTTTTTGTATTACAAGAGTGTATGATTTTATAACATTACACTATTTGTGATGTTGGTTCCTCGTATACCAATTTTTAGAAGTATTGGACAATGAAATATATTGAAAAAAGTTAAGCAATGAAGAGAGGTGCAAAACTTACTTCACCACATTTTGATTTTAATTTAAACCATTCTTGTGTAATTCAAAAGTGTAAACTGTCAAAACTAAGGTTCATACTTCTTCCCGAAGAAAAAAAATTAAATGAGAAAAAAATGAAGATCTTCAATTTTAATGAAGATTTTTTTTGCACCTTGCCTAAAAAAGGTAAAAAACCATTGGTTCATCTTAGACTGAAAGTTTTGTACTATTTAAGTTATTCTTTTACAATTTCAAGTAAAATAATGTTGTCAACTTGTATAATATCATATTTAATAGAGGGTTGTAGCAAAAGATTTTAAAGTTTCCCAAACTACCCGTCTTAGAATTTTCTTTTCAAAGATGGCATAATTTTTTTTCTATAGGTCCAATAAGAATAGAAATGATATTTCACCTAGCTCATGTCTTCTTGCATCTCTATACAAAATTTTAAAATTGGAGATATAAATTGCAATTGAGGAAACGTGCTCAAGATATGCAAAGATCCACTTTGGGACTTTTGGTCATTGGGGGTTAATATTTACAAGCTGTGGAAATGGAACGGTGAGCAAAAAATAGATGAAGATGTTTCAAGGGCCAATTGGAACTTGTTGTGTAAATACTGATCATCACACACCATAAACCGAGTGTCATAACCAACATTAAATAAACAAGAAACATATCCGCAAAAGTGCACATATAGTACACCCTCAAAGCCAAGGAAGGTTGCACCACTACATACTCAAACCCTACATATTGTGTGTTTACAGTATCCCACTCTAAATTTGGTGGCAAAATTAGAGCAACTCACACTTGGATTTAGGGTTGACAGGCCAAGTACTACTAGCAATTTGATTAGTCTAGAGACTCAAAATTGGCCTTGGTCGGCCTCTTGGCTTTCACACTCGGGACTAAGGTCAAGATACCGACAACGTCCAAAAATGCCTACATGGCAACACTTCTTGAGAGTCTTGGGGCCAAGAGTTCGGCCTGTTGAGGAAAGATTTGGTCGAACAAAAATAGAAAATCAAACTTTACTGAGATGCCAAACATTATTTTCATTAAATATTTAAAAATCTAACAAGATACTAGCTATTGGATTGAAACAATAAATTCATTTTACTTGAAACCCCTTTTCCACAAATTTTTCCAAAAAAATTTACCTCCAAATTTTACATGAATTTTTTATCTAAATTTTTTTCTCTAAGTTTTTTTTAAAAAATTATTTTGTGCCATCACTTGTGTTAGAATTTTTTGTGTAATGAGCATTTTGGCCATATATTTTGATGTTTTCTTCTACCAAAGATGTGTTCTCATCTAGGCTACATGGCTAAAGAAAGTAAGAGAGGAAATTTTCAAAAAAATAACTTGGATTCTCTATCCTTGAATGCCTACGAGGCTCTGGCACGGTCCATTTTGGTGCTTTCCTCTTCCAACTCTTTCTACAATTGGCCATTGCTTCAATGTCCTCTGAACACATTTTTAGCTCCTCGTTAGCTTTCCAATGTATCTCTCCAATCTTCAATCCATGTAGGCATTAACAAACTACAGTGACTTCTGTGAAGTTGGGTCGTGCTCAATTATACCCACTATGTAGATGATGTTTTGCCGAATCTATTACGCTCATAGATTCTCCCTGGCTCTCATGGTCCACATAGGCATAAAAGGCTTAAGATGTAAAAATTGACTTGGAATTTGCCGAACAATCTAGATCACGGCTTCTCAACTCGACCCTTAGGCATCCACACTACAAGGACCCAAACTCCACAAATTACATTTTTTTGAAAAAAACCCCAACTCCAAAATTCGGCCTCTTGGCATTGTTGGTCTTCGATGAAATTTGCTTGCTCTTGGTCCGAGTGTGAAATGGTCTTGAATGAAGTTTCCTCCGTTGGTGCATTCAAAACTCTATGATGAATCAATGACAATGTTGGAAACATATCTCATCATAACTTGGTCCCGCAATATGCGATACGTTATTCCCCCGTAAAGACCAGAGACGGATCCGCATGGAGAACCGTTTTCAAAGCAGCCCAGAAAGTAAGTTACAGTAACATAGTCCCCACTCGCCAGCCTTTTCTGCCGCCTTGGCCCCACTTTATCTGTTCAGTATTGACCGCCTCTTGTCAACACCCTCGCCCATTCCCACCTGTATTTGCCCAATCCCCTTGCTACAGTAAAAAGATGCAGTGCTTTTGGCTGTTATGTTAGTTTACCTTGTGCTGTTACTGTGCGGTACTTGAAGCACTTTGTAGCAATAATTAATAGAGTTTTGCAATCTTTGGCGAAAAGGACCAGTCTGGCCAGAGACTTGCGTGTCACTCTGAGGAAAAAGTTGAAACACTGTAGTAAAAGGTATTTTCGCACTCAAAGTTATGAACCGCCCGTTCTGACACGGCGTGCCAGGTGTTTCGCACCGACCCAGCCGGCCAACTTTATTTCCATGGCTTCACTTGACTTTGTTGAATTTTCTCCGAACTACACCAAACACTGAACATAGTGTGCATTCATAATTGATGTGGACCACCCACACTGGTTTGCATCAAGCACATGCATGTCAAAATCTGATTGGCTATTTGTTTTCAAGCAAGTGTGTGCCAATCCCCGATCGGATGAATTTCTAATTAGTGTAGAAACTCAAACTACTCTCGTCCACACTATGTACTAACATGTACTAATTGGTACTAATTAGTACTAATGTATACTTATTTGTATTGATTCTGTGTTCTGAGTGCAATGTTTGATGTACTACTAGAGTGTTACTCGTGTCCTCCGGACACAACATTTTTTTGTGTTGAGTCCACACCTCCCCGTCCCCTAGCCCTTTCCCTCCAATCCATCGTCCCCCGTCCCCGTCCCCGTCCGCATCCCCGCCCCATCCTTTTATCCAAAACCCTAACTTTTAGCTTTTCATTTTACCCAAAACCCTAACTTTTAGCTTTTCATCCATGCGTTCATTCATCAACACATTCATCCAAAATGATCGTTTGTCATCCTATATTCTTTTATGATGTACTATATTGGGCCATTGTTCCCAACAACGTACCAACTTTTTATTTTTCCTATCCTAATCCCCAATTTCGATCCCCCGATTCCCATTCTCCAATCCCCATCCCCCAATCCTTGGTCCCTGTTCCCCTAGTTCTCGGACTCCAACCCTGACTCCCAGTCTTCGGACACTGACCCCGACCTCAACCCCCAATCCTCAGTCCTTAATCTCCATCCCCTCCCCTAAGTTCTCAGACCCAACCCCGTCCCTCTGTCCCCGTGCCCAATTCCTTAAAAGTCTGTAGAGGACCATATATATAGTCACATATTTTACTCTTAGAATAAAAGTAAAATAATTGTTAATGAAAAACTACACACAATGATTTTAAAACATACGTACTATATTGATTTTTATTATTCAGTATTAAACTTTCTTGCTACAACTTACACCATATTCGTTATATTAAGTGATTTCCACAACTTTGAAAAGTATATGTTC
The DNA here is from genome assembly GCA_963971425.1 of Bryoerythrophyllum caledonicum. Taxonomy (NCBI): domain Eukaryota; kingdom Viridiplantae; phylum Streptophyta; class Bryopsida; order Pottiales; family Pottiaceae; genus Bryoerythrophyllum; species Bryoerythrophyllum caledonicum. Next base: position 8,368,196 of record OZ020525.1, on the reverse strand, counting down.
TTTGAAATATAGATTTTAATAGATATTTGTAAGGGCAAAGCATGGAGACAATGCATCCAGAATGCTATATTTTGTTGTAAGGGAGGACTAGAGAAGCCAAATGTCACAAAAATGGTAATGGAAATAAAAGTATATTCTTTAAAACCAAGCTTTATTTAAAACTTCATCAAAGAAAATCACTCAAAATATCCATTTCTTCCTAGGAAAAACACAATTGTACCATCACTAATAATTTAATCATCTAGGAGGTACCTTCGTAAGCCTCTATACATCACTTCAAAAATGTCCTTTAACATTGACGAGTCCACGTTGCACCATTCTTGTATCAGTGGACTGTCTAGAAGATGCACCAATCCCCGCCTATGCACCTCATCAACGTTTGATTTGGGGAGCGAGTGATGGCGAGTAGGATCCAAAGGATCAATATGTTTCTAGTACTATTCTCCAAGAGAATGCCAGGGCGGAGACATTTTGTTGATGGTTCCTGCACACATGTCTCACATACAATCTAGACAAATACACTTTAGGTTGAATAGTGCTAAAAGGCACATATAAAGTCAATAACATTAAGATCCAGCCAAACGCGCTTTAGGTCAAACGGAGCTTAAAATGCTAAAGGGTACATTCGCAAAGCACATTTATCATCCAACCAAATAAAAATTAGCTCAAATGAAGCTAAATCATATGGATGCGATGCTCCTTGACACCAATCTAAATTGCCGCACAAAAAGGATGAATCAACATTGTATTAAGGAGGTGAGCAAATAAATGCACCGTCAACGAGCGTGCGCAAGGAGCTACCCTCAAACCATCATATAGAATGTACTTTGCAGGATTACCATTCGCCAAATTCAAACGCGGAGATTTGGAAACTAAAACAAGGCCACAATGACGAAGGGGAATTCAGCCTATTAAGAATTGGCTCCCAAACAACACGGCTTTTAAGAACTCCCTCGGCTATTTCCATCGTCAAATAATCCATGGTTGACTGAGCTATTGCAGCAGAGTGCAATAAAAGTCCTTTGCTGCGAAGGAAAAGAGCGTTTTCCTCCCGATTCAACAGGGAATCCACCGACGCTTGACAATCATAGTCCTGTAGTATTTGAACAAATGTGACGCCCACACACCCTCAAAAAAAGAAGATGATTATTCAAATCATTCAAAACGGTTGGACATTCCATCAACAATGGGTTTCCAATCCGCAAAATAAAAACAAAATGGTGAAACATCTCAACATATATTATCAAAAAGTATATATAGACAGAATGATACAACAATCTTTACAAAATGAAGCTGCAGTCAACTGATATAGTTTAGGCTTATCTGACCTAAATTGTGATAGAGATCTAAGTGTTCCCTACGGCACTAACAACGGAGTTTTTTAGAGGTTTCAATTGCGTTCAAGATATCCGTATATTAACCATATGTCTTTCGATCATTGTAGAACATGTCCTGACCCAAGGGGTCTATGGACCAATATTCCGCTAGATCGCCTCCCAACAAATGAAGGTCAAAGAGATATGGCAACGGTTCCTCCAATAGGACCAAATCTTCTTCGGCACCATCATGATTGTATGACCAAGTTGGAAATAAAAAGACATTCTTGGAAAAATGAAGCATGTGCTTAATTGGGCTATCATCAATGGAAAGAGTATTTTTGGTAGAATATTCACCACCCAACCTATTAAAGAGGTGGTTCAACATGGTCTTTAGAAGGTGTCTATCTGAGTGTCAAGTTCTTTCATGTAGAATGTTTGGGAACCGATCCTACACTCCAAAATTCTATTGCAATCTTCCTAACCTTATCTGAGAGGTTGTAGAAGTCATCATCAAACTCCATATAGTGATGGTGGCAAACTTAGACAAATTTGTGAGAAATTTGCAGCATCCTAGATGCACCCACATAAGTTTAGGGCCTACTACAGTGGGCAGCATAGCCCAATGCTTAGAGAAGTCAGGGTTCTTGAAACTCTGGCCTGCCAAGCGCGCTTAGAGGCGCAAAGAATTCCATTGAGGTCAAGCACAACATTCAACCACCTGCCCGAGGAATCTGATGGGACTTTAGGTTTTTCTTCTACATTACTGGCACCACTTACTGATGCCTTGCATATCTCGTTAGAAAATTCCAGAGGAACGGACGACATTACTACAGAGTCTATAAGCATCGTACGTTCAACAAAATACATAACGCAATACGCAAAAAGGAAGGGAGGGGAGATGAAGTGTAAGGTGCATAGGGAGAAATACCTCGACAACTTCATCGTTTTGGTGAGTTTCTTTTTGGACCTCCATAGATCTTAAAGACTCTTGAACGTTGTCAAGGTCATCGACATTTTCCTCAACGAGTTGAAGACGTGTTTGTGGGATGAGAGGAGGGCGCTCTGGGACAACTACAACTTTGGCGACCTCTTCTACGACCGGGACATGAGCTCGAACGACCTCTTCTATGACTAGTGGAGCGACCGCTTCATTATCAAAACATAATTTTGGACAATTCAGCTTCACAACTATTAGGTCTCATATACTGAAGAGACAAGTACAAAGAAAAGTTATAAATTGAAACACTTTAGCTAAAGCCGAGCTAAAGTGCTCAACAATTTCGCTCTAATATTCACAAAAAATGTGTGTACAAAATTTGACATTTTCAAAAATGCTCTGCTTAGAAAATTAAGCCTATTTTTCACTAAAACTATGGGGGGAATTAGCCTAACAATGAGTCATGGGGCCTTCATGTTCCTACTTTTTCACTGGAGGCCCCATTGAAGAAGTAGCAGGGGATTGCTGAAGAGAACCATTTGGCTGACAACCGCGCCCTTCTACTATCGAAGGTGAAGGTTGGGAACTTGGGCGATCGCAACATACTGTACGGGAAGCGAAAGCTCAGTCTGAGGCGCTTTACCCGCCATCATATTCTTCAGCATCAACATGAAGTATTCATCCTGCTTCATGTGCAAAATCTTGATGTCCTTGTTCTACAACGCATGGGCCCTTCTCATATCATTGTCACGCTCCGCCACACGTTGCTCCATCAACATACACTGCAGAGCCTCCTCTCTGAGTTTGTTCACAAGGACACTAAACCTAGTGTCTTCTCCAACATAGCTTGCAGAATCCAACGGGGAGCAGGCTCCACTCTTGGTCACCTTCCTTCACTTCGACTAAGGCCGACCAGATGACTCACTCAACATGGGAGTTGAACGAGGTCTATCAAAGATAACAACATATTCAACTCTGAGAAGTCTAGACAATGAGAGGACATGGGCTCTTGGGTAACACCTATGGTATTACTTGCTTTAGACTGCATCCTGTTAATATGTTGCGAAGGAGCAATGTCGTCAAATTCATTAGCTGAGTGAGCTGCCAAGGTTCTTGTGCTTGGGCTTGAAGTCCTACTGCGGAACTCCGTTCCTACATATTGCCGGAAGTTAACCTAAAAATCCGGAAAAAACAAAAAAATAAAATTAAGTAGTTACGATAGTTTGTGCTAGAATAAAATCTATAGTCAGTTTGTAAGAATAAAGACGGATGGACCCGGCTGAAATCCCTAATTGCGCCTAAAGCTGCGAAATGGATAGCCGGAGTAGTTAACGGAAGTTCGGAATAGTCAGTCATACGGAACTGTCATCCGGAGCTGTCACCATCCGCAGTCATCATGAGCCGTACTAACGGCTAGACTACAAAAGGCTGTGATGCGAGGGGAAACTCTTTCTTTTCCTTCCTTCTTCGCGTGTTCCACTCCAGCTCTCTCTCTCTCTCTCTCTCTCTCTCTCTCTCTCGTTCTCCTAACCGCTGGCCGTTAAGGTTTGTAGCTTGGACGGTTTGAACGGACGTGTGTCCGTTAGGGAGAGCTTTTGTGAGGTTCGTGCGTATAGGGACAACCTTGAGAGAACATGAGGAAGTAGGCAGGCTTCATGAAGATGGTCCGTATGGCAAAGAAGAAGAGGACGGATAGGGATGGGCGCGGAAGGCGAGATGAAGAGCCGGCCGTTGCGCTCCCTCCCTTGACACGAGTTATTCCGGAAATCCCAGCAGACCAGGACGAGTACAACCTGTTGAAGGAGAACTTGAAGACCATGGGGTGCGACGGCTTGCTCGAAGTCGCCTAGGGCATCCGGGAGGAGGTCTACGTCCGGGAGCTTGTAGGCACTCCGGACGAGAAGTACAAGGAGTTCGTGCGGGCCCATCCGGAATTCTGGGGAGTTCCAGAATGGGCACAAGCATACAACTTTTGGGCCGGCCGCACCAAGGTGGTGGAACGGCGAGACGAGTTCCTGGCGGAGGAGTTCGAGGGACAAGCCGACCCGAAGGAGGGCTACAACATGCAAGACCTTTGGCACCGGGATGCCTAGCTGGTGCTAGGGTTTCTAAATCATATTTTCCATCCGGAAAAGCCGAAGCGGGTAGTGGCAAAGTGGGCCTGCACTTTCCTTGGATCACTCCAAGAAAAGATTGTTGTGGACTGGGGGATGCTCACGAGCGAGATGATCAATCGACTCCTGGCCAACCTCTAGAAGGTGAAGAAATCGGCAACCCCGTTGGCCTCTTATGTGGTACATCTCTACTGCCACCATCAACAGCTCACCGAGACGGAGCAGAGGCAGTATGACGAAGTCCTCAGCCTCCAAAAGTACGGAGGTGAGGAGTCAGATGAAGAATCCGGAGGGGCAGCAAAACTTGTGCTGGAAGCAACCACCGCAGACACTCCGGAGGAAGGCCGGAGGACCCAGAAGAGGACTCGAGGAAAGGAGCCTGTGTTGGAGAGTTCGGACATCCGTAGCTCCTTCGCATCCTCCGATGAAGACGAGTTGGGGCTGTCAGCGGAAGCCAGCCGGAATAGGAGGAAGAGCGATCCGGAGGACTCCAAGGGGCAGCTGAAGGAGATGGATGACCTCCTGCGCGAGGTCGGCTCGAGAGTGGCCGTCCTCAAGGGGACCAACTTCATCGTCACCACCAGAGTAGAGCAGGCCTTCCGGAGTCTGGAAGTCAGCCGGCTGGAGGACGCCATCAATAGAGTGGAGGATCTCCGGAGAAGGGAGGGTGATACGAAGGCGTTGCACCTTCAAATCTCCACCATGTACAAGGCCAACACGGAGATGGAGAAGAAGGTAGCCCACCTTCTTCAAGAGACAACGCTGGCGGTGGTGGGCCGGAAACAGGTGGAGGCAAAGGCCAATGCATCCGCAGCTGCCCTGACGGAGGTCCGGGAGGCCCTGAAGTTTTGCGGTAGACGTGGTCAACCGGAGCCAACTCTTCACCAAACTGGTGGAGAAGGAAAAGAAGGTGACCAGGGCCAACATCATCCGGTTTTTCCTTGATCAAGCGGAGAAGATGGGCCGGACCCAGGAACAGATGAAGCTTCTAGTCGACAACATTACCCAGATGGTTCCGGAAGACCAGGCAGCCTAAGTACCGGAAGACTTTATGACCCCGGGGAGGACCATAGCTCCTTCGGAACCACCACAACCCAAATCAACTCTAGCTCCGGGTACCTCAGCAAATCCAGAGTCCCTGGATACTCCGTCACCTCGGACACCGGCGGAGGGCATCGTATCTCCCAACCCTAGTACGGGTGAGATACTGAAGAAGCTGCCAGATCTGCTGTCGCCACCAAACATGCGCCTGCCAGATCCTCCGGCAGAAGACGATCCCCAGGCACCACCGAAGTCCATATCCCGGAGATTGGTGCTCGGGCCAAGGAGTCCCTCCGGAAGCTACAGGGACTTGGTCCAAGAGAGCAGGTCAGCTTCCGAGTCGGAACCATCAGCACCTCCAGTTCCGGAAGGTTCACCGGAACAACCACCTCCATCCATAGATTCCAAAACTCCGGTGTCTAGGATTTCTCTAGCGGCTAGACCGTCAACCCGGAAGACCAACATTTTGCCGGCAATAGCAAAGAAGGCCAAGGGCAAGCAACGGGCTCTGGTGGAGATCTCCCTGTCACGTCAAACTGGGAGAAATCGGGCACCGAGTGCTTCGACTTAGGTTAGTTTAGGTGTAGCATTCTTTTTGGGTTTTGATTCTGGACCAGCAGCGATTAACGATGGGGCTCCAAGTGCACCCGGCTGGTGACGGAGTCGACTGCCGGTTTTGTAGTTGGAATAGGAATTCCGGAGCCAGAAACGGTTCCGAGATTATAGAATCTGAGATCCGATCTGGGACTTTTCCGGATTTCTTGGATCTTTTACATAAGATCTAGCGGATTTCCAGTAGATGCAACTAGAAGAAAGGCTAAGTTTAGAAGGGACTTAGCAATACTTAGTAGTAAGGTTTTGGAGAAAAACCTTTTATCTGGTCTTTTCTCACTTTGAAATATACCTCGCTTCTTTACACTAGACTTGCTACCTTGTGTTCTTGATGTGGAGTTTAGACTTCGTGAGTGAAAGATCCATTCTTGTGTGTGTGTTTGTGTAAGTACCTCCGCGAGTGGCGTGATAACTAGTTCGCTAAGAGAGAAATCGGTCCGGATCTGTGTTAGGAGATCGCCTCGGAGAGCTGGAGGGCTATTGCAGAGGTGTGCTTGGTAGTCTCTAGGGTCGGGAAGTAGCGAGGAGGGAAAGAGATCAACTGCAGAGGTGTTCCTCGTAATCTCTAGGGCACGGAAGAATCCGTTCTAACCTGGGTCCCGGTCAAAACCGGAATTCTCCCCCAAGATAGGAAAAAGCGAGATGCGTAGGTCTAGACGGAATACTTCTGGCGTGTGGTAACATCCGCTCCGGAGAGTCACAAGCACACTTACCGGAATGTCGTTGTAGTCCGGACTTTTTTCTGTGTGATCGCGTCCGGAAGGCCATCCGGACGTCGTGAGAGTCTAAGTCCGATAACAACCATCAAATCACTGGTTAGCAGAGTAGGGAGAGTGGTGTCCAGTCACTATAAGTTCTGGGCAGTGGGTGTCTAGCCACTTAAAGTCACAAGGCAGTGGGAAATCCAGCCACTTACACAAAGCAGGATCAGTGGACTTTGGCCACTCGCTTAAAAAGTCCAGAAGACTCTGTGAGGAGGAACAGAGACGAATCAAACTATCCTCCAGAATTCCGAAAACTATTTCCAGAAGCCGTTGTACAAAATCTGGGCTCCGGAAGGATTTGGATCTATAATACACAAGTAAAGAGAATAGCTAACCCGTGAACGACCGGTGTAATAGTTTAGTTATTGGGAGTATTTGGAAAAGAACATTAGGTCTCTGTGGGAACGAAACCGGAGCGGTTACTTTGGAAGCATTTAGTGACGATTGGGTGCATTCCGGAGGAATACTATCTCTACAAACTGCAACATACTGACTAATGAAATGGGTACTATTACCCTATGACCGTGGATGAATTGTGTTTTGATGAAAAAAATTCTTTGCAGAGAAAGAGAAGAGAAAAAATGGATTCTAAATACAATTTCAACTAGTTATTCATCAAGACATGATGTATTTAACTAAATCTAGACTATGCAAAGTCCAAAAATTATGACTATTAATCACATCTCCTCATGATTTGAGAAATCTCCAGATGATTATAGTGCACTTCAACCGGAGATCTCCCGATGATGCATTCGGTCCAAAGTCTAGAATTCATTGAATTTCCCAGATTTAGCTAAATGATGCATAGACTTATTTATAAGTGGAATTTAAAGAGGGAGACTGTGAATTTGAATTAAGTAGAAATTTTAATCGTGATTTCTGTCAACTAAGGGACTCCAACCATGTATGTGGAACTAATATTGGTATTTAAATAATTTTTCTAAGAAGAACTCAAGAAGTAATATATCTTCAATGGACATAATGACGGACCACATAGTGGACTGCTATAGCAGATATCCATATAAACTAGTGTAGAGTGATTTTAAAGGTTGCTTGGAGAGGAAGAGCGTGTTTAGTATTGCGAGAGTAATGTTTATATTTTCCATAGTGGATATTCTATATGATGTAGAGTTTGAATGAAACTATTGTAGAGTTTGAATAGAATGAGAAGAAGAGCTTGAAATCAACAACTCTGAAACATTGCAGTGATGCAATGTGATCAAAACGACGACATCAAGTAAGAAATGCAGTGGCAACCCAAAGTCATCACTTCCTTCAATCAATGTCAATGTTGGCACTCTCTTTACTAAGGTGCTGATGGGCAATGCAACACCTTTGTATGACCAATGAGGATGTCTCCACACTCTCCACAGAGGTATTTTGTTCATTGGCAACAACGACATGGATTTCACGAACAAAGACAAAAGAATGAGTAAATTAATATAAGTGCAAAGAGTGGAAAAATAAATTGAATTTGAAGGACAAAATTGTTCAAAATTTGGTACACAACCGTGAACACGAGACAACACTTCCATTATCTTCTTGATACTTGTGGGTTCAACAAATATTGAAATAGGATGTGACAAAATGAAGCGGGAAGCAGATCTGTTTTCTACTTCAATTTCCGTATAATAAAGGAGAGGGGACTTTATCCATCCTCTATCAACGGTGGTGGGCTAGAGTAATGGCTCCGAGCAACAAGTGCAGCAGTTAAGATAATCTGAGCTAGATCAAAGATATATGTGTCGACACCTAAATCCACTACCGCGAGGGCCTCATTGTGAGCGGCCTACTTTGTTGTCATCTCAGCAATAGCAACCTCATCAAAGAGCTTCATGCTCGCTTTGACCTTGGCAACCACAACCTTCAACTTCATAACAGCTTCAGCCTCTGCGGTTGTTTTTGCCTCCACCGCTATTTTTTCTTTCTTTGCCTTCTCAGTTTCAGCCGCCTTCTTCTGTGTTCTACTTGTTTGCTTCATAGGCGCCGCAGCATCAAGCGGAGGAACCATAATCTCAGTGCCAACTTAATCGGATTAGATGTCATTTCTGAGTTCAATGTCAACGATAGGGGCTTGGTCACTGGGCAGTCAAAGTATCACCTGCATTTATGCTAGTGCGGGTGGGCCCACATTTTTGGGATGTTTTGAGTTAGAATGCACTTATTGCCATCACGATCTAGATAACTTTGAAAATATGCACGCATCTTTAATGCCGCCTTCCTTGTATACAAGATGTAAAAAAATATTTGTATAAGACCTAGATCATGGCCTATAAAAGTCCAACCTCCAACTCTGCAACGCGGTTCTTGTGCACACCCTTCCATCCAACTTGTTCAGAAACGCCAAGTCCTATAGCTAAATGCGCATCCGCTTCACGTAATCCTGAATTCTTATAATGAAACACTCTCCAAAAGCGTGAATGATGAAAGTCAATCGGCTCTTCAAGTTCATATAATATAGAATCAAATAAGGCCATCACCTCAATTGAAAGCTGCAGAAGCATCTCTAGTGAGATCATATGAATTGGTTTAGAATCAAAATTGTTGAAGGTATTGAAATGAACATGTGCTTATCAATTCGCCTTCATCAACTATCCAAGAAATGAACGATTTGCAAATTTTTCCATAGGGAATATGAGTGAAACACGAAAGAAGCTAGCTTGTTCTAGCGGTCCAGCCACTTGACCTTTCTGACAGCATCCATTACAGAGGTTAAGGGGTATATCAACTTTTTTTGAGACATCTTTGGATAATCTTTCAGACTCTGGATATGTAGCCTGATTTGTTCAAGAGATTGTGGAGTATACTTAGGACCCTCAATGGGCAACAACTTCTTCAACATAGATGTCATCTCTTTTCTCACTTTCATTACAACTTTGTTGACCACCTCGTGGATTTTCTCCGTTGTCCACTCAATAGACTTATTAGAAAATTGCTCTTGAAACATCCGAGTAGCAAAGGAACGACACTATCAAATTGTTTCTGAATAAAAAAAATATGATTGCATCAGCAAATGAGGCAATGAAGGATAGGTAAGAGTGCACTAATGTTCTAACCACGATAATAGCATGTCACAATGTGGAGGCAATCAATATTGGCAGACCCGAGACAGAGACTTGGAACATGCCTTACGATCTCCACTTGAGGGCAACTGCTTAGCTGCGAGGATCTTCTAAATTGCAATTGACTTAAACTAGCAATTGGTAATATCACCTACCTACAAAAGGAAGGTTGAATCTGAATATCCGCTTGGAAGTCTGCTACTTCAGCAACCCACAGAGACAATCATACCTTTCTAAAGAGCCCTCTTATTTTTTAGAGCAGTTCAAAGAAGATGTCAACATCTACACCTATGTAGAGGCGAGTTCTAAGGTTTTAAAAAGGAACTTGTGAAGAAGCTGCCAACATTGGCACCCTTCTAGAGGCCCTCTTCAATTTTATTAAAGAAACCTCCAAAAGTAGAACCAACATTGGCGCCCCTTAAGAAGTCCCCTTTTATGTACATTAGAGGAACCTCCCAAAGAGCAACCGACATCGGCGCCTCTCAAGAGAATCCCTTAAATGTATATAAAGAAACCTTCAAAAAGGCAGCCAACATCGGCGCCTTCTTAGAAGACCTCTTAAATGTATATTAAGGAACCTTCAAATGGATCGCGGTCATCTTCCCTCCCCAAGAAGAGTATATCAAGTGAACCTCCAACATGGCAGCCGACATTGGCGCCCCTCATGAGAATCCCTTCTATAGAAGAAGAACGCCGGTCTCCGGAGGAGGCCGATGTGAATATAGTGTCTGTTTGTTCCACTACTAAGACCATGCCTACTGGACAAGGAATTAGTACGCTGGAACTACTTCCCTCTCTCCAGGGTAGACACTATGTAACAAATAGCCAAAGAACCACAAACCAACCAACCAACCAACCAACCAATCTCTAACAAAGCAACAAGCCAACTAACCAACCACCAACCAAGCAAGCAACTACAAATCTTATAACCAAGTAGTCGTGATAAATCGAGGAGGGGGAAGAATTTAAGGGAGGTCCTGTGTATCGGGGAGGGTTTGGTTGTTTTCGATTTTACGTTTATGTAGAAGAATGGACATGGCATATTGGGTAGCTATGGTGTTAATGTTTTTAAAGGAGGTTTTAATTGTTTCAATGGATATTTAAAGGAATCTTCAAGAGTTTTCATAGATGGGATAAAGGTGGTGGCACGAGCGCCGGATGTGATTACAATAAGGGGGTCGACATTCCATCCGAGGGAAATGATGTCGTCCATAAGAGGTTGGTATTTATCTATTTTATTTTGGATTGTTTCCGGGGAAAATCTATCGTTGCAATATGTGAATTCAATGAATTGGATGGTGTAGTCTTGGTTGATGTTATCGGGTGGGGGGTCATTATATGGTAGACCTTTAACACAGAGGATGTCCGGTTTGAGCCTAGCGTTGCAATGACATCTTTGGGTCATACATGAGCATGGGAGTAGCCATGGGGGGACTGTATTCTCTTGTGGATTGTTATTAAAAGTGTCGGCGTTCATTAGTATGAAACATCTCGATTTGTTGTAGGAGGTGATTAGTTTTTGGACTTCCCATACGGCATTATTATGTCTTTTAACAATTAGGGAGTGTATGTGGTGGTTTTGGCATTTGAGTAGAACATGTAGCCATGTGTCGGGGTCCGTAGAGGGGCATATGGGGCATGTTATGGACGGGAATCTTTCTATACCAAAGAAGAGTTGCTTACGGGCGTTACCCATGTATTGGCCAGTACGGAATTTGATAAGGCATGTGATTTGTGAGTCGGTGATGATGGGGTTTTTCCAAAAGTTAGTAGAGAGTTCATTGTCTGTGTCATTGTTGTTAGTCCACTTTTGTATGTTAGGAAAGTTGTCTGAGATTGTATCAAGGTTGTTGTAGAGGTCTTGTTTTTTTAGATATTTGTCCAAAAATCTAATCGGGCCTTTGTCGGGGGTATCTTCTTTGGAAGGCCAATCTTCTTTTTGAAAGTAGTATGAGGTGGCATGGGCATGTTTATGTGGGTCTTTGGCATTTTTGTGTGTTTTTTCTCGGCCTTCTTTTGCTAATTTGTCTGCTTATTTGTTGCCATCAATGTTGGCATGGGCTCTCACTTTGTGGAGGGTTGTGATTTGTGTGCGGTTTTGTAACATTTGGACCATTGACGTTAGTATGGTTTGGTCACGGTGACTATTGTGAAGGGTAGGATGTGTTATTTGAGTGTTTAGTAGATAAAGTGCGTTTATACAGTTCGTGAATATATGTGCAGGTTCATTGTTGTATTTTGTTGTGATGATTTGTAGTATTTTATGAATGGCCATGAGTTCTGCTCTAAGGATATTTTGTAGTCCATGGAGTTTTTTGGCTAGTTTAATTTCCTTGGTAGAGTTATATATGCCATAGCCAGCTTTTTCTCTGCGCCAAGATCCTGGGCTAATTTGTTCGGGTGGTTTGAAGGAGCCGTCGATGTAATAACTGTGTGCGGGGTTAAATTTTGGTGTGGTATGAGTTGGGTAGTTTGGGAGGGGGGGAGGTATGACGGAATAGTTTAATGTTTTGTTGACATAGTTTAGTTTTGACCACTTTTTGCTTCTATTTACAGGGGTTTGTATAGATGTTGGTGGGGCCGGTTTTGTGTATAGTCGATGTATGTTTAAATTGTTTGTTATGGAGGTAAGTTGAGCAAGTTGTTCTAGTGAGCCAATGGTTTGATTTTGATGATGGACGCATAGTATTTGTAATGTAGATGGCTCGATTCGGGGTTTTTTTAGCTCGGGTGGAATGGTAGGTTCTTTGTATGGAATTGTATCTGCCTCAAATAGTGCGATGATGTGGGAATCTGGAAATGGGTTTGTATGTTGGTTGTTGTTTTGGTACCAATCGTTGTTCGGTGTGATGATGATTGTATTTGTGTTATTTGGATCATGTTTGGCGGCAAGTCTAGCCCAATGTATGGCTTGTTCCATGTCTTTCTCGTTGTGGGGGTGAGCTATACCATTACCTATCCATTTATATTCAAAGGCCTTGCCTAGGGATCCAAATATTTTGTCTCTTTCAAAGGGTGAGTGGAATTTTTTTAGTTTGGTGGAACATGTGACCGGGGAAGAAAAGTATGATTGTTCGATGTTAAAGGATGAAATTAGTGCGTCTAAAATGGGAGTGGATATTGTGTATTGCGCATTTTTTAGGGGGTCAGTTTTTGGTATTTGGTATTTATATCTTTGGTATAGCCATATTAGTTTGGTTTCAAAGCGTTGGGTCTTTGGTTCAATGTTTGTAGGAGTTTGTAATTTTGTTTTATATTGATTCCATAACCATTGGAGTCGAGTATCGGGGATGGTGAATAAATATCGGCCATTTTCTTCGTATAAATGTGCTTGGTTGTTATCTATTTGGATTGTGTTTGAGGATGTAAGGATATCATTTTCGGGATTGCATTCTGTTAAGTAGATGTTTAAGTGTGGGATAATTATCGGTGGTGTTACGGATCTTGAGTCTGGGAATTGTTCTTGGAGGTGGTGGGCTAGGATGATTTCTGAGTATGTTTCGTTTTGAATTTTTTGGTAGTGTTGTCTTAATTTTTTGGTGTTATGTGTGGAGGTATTGATATCGTGTCGTGGAAAGAGGTCTCTTTGGGGAAGCCATTTATTGTATGTATTATCATTGTGTCGCCATTGGCATAGATATTTTGTGTATGTATTTTGTATGTTATTTGTGTCTTTGTGTTGGATATGTTTATGGCGTATGATGTTATTAATGGGATATGTGGTAGGGTTTTTGGGGATATATGTTGGGAGATGGGGATGGTATGTATGTGGGGGGTTAGGGGGATTGATTGGTGTGGGGATATTTCTTGGGGTGATGCTATTGTTGAGGGTGATCAATGAGTCTTTAAATATATGAGAGTATGGGTGTATGATACAAGGAGTATGACATGTGGTGGGGCAAGTGGCGTAGCAAAATAGTTGTTTAGCAACATTTAGGGCACTTTTTAATAGTTTGGATGGGGTGAAGTGGTAGGTTTTGAAGTCTTCATTGTTCGTGATGTGTGTGCCGTTGGGTAAAGTAATTTGGGTCAGTTCAAAAATATTTTTTGAGAGGAATTTTTGTAGAAGCTTTTGGAAGAGTTGGGCATTGAGTGTGTTGTGGTTTAGTGTTTCTTGGCGCCATAATATTTCTAGTGATGTAGGATTAATGAGGAAGTTTGGGAGCGTACTTTTAAGGTGGGCTTTAGCAATATGTTTTAATAAGAAGAATGTTCGTGTTATTGGAGATCTTATGCAGTCACTTTTTTAAATTCTGGGTATGTATTTGGCGCCACCGTATTGGGCAAGTACATATTGAGTTAATCCATTGTATATTTTCCCAAGTCTGCCTTTATCATTTAACGCATTTTGTAATTGTTCGCCTATACATCTGAGATATGCGTTTTTGAGGGAGAAAGCTTCTAGTCCAAATAGGTTATGTGGGAGTTGGGTTATTGCGTTTGACATACATTTTGGTAATCCACATATGGTTTTTTGTATGGCTATTATTTTTTGATCAAGTTTTTTAATAGCTGGCATAGAGTATGGTACACCGTAGAAACTGTATGCCACGCCTGGGCGTAGTACAATATCAACCATTTTTATTTTTTGTTTCATGGTGGCCGGGCAGGTTGTTAGTTCTTTGCATTGTTTGATGAGTTTCGTGGTTGTAGCATGGATTTGGATTTTCCATTTTAGTGAGGGGACAAGATTTATACCTAGGTATATGTATGGCTCATTTTGGTGTAGTGTGGGGATTGGTTGATTGCGGTAATTAATGTTAGAGGCTTGTATTAGGGCTTTGAAAGTGGTAGGGTTTAATTTGGATTTGTTTGGGCATCTGGTAGCGGCACATTTTGTAACACCTACGTCCATACCAACCCATTTACAGTATCTATAAATTTTATTGAGTTGTATTTGTATATGTTTGATTTTGTTAGTTATGACGGCGAGGTCATCTGCGTATGTGGCAGAGTTTATTGTGACTTGTGATGTGCCAAACGTGTATCCGTTGTTGCCTCGTTCTAGCCATCTAAGTAGTGGTTCTAAGAATATAATGAATAGATATGGGCTAAGGTTGTCTCTTTGTATGGTTCCTCTTTGTATAGGTATGGGTTTTGTTTTTCCAAAGTGTTCACCAATATAGTGAGTGGATGACTTGGAGTAAATGTTTCTTACGAGTGTAGTGGCGTCTTTTCGGTAGCCTAGGTCCATCATTAATGCTAGAAGTCGGGCATGGTTTATTGAACCAAAGGCATTTTTAAAATCAATATATAATATGTATATATATTGGTTAGTGAATTTTGCATCTTCTAGTGCAGCTATTATAGTTTGTATTTGTCGAGCGGTGCTTCTCTCTGCTCTAAATCCTTCTTGGCTATCATGTAGGATTTTGAACTTTTCGACGTATGAAGATAGTATAGAGGTGAGTGTACTAGTGAAGAATTTGTATATTGTGTTAGCTAGTGCAATTGGTCTATGGTTGGGTAGTATAGATGGGTCACCTGTTTTGTATAGTAATATTGTTGCACTTGATTTCCATGAGGTCGGTATTTGTTTTTGTTTATAGCAGTGAGAGAAAAATATGAATAATAATTTATGAAATCTCGGAGGCATGTTTTTAAGTATTGAGTTTGGTATGCGGTCTGGGCCTGGGGCTTTGCTGTTACCAAGATTTTGAAGGCATGTGTCGTATGTATAATGTGGCTCTATTAAGGTATTGATGTAGTGGGATTTCTGGTTCACCTCTTTTCTCCAGGGTATATCCATCAAGGTCATGCCATGGATATTGGCGTACTGCACATGTACATTTGTTTTGATGTTGTAGTTGGTAGTTGCATGTTGGTACTCTTGGTCTATTGGTTTTTGTTTGTTGGTTGAATATTTCATTCGCAATGTCTTCGGGGCTGGTTAGAATATTGTTAAATTGATCTGTGATACAATCTAGTGGTGGAGATTCTAGGTTCTTACAAACTCTTCTATTAATTTTCTTAGGGCTTATTTCATATAATTGTCTATATTTTGAGATGGCTTTTTTAATGTTATCTTTGGTGTGTTTTGAAGTTATTTTTCTGGCTTGTATGTTGGCATTTTTTGCAATTAATGCGATATCTTTTATCCATGTATCATGGGGCATATCCGGGGGCGGTGGGGTGGGAATTTGGATATTTTGTAGAGTTAGTAGTTCATTACATATGGGGTGGTTGCGCCATTGGGAATCATTTTTTACAAGTCTTATAGTTTTTCGTATAACATGGTATATAGTAAGATGTTGTTTCCAAGTTTTAGAGAGTTTGTGTGTTAGATATCCTCCTTGTTGAGATATTCTGTTTGTTAATTGGGGTATTGGGTGGGCTTTACAAGTTTGTTCTAGTGTGTTGGAGATTTCTTTGATGAGTGTATCTAGGGTTTCACATGCTTCTTGCCATTGTATCCGTGAAAGTTGGTTGTTATTTTCAAGAATATTTATGAGGGAGTCTATTAGCGTGGATTGTTCTTCAAAGAATTTTGTGTTGAATATTTCTAAGTTACCTTTTGGAATGGGGTTGAGTATGCGTATAGTGTCATTGTTTAGGGTTGTGGGAGTTCTATTAATTAAGGTGTTATTTGGTATGTGTAAATGTATAGGTGAGTGGTCCGAGTTTAGAATAATATCTTTATTTGTTGTAGAGGTGTATTGTGTATTATTGTTGGCATTTATATAGAATCCGTCTATTAGACTCCAATCACTATAATTATAGCCACCTTGTCTAGAAAATTGTGTGTCGGTTTTTATGTAATTGAAGTTTAGGTTTTTGGTGAATTGGCGCCATTGGTGGTCTATGATTTGGAGAGGGGTGTTATAATTTCCATTGTGGCGTCCAATTAGTGCTATGTCTCTATTGAAATCGCCGCATAGTACATATGTGTGGTTTGGGTTATTATTTATTTGGGTTGTGATAGTGTTTTGTATGTCATTGATAAATCTAGTATCTTCGGGGTGAGATGGCATATACATGTGAAGGACTAACCATGGTTGTAGTGGATAGTTAGTGATTTTGATTATTTGAAGGTAAGGAGATATGTGCATAGGGGTAGGGATTTTCTTGATGTTGCCCGGGAAAGCATATTTTTTATGTATTAGTGTAAGGAGACCTCCACGGCCCGGTGTGTATGGTCTCCGTTGTTGGATACATCTTGTAAGTGCATGTGTATTGTTGAAAATGAGTTTATAGTCTTGAAATATATTTTGTATATATTTTGTGGATTTTGTGGCGGATAGTTTTGTTTCTTGTATAACTATAATGGCTGGCGGTGTATTTGTATGTGTAACTAAACTTTGTAAGCTAGGAAGGGCAGTGTTTAGAGAAGAGGCATTCCATGTGATTATATATGTATTTTTTAGGTTTGAGTTGTTGTTTTGGTTTTGTGGAGGGAGGTAAGGGGGTAGGGGAGGTGGATGAGTATATTCAGGTATTTGGTCGAGACATTTTAGTGATTCAATAATTAGGTTGCTAGGAAGATATGGGAATTTTTGTTTTATAACGTCTTGTGATGGTGGTATGTGATGATTATGTATAAAGTCATATAGTTCTTTATATATTGATGTTTTATGGTTTATAATATTTTGGTTATTTTCAATGAATGATATATAGGGGTGTGGAGTGTTGATGTGTCTTTCGGGAGGGTTTTGTAGGTTAGCAAGGGAGTTTAGTAATGTATTAGTTCATTGAGTTATGTTTGGGCTTTGTGGGTTCAATAGGAGGTTACATTCGTCTATGTGCGGGTGGATTGTTGTTACTATGGCGTATAGGATGTGTGGTGAGGGGTGTTCATTATGTTGTTGTATATATTGGATAATGTGTGGATGTGTGTTGGTGAATACTTGGTGTAGTGTATGTGTGGCTTTTAGTATAGGTGCAAATGCTTGGGCAATGTGTCTGTATTCTGGCTGTAATTTTATTGAGTTTGGTATGAAGTATATTTTGATATTCTTTTTGTGTTGTGGTGGGTGTATTTTTAGTATGTTTGGCATAGGCCCTGGGTTGATTTCTATGTCCCCTCCTAGAATTAGTAGTAGTTTATAATGTGGTGGTTTGTTATTATTTTTAACGATGATATGTTTTTTTGTTTGTCTAATATACGTTTATGTTTTGTTTTTTTATTTTGTTCTTGTATTGAGAAGTGTGAGTGTTATGTTTTCTTTCTTTTGAGTGGATTTTTCTTGAATTGGTTTTCTTTGGTTTATTGTTTTGTTTTGGTTTACTGTTTTGTTTTGGTTTATTGTTTTGTATGTTGTTTTTGTTAATTGGTTTGGTGTTTATTTGTATATCTTGGTTTGTGTTAGACTTCATGTGTAGATATTGGTTTGTTTTTTCGTACCTTATTACGTATGTGGTGGATGTTATATTTATGTTTATGTGTGTATGGGTATTGTAGGTAGTATTTTTACTTGTATATGTATATGTGCTAGTGTGTAATTTTTTTGAATTTGTATTTGTGTGTATTTTGGTGGTTGTTTTGATGTATGTTTTTGAGTATATGTATATGTATTCTCCTTTGTATGGAATGGTGTATTTGTATTGAGTATGAAGTCTAATATAGTATTTATACGTCCCATATATGGGTGTATGATTGTACTCTACTACATAGATTGTAATAGTATAGTATCCGTAGTCTAAACTATATTTTTGTGTATGTATTCGGTATATTGTATGGTCAATGGTAGTTTCCTTGTAGTCTTTGAAGTCTACAAGTTTGGCGGTTTGTCTTCAATCATAGGTGTAGCCATACTTTCCATGATGGCTTGCATTGAAGCAAGTGCGGCGCTCATTGCTTGTTGGATGCTCATCATTTGTGCCTTCAATTCTTCATGTTTTTGATCGGCATACTCTCGTGTCTCGTTCCTCATCTTCTTGTTGCTTTCTTCCATCACCGACTCCACAATCTCCAACACATCTTGTTTGGAGATGTTGGATGAGGGTTCTTGTATTTTGAAGGTCTCCACTGTGTTGACCATGGCGGTGTTGACGTCATTAAACCCGAATGCCTTCACTTGTGTTTCGGAGGGGGGTTCCGTTCCTTCTGGGCTTCGCCGATGTGGTGCAAACTCTACAAGGTATCCTCCCATGGCAAAAGTCTTGTTTACAAATTGCTTGTAGACAATTGGGTTAGCACAATGTATGTTAGCACTTCCATTATGTCTAGTTCCACATTTTTTGTGGAACCAAATTGATCTAGTGTTAACATCACCAATAATCTTGCGAATGGCATTACTTGTATCGCACACACTCAGGAGAATGGGTAGAGGAGAGAGGGTTAGGGTTAAGGCATCCTTTTTTGCCTTAGTCTCTTGTGATACTTTCCCCCGGTGATGTGTTGAGTTTGTACTACCTCGTGGTGTGTGGTGACTTGATGTAGTTGGATCTTCTTCGCTTGTTGAGGTGTGGTGGTCATGATGAAAGCATGGGTGTCATCAATGCTCTTTTGGACTCCGGTAATCTCAAACTCTTGCCCCCTTCGAAAACTATTCACGAGGGCATCCTTGAAGAGGTTGTTGGCGGAAATATCCTTCAAGTTGTCACTTTTCACCTTGACCGAGAGGTTAGAATGTCTAGCAATGTTTTGGTAACTCTTACAAACCTTTCCAATGATGTTGTGACCATCTAGCTTAAGGATGAATGGTCTAAGCCCCTTAAGCATCATGATACCATCAATTTTGGGTTTTAGCAAATGTAGTTTAATTATCCCCGTCCATACACCTTTCTTTCCCGCATTTTTTACACTCAAGCATTGGATTGATATAGGGTCTATGAGGTCGTTGCCAAGTTCTATACCCATTACTTCTAGCCTTTTTGTGACCATTATCTTGATTTTATCATGCATGATTTGAGAGGAAGGAGGTTCAAAGTGAATTGCAATGTGGAAATCGAGGGCCAAACCTGTGGAGGTGTTGATGGCGATGTCGAAGGGGAGTTGGGTGATGTTGTAGTGTTGTCCCTCCACTCCGTTTCTTGTACTAGGATAGAGTATTTGCGGGATATGGGGGAATGCCATCTTTGCCACGCTTGCCTCCTCCGCCTCTTCCATCTTCAAGCCTCTTGTTATCATGTCTTCGGCGGTTTCTCCACTATATAGTTCTTCGAGTCCTTCAATTGCAAGGGCCTCCATGGTGGAGTATCCCATCCAAAACTTGAAATTCATGCTAATTGGTTGGGTGATATACGGTGGGTTTTCTTCTATCATGACATTCTTCATCTTTTTGCTTGTGGTAGGGTTTTCTCCGGTTTGCCTTGGTATCTTCTCGAACTCTATTATGTCCTCGTCCATCTTCTCATTAAAGTTGAGGAGTCTCTTGATGCTACCCATGTGTCTGGCTGTACTCCTCCTTTTATAGGGGTTAGTAACTATTGGGTCTACTACTGGGTGGCTACTTGTTTTTTGTAGTGTCTCTGTATTTTGGACATGGTCGCTACTAGGAGTTACAGGTTCGTAGGAGGGGGGTTGGTGGAGGGGGGGTCCAAGGAGGAGGGGGGTCACAACTGGGGTAGGTCGCAGTTTGCGGGGCGTAGGTCGTGGGTCGGGGACTGGAGCTGGCAGTTCGCGAATAGTGAGTCTCTGTGTGCTGGTTCCGGTTCCCGAACCCAGCTCGGTTTCAGTCAGGGTGTATTTGCGGAGCGTCACTAAACAAGTGCCGGAGTCTCGCGCGGCTGCAGACTTGGCGTCTTTGTGGGAGGCGCGTTCGCAGGTGGTCTCTGGCTCAGTGCCGGAATTAGTCTCGTTCTTTGTAGCGTTGCACTCGCAGTGGGCGTGACCTCCGAAGGTCTTGGGCCAGCTGCCGAAGTTGGGCTTGGTTGGGAGCTTGGCGCCTGCGGAGGAAGCGCGCTCTGAGGAGGTCAGTGCCCAAGTGCCTGACTTGGCGCGTATGCAGGGAGCACTTTTGCAGGAGGTTACTGTCTGAGTGCCAAAGTTGGGCGCGGCCACCAACTTGGCGTTGCGGGACCGGGTGCCGTTGGTGCCAGACGCATTGCAGTCTCTTCTATTTGAGGTTAGGGTGTTGGCATTGGCTCGGGTTGCGGTTGTTGTGAGTAGGGTGTTGTTGGAGTCTTCCAAGTACTCCAGCTCCGGAGGGAGGGTCATTTGGGCTGTGAGTTGGGGTTGGTGTGTGAGTTCGGGGATGTGATGTGTGAGTTTAGGGTTGGTGTGTGAGTTCGGGGTTGGTGTGTGAATTCGGGGCAGCAATATCGACTGGTTCTGTCTGTGAAGCTAGGGTGGAGGTATGGGCATGTGGGAAGGATTCTAGTCCAGGTGGTGGGAGTCCTTATGCTGGTTGAGCATTATGAGGTTGTAGGGGGGTGGGGTTTACATCTACAGGTGGATCTTGTTTGGACTGGATGTAACGGGGTTGCTGAATGATAGGTGGATTGGGGTTCTACAAATTCTAGGGGGAGGTCTGTTCTACTGGTGTGGAGGGGGGGGGGTTATAGAATATTTAGGGGGAAGAGGGGCTGTAGGATTTTGAGGGGAGTTGGGAGAGCGAGGAGGGGGTGTTGCCGAGGGAAGAGGGTGGGAGGGGGTGGGTAGAACAGGAGGGGAGGGAGATGGGGGGAAGAGAGAGGGGAGGTGAGATGAGTGATAGCATGGAGGTGGGAGAGGAACTGCGAGAAAACTTAAAAAGTTAGTGAGTGTACTTACTTGCTTAGCTCGAGTTCGGGTCTATTTGTGCTTGTGCTTCTCTAGTTGATATGTTGTTGTTGCTTGCCCGTTCATCACTTGGAGATGGTCCTCTCCATATTTCTTGTTAGTGCTGACGATGCTCTTTGATGTTTTGTTGAAGGTGTAGGTCTGATGTGGATGCGCGCGAGGTAGATTCGAGCTTGCTTCTTGCGTATGATGCTTAGTCCTGAAAAAAAATTGCCAGTGCTGCCGCGTATGGCATATAAGTACAAACGTTCTATTGCAATCTGAAAACACAAACTTCATGTAGTATTCAGTTGATTTTGGTGTACTACTACAAGTGTGTGTGTATGTGGTGAAGTACAAGGTGTTACTAGCATTTAGAGAGTCTATTGCAGAAAATGAATGGAGGTGGGTAGAGAATGCCTGATTTGATGTATCGTTGCAGTCTTGGGGCAGAACATTTATGTATGTTGAGTTGGGCTTCACTCCAGAGGTTGTTCTGCGATGCTGCCCTTCAGATCTAGTGGATACAGTTCTTGAACAAATGTTGTTAGATCTTTTTTGTAAAGTGCGTATTTTTCTATAATGACATGGTGATAATGCGGAAAAAATAACAACAAAGAAAGGAAAAAACAAAGTGCAAAGAAGGGAAGGGATAGCCTGTAAGTGGTGACTCGGATCTGGCTTTCGTGGAGTTGATGAGTGCTTGCGTCCTAGTAACAGAGTTGGCTCCTAGTGTTGCTCAATCTTGTGTATACTGGATTCGTGGGTCAAGGAGGAACAAGGCTAAGTGGTGGGCATACAGATCGTGATCTAAGTACACTCGATCT
>OZ020525.1:8141772-8345679 GCA_963971425.1 Bryoerythrophyllum caledonicum | reverse complement strand
TGGCGGTTTCCACATTTCTGTTTGTGTTGTAATCTCTTGTCGACTGATAATTGGTGTGGTTGAAATCTGACATGTCCCTGCTGCGTCTACACAAAAAAGCCAATTGTTAGGAAGCAGAAAAAGGCATCGAAGAACTCAAAAACAGTCAGAACCCAACAGTGCCAATGTTTGTGGTTTGCTTCTAACTTGAACGTGATGTGGTGAATCGAGGCTCCCTTTGATGACCTCCAGCACGTTGGCTCTGACAAGGCAGAGTGTTGAGGGTGCAGCCGCAGTACGCCCAGGCTCAGTGCTTGCACGGTTGGCTAGGCTTGGGAGCTGGCACCCATGGTCGAGAGAGCAACGGTCCCTCTTCTGTGGATTGGAAACTCGCTGACAAGTCTCTGCAAGTATTCGAAGAAGTTCTGAGTAAAGGCAGCAATGTTGAAGCCTTGATGGGACGAGCGTATTACCGTGAGCTGAAGCAGGAGTACACGGAAGCTCTTGCAGACCTCAGTCAAGTATAATTTTCTCTCAGCATTAGTGTAGTTAATACGAAAAAGTGTTTTGCATACTGTTTTCTTCATTCTCACGATGGCAGATAACGCTCATTTCTAGGCACGTTTGTATTGTGTGTGTGCAAGAATAGGTGACAGTTCTGCATACTTGGTTCTTGCCTGCCGTCTTTGAGAAAGCTCGGATGGGCATGCTGCTGGGTGATTTGGATCTCGTTCATGAAACTTCTCAACAGATTCTTCAGAAGGTTTTCCCCTCAATATAAGAACCAATAGCCTCTTATAAGAACCAATGCTAGATTCCTTCTTTGAAAGCTGAGTATACAAGCTTCAGAAGAAGTCCATTGTTGAAACATGCTTCCTGAAGTTGTAGAATGGCACATGTTCTCTTCAAATTCTGTCAGTCAGTGATCATGTTTTGTGAAGATACATACATGTTGAGACCACAGTAGACATGCTGACACACAGTCAATGCAAAAAGACCAAATGGAACAGACATTGCAACTATGATTGAGAGACATACCCAACTCATCAGAGCTCAACAAATATGCTTTTCATTTTAATGATATAGTGTTTGTTTGATTGGAATGATACAGGATCCTAACAACATTGATGGACTGCGTTTGGCCATCTACTTGCACCTCTGCCCAGACAACAAGCAAGCCACAGCAGCCGGGATTCTTGCTGACCTTCTTCGAAACATTGAGCACCGGGAGCCCCAAAACGCTTATCTCTGCCATGCAGGTAAAAAACCAAACCAATCCAATAATGTCACATTCTATTTGTAATACTGGCAGTTTTGTGTAAATCTTTCTATATGCAAATTCTATGTGCAATTCATAGATTCTTTTTCATCATTTGTGTATAGCCTTTAACAAGACATGTTAGATATGTCACATGAGTAGAGAGAAGATGTCGATTGGCAATTGGTGAAAACCACCAATATAGCTACAAATTGGGTCATTGATACATGTGGTGTTTTGTCTTGGTTTGGGTAGTGGCGAGATCATGTGCAAGATTGGCTGGAAGAGGCGGATTGCTTGTGTTGCAAAAGACCATGGCCATCATGGAGCGTGCTCGACGTCTGAACCCTAGAGAGTCAGCATTTATTGTTGAGCTTGCTGATCAGTTGTTCCTTCTGGAGGATTACAAAGCAGCCCTGGCCATGTACAAGTATGTGGATTGCCCTAGGAATCCTTAGGGTCAGTGAAAAATTGCAACGGTCTTAAAGGCAAAGCATGGAATGGCAGACAACATGAAAAAGTATTCTAAATCAGATACCCATCATTCCTGACAGACGGCACAACAGCAAGCCCCCGAGAGCCTATTCCGAGTGTATACCCTGTCCCGATACTTTGCCTTGATACCCTGTTACATTACTTTGTCCACATACCCTGTATTGATACCATTTCCCAATACCCACTTACAATACCATGTATCAATACCATACCCCAATACCCACTTACAATACTTTGTCCACATAACTTGTCATGATACCATGTATCAGTACCATGTATCAATACCATGTCCCGATACCATGTCGTGATACCATGTTCCAATACTAGGTCCTAATACTTTGTTCGGATACCATGACCCGATACCTTGTCTAATACCATATCCCGACACTTTGGGACACTGTCCCACACTAAGGTTTCATGTTCAATGGATATCTGATTGTTTTCATTTATACAGAGAGATTAGGAACTCATTTTGAAGGTTTCTAGCAGGTATTTTTCTGATCCAAAGCCTTGTTTTTTTTCCAACTCGTGTGCTTCGAAGACCCCTGTTGCTCTAATCGCCTAAACTTCTAGGATATTGGACGTCTCCACTGGTCTAAACCAACCCTAAGAGGATTAGGGGAAGAGATGTGACTGATGTTTCTGAATGTGAGAGTATTTGGTGGAGTACAGGTCCACAGCGAACCTGGACGCACTAAACATGGAGGCGATGTATGGTGTGATTCAGTGTCTGGTGGTGCTCGGGGATGTGGATGAGGCGGAGCAACAATTGGAATATTTGGCCGAGGTCTCAGTCTCTACTGGCAAGTCCGCCAGCCTGCCATACCTCATGGCATAGCTATGCTGGAGGAAACATCGCCAGGGTGCACGCTGCCAGGAGCTTCTGGACGAATCCATGGAGATTCAAACAAAGGTAAGATCTCCGGAATAAACTATGTCTGAGGAGAAAATTATGTGTTTCTCATCTATGATGATCTATGGAAGATTCTAATACATGCTGTTTCTCATCTTGAGTGGGATGAGGCATTCACGCTGTGAAGGAATATGGGTTCTAGATTTATGATGTTTCACTATGAATTGCATGTGGTGATGCATTCACCACATAATTGTTGAGGAATATGTGTGTTGGAAAAGCTGTCAGCACCAAGTCCAAGATATTTTTGATATACCTAACATCATATCTGGCGACAATTTGGTCAAATTTTCTTATTGAACTGTTGATGTTCATTGACAATAGAACTTTCCTGAAAGTACTCAGGGTTTAAACCCTGACTGTCACCCCAAAACGTTGATTTTGGTTGTACACCTGAAAGTCCACTTGTTTTTGAGAAACATGGTGGTTTGGTTAACTTTGGGGTTTATTCCATAAATTATGGTCCTTTGTCAGCCAACCAACATGCTACAGGGTTAATCATCTAGGCATAGTCACCGTCCAAACAAAGATGCAAGGTGGCATTGGTGACTCCAAATTACTAATTTGGTTACATAAGCTTGTTCCATGCGCGTGGCCCATAAAATATGGAGGGTGAGAACCTTCACCCTGTGAATATTGCCGTATTTAAATCTCACCCTACTTTGATGAATAGAGAAAGACACAAGGTCCTTAAAGGATGCTGCATCGGGTCTTTTTGGCTGACACAAGGTAGCCACCCTTTAAAACTCAGACTTTCAAGAAAACTCTAATTTATCAAGGAGTTGTGAAAAATATAAACTAGGGTATACTTTAGTTTTTGCCTAATTTGTATTGACCCTAGTGTACTTCTATCCTTTTTAATTTATCATTTTTCCCACCGTGAATGTGGTGAGCCTTTCATGGTGTTAATGGCTATATTCGTTAAACTGGCTATTTTCATCACCATTGGCACTTTTGCGTAAACATTTTTGAGTCATGAATGCAAATTATAAATTCAGAGATTTTTTTTTAACCATTGAATTTTATTCTAAATAGGCTCTATTGTGTAGACGCAGCTTAGGTTTGTCCCATGAGTAGAGAAAAATATATAAACTGGTGAAGGGGAGGGAGTGCAGTAGGCAATGTGAAAACAGATAAGGCCATGTTTGCCTTACACCATGTAACCTTGGCATTGCACCAGGGAATGAGGCCACAACATGATTTTGCATTCTATGCGGAGTTGAACCCAGACAGGCGACTGGGAATGGCACACTTGTACATGGTGATCGCCCACTTGGAAAGTACAGGGCCGCACGTGGAGGAGAACAAGTTGTTGGTGGGCGCGTTGGGCATCCTAGAGCAGCTCACCCAACTGGTGCCGGGGATGGTGGACACCCACCTCATGCTGGCGCGTGTGTACATGCAAATGAGTAATAGTGAGGCTGCGCAGCGCTGCATTCAGGCGGCACTGAGGTTGGACTTTGGTTGCTCAGCTGCTCACATGTTGCTAGCCAAGGTAACTAGAGTCACAGTTTGTCATTTTATTTTTCTTATTTTTTGTTTTTTTGTTTTTAATGGTTGTATAATCATCTCCCTCTACAACAATCTTGTTTGTCTTACAAAAATTTACCATCATCTATCGAGTTCACCCCTTGTATCTACCACAAGAACATATAATTGCTGCCCTGGCCGACTCTTATGATAAAATGATTGTTCTAACAAATGCTCTTGTAAAGGGAGTTGACTTTATTTGTTACAATGGATTTAGACAACTCAAGTGCTCCTATGTGACTTGTTAAATTGAGCACTTAAATGGGGGCATTGGTGGTATTCATATTGCCAAATGCGCTCTCTCTCTCACCTATCTGAGTTTTATTTCCTCACCTCATGTGACAAATCTAGCATGCCTTTCTGCATCTGCACACAATAGAGCCTCTTCATAACACAAAAACAATCTCACTTAGAATTACAGTTACAATTTTTATGTAGCTATTCTTGCACAAAACCGCCAATGGTACCTAAAATTGCTAATATATTTGTCCATTAGCAGTTTTAGGTACCAATGGCACATTTGAGTAAAACTTTCTAGAGACAAATTCTCAGTGTAATTCTGACATATATTTTGATATTATTTCCGTGTTTTGAAGAGGCTATATTGTGTGCACATGCAACAAGGCAAGTTAGATAGATATATATGTGGATGTATATTACCCCAATCCAAACATCACCATACAATTTATAGGATTCACATATTGCAATGACAGATTCTCATCAAACACAATTGAACAAAAGATAAACAATATGAACCTCTTTTAAACAACACCAGAGCAATTGGTTGGAAAGGGGACCCTCAAATAGTAATCACGGCTGGCACTAGAGCCACAAATTCATTCGAACATGCAGCGTGGGTCCAGAACAAAATTTGTTCTCTACAATAGCCACTTGGTATTACAGCAACATCCATCAAGCCAAATTGTCACCCCGCATGATATCCATTCAGAATAAAGCATGTTAGAACTAGATGAGTGATGTTATCCTTTAATATAACCATTTGTCCAACATTTCCATGTAACAGCCTTCACCCACCCTTTCCATTATAACAGTTGTTCAATATAGCAGCCTCTATGTGTAACAAGCATAACCAAAAGGGCTGACATAGATAACAAGCATAACCAAAAGGGCTGACATAAATAACAAGCATAGCCAAAAGGGCTGTTGTAAAGGAGCTGACTGTATGCCAATAGAAAGCCTTATGCATGCTTATATTGATAGATATACATTTCACATAAACAAGATTTTGATTTGTGTACTTCAGCTGTCAGAACAGATCTACGTGGATCAACTGAAATACGAGCTGGCAAAGCAGAGCGTGGAGCAAGCTCTAAGTGCAGACTTTCTCATCCGGGAAACTGTAGTGTACCATGTTCTCCAAGCTCAAATCATGATGCACTCTCAGCAATTTGACAAAGCTTCGAAGGTATGTTGCATATCATTTTTTTGCACAATTAAGTTTTGGCATTGCTATCTAGGTTTACCTAAACTTAGATGAAATGAGCGTAATTCAACGCTTATTAATCTCCAAGGAAAGGAGTTGACATTTGTCTTTGGTCCAAAATTTTGGTAAAACATGATGATCCAAATCGATCTGTGATTATTGATCCATCTCTACACTCTTCCCAGATTTATAGCGTGTCCAAAATTTACGCAACTTATGAACTCGTCTATGGTGTGATGAAAGGTTACAATTTCTCTCTACAATCTAGGAGGGATATAGAATTGAGCGGTATTGGGTCAATGGTCGGTTTTAGGATCTAGGAGGCATATAGAATTGAGAGGTATTGGGTCATCATTTTGTTTTAGGTTGTCCTACATTATGCCAATGTTACCTTAGTTTGGAGGAGCACAAACTTAGGAATGGGAAAGCATTAAGAAAACTCACGTAGGCATCTGAGATTTTCATTGGATTATCACAAAATTGATGCTCAATAACAAACTTGGTCCTTGTTTTAGCTTGCTTTTAGAAAGGGCATGGAACTAGTTTGAGCCACCTTTGAAACTCATAAGCCAATTTGGAAACAGGTTTTGGAGGCGGCCAGAAGATTGCCAGAAATGGGACAAGTGGGGATGGAGTTAAAATCCTCCTACTATCCATCCCCAAAGCAGTTGGAAACTACAGACATGGACAGAGTGATGGTGTTTCTATTGCTCGTGGAGGTGCATATTCACTTCAACCATTTTCCAG
Source organism: Bryoerythrophyllum caledonicum (assembly GCA_963971425.1). Taxonomy (NCBI): domain Eukaryota; kingdom Viridiplantae; phylum Streptophyta; class Bryopsida; order Pottiales; family Pottiaceae; genus Bryoerythrophyllum; species Bryoerythrophyllum caledonicum. The sequence goes on along the minus strand of OZ020525.1, from coordinate 8,339,313 downwards.
AAGCCACAAAAACCATCCAAGATGCCATGACCCAGTTCACTGGAACTCCAGAGGAGGTAACATATTATATCTTCCATTAAAACTTGCACTTTCTCAAACTCGATGTGGAGTTTTTAAGGTTTAATGTATTAATAGGTGTTTATTATTTCTGTAAAAGTAATTTTTCTTAACACAAGTTATGGCTATATTAGTTATTGATTAGCAATTTTTGGTAGCATTGGTGGTCTTTTGCAAAACTTTCTAGATGCACAATTCTGACGTTTTTATATCTTAAACATGCTCTATTATGTAAATGAAAAAGGGCATGTTAGATTTTTCCCATCACCCATGAGTGGAGAAAAGAATAAAATTGGTGATAGAGATAGCACAATTGGAAATGTGAGATGCTCTAATCAATAACATATATAACCATTACCATCTTATAAGGTAGGCATGATTAATGGTTGAGTATTGAGACAATCTATTTTTGACACTTAAACACTTGAACACCCTACAAAATTTCAGATTAACTATTGTTTGGGGATTGTGAAGTCTATAAAGTGTATACTTAATATTTTTTGAATCAAATTTAATCAATACACTATTGGTTTTTTTTGGAAAGTATGAAATAATTTCCTCAAATTTTGAACAAATTCTAGATTTTCCTTAGTTATCTACAAGATTGCATTTCTCATAGGATATCCCAATTAGCATTCTATGAAATTTGGCAAACAACAAGGTCACACATACATAGATTTTACATAGATGTCAAAGTTTGTGAAATGTTGCCGAAGTTATGAATTATATGGATTACTTTGTATTTTAGGTACAAGTGGTTATGACTAATTGTGATCTACTACTTAGTCAAGGTGATGTCCCAACAACAATTTCAATGCTGAGTCAGGTACTACCACAACTACAACTGCTAAATTTAACCCCTAAATGCCCAAACATCCACATATTGAATCAAGAACAAAGTCTTTTATGCTCATCTTCATCCATCCAAATTTTGAAGACTAGTTATTGTATTACATTATACATGTAGTATGATTTATTGTTTCTAGCATTTTTTATAATTAAATAATGAGTCTTGAAGTGAATATTACATTTTGAGTAGGAGCATTCAGGGAATAATTTGTACTATTGTTTGATCAACTTGTAGTTTTTGGTGACATTGTCAATTTTTGTGCAAGAATTTCTAGATACATGAATTCTGATTGCTATTCAAACACAAAAACACCTTTTATAATTCTGAGAGATTAAAACAATATGGTTGCCTTAAGGCTTATTAGATTCACCACATGAGAAGCAAAATAAAACTAAAAAATAATGAGTGGTCCAAGAAGTATAGCATAATTGGCAAACTTTTAAAAACCTTTAATATGATATGTTTGTCAAGTTGGCGGTTTTCACATTGTTTAGTGTGCTATCTTTCTTTCACTAATTTGAATTGTTTTCCACTGCTCATGTGACAAAGCTATATAGCATGTCCTATTGCATCTATGCAATCACTTCTTAAAAGATGGTATGAGACGACCAGCAAGTATATCAAACAATAATTGGCTTTGGTATGGTTTGACAATATTTTGATATACTAGCTGATCATCTCATTCCACCTTTCTAGCAGTGAATGGAGCATGTTTAGAATATGAAAATAATATCATAGAACTTAAAATGTTTGAGTTGCATTGATATCTACATATAAAAGTTATACTTGAAAGTGCCAACATTAGTGAAAATTACCAATCAAGAACGAATGTAACCATTGAAGATTTGTACAATGTGTTTGCAGGTCCCTCTCAAGAGCAACTATTATGTGCAGGCCAGGGTCAAATTAGCAGATGTGTATTTGAAGCATCAGCACAACAGAGCCTTGTATGCAAAATGTTACAGCGATATTGCACAACTTCACCCAAACACTAAGGTTAGAACTGTGACATTCACTACACCAAACACTGCATATAGTGTGGACCAGAGTAGTTCAAGTTTCTACACTAATTGGAAATTTACATCCAATCGGCGACTAGCACACACTTGCTTGAAGAAAAATAGCCAATCATGTATTGACATGCATGTGCTTGATGCAAATTAGTGTGGGTGATCCACATCAATTATGAATCCACACTACATTCAGTGTTTGGTGTAGTAATAGTAGTAAGAACTCCAGCCTCTAGAAGAGATTGGCGTGAATAGAATGTTTGTTTGTTCTTGTCACTATTTCTTTGTTCACAAGAGAAGGAAAAGTAGAAAGGAAGCACTCGCCCCTTTTGAGGGTAGACACTAATAATGGGATAAGTAACCAGTAACAAGTTACCGATAGAAGGGGAAAAATTCCCATGTTTATTGACCTTTGTGGGGGATAATTCTTTTGTATTAGTAGGGTTATATATATATATGGTGGATTATGTATTTTTGGAACGGGTTGATTGTTCTTCACTCACCTTTTGTGTAGAAGGATGGACATGGCATGATGTATGGCAATAGTGTTGATATTTATAAAGGTGTGTCGGATGGAGGAGATAGGGATATTGAATTTGTTTGGCATTGGTGGGGTATGTGTTGTAGCCACATTCACTACACTAAACTATGGTACTAGTTTTAGCTTGGCATTTATTATTACTTAGTACCTCATTATATAGCTCACCCCCAGCGTAGACAAGTTGGAATTTAGAGTGTGCTAAACAATGAGGTAAATAACGATAAATGTCGAGTCCAAGCTAGGGGATTAGAAAAATTGTACGCTAAATGTTCACATGTAAGTTGTAACTTTCTTTCCACTCCAAAATGTACTAAAGTTGACCCAAAAAATGTTAGATTTACTCATAGTGTTAACCTCATTTAAACCTCGATTGAAATTCAATGTTTGTGTTGTCAACACTAAATATCATAGTTAGAGTAATACGGCTTACAATTGTGATTTACACCATTTGCCAATTGAGCTACTTTCCTTTGACCAACTTGTATCGTTTTTTCTCTACTCTACTCATGTGACAAATCTAATATGCCATATAGCATCTACATAATAGAACATGTTTAGCATACAAAAACATCTAGATTGTTCAGAATTTACATGTAAAAAGTTTTCTACCCTAAACTGTTACTTTGCAGCATATTTTGTACTATAAACTGCCATATTTAGAACTAGTGTAGCCTAGTAGACAGAAATGACAAAATTGGCACATGATAATTTGCCTATCAACAACCTTGTATGTTGAATGCAGACTTTTATGATGTTGGGAGATGCACTAATGCAAATTGATGAACATGAGGAGGCAATGAAGGCATTTGGGTTAGCAAGGAAGAAAAGCCCTCATGATGCTGCTGTTGCAAACCAAGTGGGACAAGCTTTGGTTGTTAAGCATGAGTACAAAAAGGCAGTCCAGCACTTTGAGGATGCTCTTGCCACCGTTAAAGAGGGCCCTTCTAAACTTGAGCTACTTTACAACTTTGGAGGTTGAATATTTACTTTTAGTTGTGTTGTTTCTCCGGTCATGCCTTTTAAAATTGGTGGCTTTTGAAATAATCATCAATCTATAGATGTATCAAGGCATGTTAAATTTATCACATGAGCTGAAAAAGTGATACAACTTTGTCAAAGAAAGATAGCACAATTGGCAGTATGTGAAATTTAACAATATTATGAATACAATCTTCTTTGATTTCAAGATATGGTCCTAAAACATTCCCATCCATTACCAAACTCAATGGTCTGGTTTAACACTCTAATGCTAAATAATTAATGATCTCTAATACAAATTTTGAAAACAAAAAAATTTAACACCCTCAAATTTTGTCTGTACTTGTAGTAAAAAAAGTACTTTCCAAAAATTGTCATCCCCAAATTTACAAAATCTAAGTTGGCTGCCAAAATATTTTCCTGTTTGCAAAGTTGGGGATGGAGTTGCATGGGTGGGAACGTTCTTATTACTCTTTGACCATTGTGACTTGCTAACCTGGCTAATGTTGGGTCTGTTGACAATTTAGACCTCAACTTTAAGCTGAAGAACTACACACGATCAGCGGAGGTTCTTTGTGAGTTGCTGGCAAATGTGGAGGATGACTGCATTGAGCGCAATTTGACGAATGGCAAGATGCTCATGCTGTGTCTCAAGGCATCCCTGCTCCTCTCCAAAGTGCAGAACATTCAGGGCCAGCAAAACTGTTCTCAGGTGCACCCACAACAAACCAACCCTATCCCTAAAAATACAAGAGAGAAGAAATGGGATCTATGTTTGGTCAATTTAATTATATTTAGGTAGGCTTAACCCTTAAAAGTCATAAGGTGCCGCTGGTGGCCACAATATTTGACATGTATAGTGTCGTATTTGAACACAATAAGGTTCACATATTGAAATGACTTCCAAATGAAAGATGTTAGTTGAAGAAATCTTTCATCCAAAGGTGTAAGTCTTGGTAGTCTTTTAATAAATTTTTGTATTCTACAAAGAAAAACACGTGCATGTATGTACGATTCGTGACTAATGTATAAGGGTTAACTATAGTCATCTTCCTCTACAACAACCATGTTTGTCTTATCAAAATTTATTCTCCTCTTCCAAGTCCACCCCTAATATATACCACAAGAACATATAGTTGCCACCTAGGCCGACTATCTGTAACAAATGTTTTTGTAAATCAAATTTATTTGTATTTTAAACTTTCCTTAGATGCCCATGAGGATAGAAGTGCCCACTGCTATAGTTCATTAAAATTTACCAGAAAGAGAATTTAGTATTACTTTCACTAGGTTTCCTCCCCAACCATACCCCTGCTTTCTCTTAAGAATAAATATTATAGTTTACAAATTAAATATATAGTACAAGTATAATGTAGTGATCACCTATCATGTAGTAAGCACTTAAGTAGACAAGTGAGGAGATAAAGGGTTGAGATTTTATAATACAACTGAAAGCAAAAGGATTACAAAATAACAAAGTAATTTTTGGCAATAAATCTCAAATTATTATATTTAGCACGTTTGGCAACCATGGGGTTGTATCCAAGACTTTGGGGTTCTAAACCAAAGCCCTCATGCATGTATAGCCAAGGATAAAATCTTTTCCAAGCCCCACTTCCCTTTGATGTAGACTCTCCACATGACAAAATCTATAGATACATAGTTTCTTCAATTTTGGCATTTATATTAAACCATTTTCCACTTAATTCCGCATGCATTTTTCTAATGAATGTATGCCGAACTAGAGGTTCACCTATAGTAGTCATGCAGTGAAAGTTTCTATTTACTTCTAAAAAAGATTTAAAAGATTTGTCTATTTTTAGCTTATTCACTTAGGAATTAGTTACCTATTAAATAATATATTTGAGGTGATCAACAGGTGACACATGAAGCAATCAACAATCGGTCAAAATACTTGCATCACTATAAGGTATGTTTTGTCCCTAATAACAAAAACATGACAAAAAGACACTTAGTTCATGCCAGCTCTTTAAATTCTTCTCTTCTTATGCTTCATTCTATGCAATACAGTTGAATTTTTTGTATGTTACAGGTCATAAGCACAGAAACCATAACACATATAGTGCTATATCATATAATACATCTAAAGCTTAATCTCAATAATTAGTGATATTTATATTTTCATCCAGGGGGCTAGTTATCATCCATTGTTTTTATCTGCTATGCCTATTTTCATCCAAAATAGTCACCCTAAACCCTAAATCATGTTTACCCAATTTTACTACCATGCACTATCATAATGTTTTACCGCCCCTACTTCTATTTATTACCCCATGATTTCTCCAATTTTCCCAACTTTAACTCTAATAAAAGTAAAATCAATGAAGTAGAGAGCAAGACATGTCATAACACTTAACATATAACACTTAACAGTGTAAATTTTTAGGGAGCGTAATTTTCATAACATATATGAGATTCTAATTCTCAAAGAGATAACATATCAAGAGTTCTAATTGTATACATTTTTCACTACTTTAAAGGGTTGCCTATTTACCCAAAAATCCCACCAAAGAATGTCCAAATTTTCTACTATTCTAGAGTATTGTTGAAACTGGCATATTTGGGTGTTCCTTTGTGGTGGAATAGACATTCTTTTACGATTGTGTCCAAATTATAATTAGGTGAAGTCTCTTCATGTTAAATATTAGATATTGTTGTTCGAAAGGGGGCATAGTAGACATAATGTGAGCATTTCAGGTAATGCTTAAAGCCAGGGATCTGTTCAACAATTACCTAGTGGAGCTACAAGGGCAACATTGTGACGCGATCAAGGAACAAAAGCATGTGGCGGGGGATATTTACTTCCAATTTGCCCAGGTTCTCTTTAATGATCTTTGCTTCTTATAATTATTTTTAGAATATTTCTTCTCATTTTGAATATCCATCTAGAAAATGTCAATATTTAGATGACTCTTCTTTTAAATTTTGAGGATCAAATAAACTTTGAAGTTCAAAAAACAATATAAAGAAAATGCTACAAAAAATTCAAATTTTAATGTTAGAACACAGTTGGAAGGTTTCCTACATGCACCAAGGGTGTGGATTCATCACTTCACAAAAATATGTCAATGAATTTGTTACCAGAGTGCAGGGATGCGAGGCAAATAACGATGCAGATAAAGCAGTATTACTGCTCAACGAGGCACTCAAATGCAACCCTGCACACACCTCTGCATCTGTAGCGCTTGCAAAAATCCACCTTGCAAGGTTTGCCCCTAATTTGATTTGATAATATTTAATTAAAATTAAAAACTTAAGATTTTTAGAATATGAAAATACCCGCCACAGCACCTTTATCACTTCTGCACTAATTAATTTACTTTTAGAAAACCCAGATTTTTTTAAAATTTTGAAAAATCCTCATGATATTAACATAGAAAAATGGTTATATATAGAGAGCATCTTCTCTACATAAAAGAATATGCCTCTGTATCCGTTTGGTGGCCAAAACCTAGGGTACTAATGTATTGCTCCATGCTGTGTATTGGGATAGTGATAGGGAAAGTTTGATCTATCAAGGTTAAGGCAAAGGGACATGGTCTCGTGCCAGGACAAGGTATCGCACGAATATTGGGTATCACACTGGGACATGATCTCGTGCCAGGACAAGGTATCGCACCGATATCGGGTATCACACCGGCACATGGTCTCATGCCGGGATAGGGTATTGAGCAGGACATGATCTCATGCTAGGACAACCCTTGCGTCGGTGGGACGTGTGGATCTAACCTAGTAAAATGTAATTTTTTTTCTAAAAGTACACTACATGGTAAAGGTACTTCAGTATTTGCTCTTTTTTCCCTCATGGATACATGATGGACTTGGGATCCTTTATGATAGGGGTGAAGTGGGAGAATGCGAGCAAAGATGCGCAGCACTTCTTCGGACGAACCCATTTAATGATGAGGCAGGTGACATCTTGGTGCACCTCATGATCCATCGGGAGCTCTATGACTCAGCCATCTTGCACTTCCAGCAGATTTTGGACAGTGACCCAAACCATTACTCCGCACTCTCGCAAGTATGTTACTCCTCTCCCGTATCTCACGGCTACCTTTGGTATTTTTGTGCTAACTTTTCTAAAATTAAATTATTCGTGTAATTCAAATATTTCAAGTTTATAAAGATAATTTTTGTATCACAACGATGGGTTCTAGATGCAAAAAAGTATGTTAGATTTACTACAAGAGTACCAAAATAATACAACAATTTGTCAAAGAGAGTTTTGTTTTTGGTTTGGCGGTTCCCACATTGCCAATCATTCTATCTTAGTTTTACCAATTTATACTTTCTTTCCCTAATCGTGTGACACGCCCTATTGTGTCCATGCAATTCGTACCAATAATTGTCAATACTACATATATACGCATAATTGGCAATGTGAGAATGGCCAATAACAATGTGAAATTGACTTTTTAGTATGTTTGCAAGAAAGAAAGAAAGCAAGAAGAATAAACCCTAGTCTTTGAATGTGAGCGGCATGAATATACAGTTAGTTCTCAGTTCCCTTTACAACAGCATCTGTTACAACAACGAGCTCCCTCTACAACCAACTTGTTCTAACAAATGTTGATTTAATTTTTTTATTAAAAATTAAAAATTAAAAAAAAAGAAAATAAAATAAAAGGAAAGGTAATTGTCGAGAGAGTTGATTGTAGTGTCTATTTGTTCCTTCCACTGAGCGTATGTCCTCATAACTGACTAAGCATGTCAATATGTTTGCATTATTTTACATGTGCAGCTCATCCAATTGTTGAGAAGATTAGGGAGACTAGAGGAAATCAACTCCTATGTGGATCAGGCCGAGAAATCATCGGCCATGGCTATCTTCCACGCAGGCTTGAATTTCTGCAAAGGATTGGTTGCACTCCACTCCAACAAACCATACGAGGCCATATTGGTACCTCTCATGTCTCCATTAGTTATAAAAACTATGCCTTGTTTTGACTAAAATAGAGAGATGACAGTATCCATCATTTATGTATTCACCAAATACCAATTGTAATCAATTACATAAAAATTGCGTTTGTTTTCTCTATTCATGTGACAAATGTAACATGCCATAATAGAGCATGTTTAGGAATCAAAGGTACATTCGACCCTTAGAAGATCAAGAGTCCATATTTTGGCTCATGGATGTCCTTGAAAGTAAATAGCTTCCTGGATTCTGTTTTCCCAAATAGTGTGTTTTATGGAACTTTTGCATCCATTCAACTCACATTAAGAAAATGATGTGTCCGGTTATCGACTTTGGTAGTCTCTTGCAAGATGAGCATGTCTTTGGTTTTTAAAAAAAATCTGGAATAAAATAGTAAGTAAATAGCTTCCTGGATTCTGTTTTCCCAAGTAGTGTGTTTTATGGAACTTTTGCATCCATTCAACTCACATTAAGAAAATGATGTGTCCGGTTATCGACTTTGGTAGTCTCTTGCAAGATGAGCATGTCTTTGGTTTTTAAAAAAAATCTGGAATAAAATAGTAAGTAAATAGCTTCCTGGATTCTGTTTTCCCAAATAGTGTGTTTTATGGAACTTTTGCATCCATTCAACTCACATTAAGAAAATGATGTGTCCGGTTATCGACTTTGGTAGTCTCTTGCAAGAGGAGCATGTCTTTGGTTTTTAAAAAAAATCTGGAATAAAATAGTGGATAAATTTGTAACTTGGAACGTCTCTTGTATGTATATAAAATTCTCATTTCAACCCATTTTGATGTCAAACTCTACAAGAGCCCTTGATACTTAAATGATCTAAAAATGGAAAATGTTTGAATGGCACTTAGAATTTGCATCTAGAAGGTTTTGCACAGGTATTTAGAAAACCCTTAATATAACTAATATATACTGGGTGCGTTTTATTCAGCTTTTCAACAGTGCTTGCACAGGTATGTAGAAAACCCCCAGTATAGCTAATATACAAAGGTGCATTTTATTCAGCTTTTCAACAATGCTCGTGCGGATTATGAATGGGGCAAGCCTGCACTCTTTGCAATGGTGGAGATATATCTTAACATTGATCATGACCTTGGATGGGATGAGGCCAATCTTGAGGAGTGTACGGGCCCAAGTGAGGAGACAATCAAGACCATGCAAAAACTCCTCAATGAAAGCAGGCAAGCATCAAAATTGTTGCTTGGTACACTAAATTTGCATTTGCCAATGATGGCTATATTCGTTATAATTGAGGTTTTGTATTGCCAATAGAAAGTGCCAGTGGTAGTAAAAATTTCCAAATAGTAACATATATAGCCAAATTAAGATAATACACTGAATATGACATTTAGTGTAGTGGTACAAATAGTGTACTTACCCTAGTACACTATTTGTAAATTAGTTGATAATTAGTGTTTAGCCTCTAATGTCATTAATGTGACATCCAATCATTGAGTATACAGCGCCGATGGCCTATAAACTCAAGTCAGAAGTAGTTTGAGCTGTCTTTGAGAAGGTAGAAGTAAAAGTCATGTTCTACCATGAATCATAGCTATGTTTTTCATCTTTCAGGTGATTGTAAATATTAGAGCTATTTGGGCTTGGATTTGAATGATTTTTATGATTAGAAAGAGGTCAAAATTCTTGATATCTTTGCTTCACTTCACAAATACCTCTATTTGCTAATACAAGTATATTACATTATAGTAAGATTATAAATCAATCAATATCTACTTAGAGCTAATTTCAAAATGAGAAAAGAGGTCAAAACTCTTTCTTCACTCTCCAAAGTCAACCCCTAAATGACCAAGCCACATGTTGGACTATGAACAAAATCTTTCATCCTTAATTTCTTATCAAAGGGACATATTTTTGAAGATTATTTATCTCTATTGAATATTTCAAATTTTTTTTAAAAAAATAATTAGATGTTTGGATTTGAAGCAAAGTTTTTTTTAGTACCAGCATCTAGGGGTTAATGTAGCATACCTCTATTTTCTTGGTTGCAATTTGCAGAAATTTGGAAGGAAAACCCATGAAGCAGGTGGTGTTGGAGTGTTATGCATCAATGGCATCGCACCACAAGCCTAGTGTGGAGCGCGCGATGGCAAGGCTGCAGGAGCTCGAGGGCCAGGACTCAACGCTGCGGGAAAATGAGCGTGTATGTTCCATGTTCGCCATTGCCACGGGACTCATGTTGCTCAGGCAAACGGCCAAGGCCAAGAACGAGTTGTGTGCTATTGACCGCATGCCATACAAGTGGGACAATGGCGATGATTTTGAGCGTGCATGGTTGATGCTTGCAAACATACATATGCAGGTATATAGCATGCAATTTTTTGTTTGTGGTTGTTAAAAGTCCTAAACCTTAAACGTTGGTAACCAACCAAAACCCATAATCAACACCCGTAAAATTGGGGTATATGTAACCCACTTCCATCCCACTACCACCTATTCACCTTTAAATAAAGATTTTGTTATTAGTCAAGAGCCCTTGACGCTTCTTGGAGGTACCTACTGGCGGCCTCTGGCGTAAACATGACAACATGCTTTGTAAATTCACAACCAACTCACATTTCATTTAAAAAATATAAATTACTTGAGTTGAGATCGTAAACTTATTGGCCACTACTAAAAAATGTAAGGTAAGCTTGCCTAAAACCGCCAATATCCCATGGCCGCCACCTACTTTTTCACCAAAAACCGCCACTATTTGCACATGTAACCAACTCTCTATTTTTAATGGCGGGAGAAAAGGATAGGGTGGCATGAATTGGATGCACATCTGGTGGTTTTAGGAAAATAGGATCTTCTAGACTTATTGTACAGTCCCCTTCAATAAGGTTACGTACTTTTTGCATTCCTAGGGATAGTAACTTTCAGTGCCCCCAACTTTGACACCCTCTTGAGGTCTAGAAAATTGTTATTTTACCATGAAATTTTTGGCACAAGATCATTTCTATGTTGACAACATGTGTGCCAAATTTCAAGGCCAGAAGATGAACATAGAAAAAGATATTCCAAATTTACCAACATGTGTAGTTGTAAGCCATTCACTACTACCAATTTTGACACCCTCGTGAAGGCTGAAAATTTGATATTTTACCATGAAATTTTTATCACAAGATCATCTCTATGCTGATAACATGTGTGTTAAATTTCAAAGCCATGTGATGAATACAATAATAGATACACAAGATTGTTTCTCATAGTTTCACATGTTGGTAAATTTTGAATATGGGTTTTTTTTATTCATCTCCTGGCCTTGAAATTTGGCACACCTATTATAAACATAGGGGTGATCATGTGTTAAAAATTTCATTGTAAAATAACAATCTTTCAAACCTAGGGAAGGTGCCAAAGTTGAAATGGTACCCGGTTGTTTCTCACAATTAGCACGTTGGTAGATTTTGATTTTTTCTTTTCTATCGTGGATATTTTAGTCTTGAAATTAAGCACACATACAATCAACGTAGAGATGGTCTCATGTCCAAAATCTCATGGGAAAAAATATAAAATTCAATCCATGGGAGGGTGTCAAATTTGGCAAGAGTGAAATGTTTCTTACAACTACACATGTTGGTAGATTTCAAAAATCTTTTGCTATGTAGGTATTCTGGCCTTAAAACTTGGTACACATGTATTCAATACAGACATGGTTTCATGCCAAAAATTTCATGTGCAAAAACAAAAGATTTAATCCTTGGGAGTGTGTCAAAGTTGGCGAGGAGTGAAATGTTTCTTACAACTACACTCACAACTACACATGTTGCTAGATTTTAAATATGTTTCTTAGTGTGGATGTTTTGGACTTTAAACATGTAATAAACACAAAGAAGGTCCCATGCCAAAAATTACATGGGCAAAAACAAAAAATTCAATCCTTGGGAGGGTGTCAAAGTTCGTAGCTATGAAACATTTCTTAGTGCTACCCATGTTGGTAGATCTTGAATATCTTTTTTTTTATTTGACTTCCGACCTTGAAATTTTGCACACGTGTTGTCAACATAGAAATGATCTTGTGCCAAAAATTTCATGGTAAAATAACAATTTCTCACCCTCAAGAGGGTGTCAAAGTTGGTAGCACCGAAAGTTACTATCCCTAGGAATGCAAAAAGTACGTAACCTTATTGAAGGGGACTATACATGCAAGAGTGGAGAAAATGGGATATTTCTAGAATTAGTGTAAGGTTGACTCATTTCCGGTTTTTAGTTGTTATGCATCGGTTTTAGGCCATTTGTGGGAGGGTCATGGCCCCCACCTACTGACGGTGACCCAACATTCTTCACATGGACCTTTGAAAAATCATAACTAATTCACATATAATCGGAAAAATATAAAATCACTTGGATTGAATTTGTAAGTCTATTGGCTACTACTGAAAAATAAATGTAATATTGTTTGGGCTTTCTATACATACACATTGCTTAACTTGGCAGTTTTAGGCATAACTACCTTATGTGTTATTATTTGTTCTCTCAATATATGTACAATGCTTGACTTGTCGGTTATGGAGGGAAAGGTTTACCTTATATTGGCAGTTTTCACATTGCTACATTGTTATGGCTACATCTATTATTGATTGGTTGTTTACAATGCTGATTGTGTTCTCTCTTTCACCAACTTTTTTTCTCTACTCATGTACCAAATCTAACATGCTTTGTCACATCTATATAGTAGAGATATATAGACTAGAGAAATGATACTAAAGATCTTTGAGTTGCACTTCGAATTTGCTTCAAGGATGTTTTACTCAAAATTGCTTTGGATAGAAAAAAAAAACACCAATCAATAGTGAATATGGTCATCATTTTCAATTGTGTCATCTCTTGTTAATTGCTTAGTACTTTTCTTCTCTACTCATATGAGAAATTCAAGATATTTTAGTAAGTTACAAAGTAGAGCCTATGTAGGATACAAAATCAAGATTCAAAACTTAACAACAATCGAGTGCTAGAGAATCTTGCTCAAAAGTGCCCATGGTATCAAATATTGCCAATCAATAACAAATATGACTAGTATTGCTAAGAAAATGTTAAATACTAAATCTATGTAGTTATTTTTCTAGATAGGGAAGCATGAGGCAGTGGAAGAGCTATGCAAGAAGTGCCTCAAGTATAACAAGGAGTGTTTGAAGGCATGGGAGTTGTTGGGCTTGCTTATGGAGAAGAATCATTTATATACGGAGGCTGTGAGTTTTTACGAGAATGCGTGGAAGTGCCTCAAAGAGGCCTCACCTACCGTTGGCTATCGCCTCGCATACACATATCTCAAGGACAAGCGCCACATTGAGGCCATAACGGTGTGCCACAAGGTTCTCCGCATCTCGCCCAACTACTCCAAAATCAAAAAAGACATCCTTGACAAGGCCCGTATTTGTGTGCGGGCATAAATGAAACACAAATTACGAGGTCCAACACGCAAGAGCAAGGGAGCATAAGAGAACATAGAAAAGAAAGACAAGGGGCCGATCAAAAAGGCAGTTACTTGTAGAATCTATTAATCCCTAAAGGCCCAAGAGTCCCCTGAGGGGACTCTTGAAGGTTTGGGCGGGTTCCTATGGTGTCAATTTATAACATTACTTTTTGAAATTTCTACTATAGGTGGACATTGCTAAAAGCTTTGTGTGAGTCCAATTATTTTCCTAAATCCAACATTTTGTGAAAAAGTTATAGGACTTTGAATTTCAAATGGGGAGAGTGGGCACATCAGGCAACTCCAAAAACTTTTGCTAGAACACTCTATCAAATGTGAGATTCTCAATTCTAGCAAGTAATATTATTTCCTTTCATATTGTTAAATACATTTTCTGTCTTTAGTTAAAAATAGCACATTAATCCAAGTCAAACATTTTCACACATTATCACACATTGTTGGGCAATGTACCAAAAAAATTATTTCTTTTCCACATAAAACTTAGAGATCTTCATATTTTTTACATTTTATTCTTTCTACTACAAGATGTGGTGTAAACCTTCTAATTGATTGTTTGGATTCTCAATCTAAAACACATTTAGTTCACAAACAAATATAATGCAAATTGGCAATTTTTAAACCGCTACCACTTGCACAATTGTTTTGAAAATGCTACACCCCTTTTCTACCTCAAAAAATTGGTGTATAAGGAAATACCATCATGATTATCTTGATGGTAATGTATTTAGACCTTGTGTAGTATAAAACTTTGCCACCAAATGAAATCAAAGTCTGTTGATCCACTCAACGCACGGAAGAAAATGAATTGTTTTCTACTTCAAACACTATAATCTGTTTGGTCAAAGTTTATGAAGTTTGTTGTGAACGAACGGACACTTCATTCACGCCGGCCCCCTTCGGAGACCGGCGTTGTTCTTCTTCTTGTTCTTCTTCTTGTTCTTCTTCTTGTTCTTGTTCTTGTTCTTCTTCTTCTTCTTCTTCTTCTTCTTCTTGTTCTTCTTCTTGTTCTTCTTGTTCTTGTTCTTGTTCTTGTTCTTGTTCTTGTTCTTCTTCTTCTTCTTCTTCTTCTTCTTCTTCTTCTTCTTGTTCTTCTTCTTGTTCTTCTTGTTCTTCTTGTTCTTCTTGTTCTTCTTCTTCTTCTTCTTCTTCTTGTTCTTCTTCTTCTTCTTGTTCTTCTTCTTCTTGTTCTTCTTCTTCTTCTTGTTCTTCTTCTTGTTCTTCTTCTTCTTCTTCTTCTTCTTCTTCTTCTTCTTCTTCTTCTTCTTCTTCTTCTTCTTCTTCTTCTTCTTCTTCTTCTTCTTCTTCTTCTTGTTCTTCTTGTTCTTCTTCTTCTTCTTCTTCTTCTTCTTCTTCTTCTTCTTGTTCTTCTTCTTCTTCTTGTTCTTCTTCTTGTTCTTCTTCTTCTTCTTCTTCTTCTTCTTCTTCTTCTTGTTCTTCTTCTTGTTCTTCTTCTTCTTCTTCTTCTTCTTCTTCTTCTTCTTCTTCTTCTTCTTCTTCTTCTTCTTCTTCTTCTTCTTCTTCTTCTTCTTCTTCTTCTTCTTCTTCTTCTTCTTCTTCTTCTTCTTCTTCTTCTTCTTCTTCTTCTTCTTCTTCTTCTTCTTCTTCTTCTTTTTTGAAAACGTTATTGTATAAAATTTATTTAAAATCCTAGGATTAGATGTAGAAATAAAAGTTTATGTTTTCCTCCTTACTCATTGCAGTAGAAGGAGCAGGTTTGAAGTGTTTTTGTTGTGAAAATGCCATGGGTCTTTAGGGGTTAAAACACTCCTTCAAGTACTAGACTTTTAGCTAAAGATAATCTATAGTGGAAATTGATTCATGGAATAAACTCAAATTTTATTTCTAGATTCATTACCATCACAGAAGAGAAGGCTTATTGATATAATGAAAGCTATAGAAGATTAGTTGACCGATGATAGGAAAGGTGTCCATTGGTAGGCCTTAAATGAACTACTATATTAAAGGGTTGGATTTTGCTCCCCAAAAAAATCTAAAAATTGCTGCCAAAATTTTTGGAATCTTTTTTTGAATGTTTATTTCTAGGTGAAAAAAAATCCAAAAATATTTGGTTTGACAAACCTTTATATTTGGAAATAAATATATATTTGGCACTACGATGCCAAATTCAACTATTGGGTACAATAGTAGGCACTACTAGAGGGTCTAAATTCTAATCCAACATAAAGAAAAAAATTCTTACCATATAAAGTGGTTTGGATGCATATTCAAAAAATCTATTTTTATTTGTTGGGTTCAAATAAGAGAGTCTCTATTTCTAAATTGAATATTTCCATATTAACTTTATTCACTAATTTTCTATCAATGAATATCTATCTAAGGAGATTTGTTTTTGTTTAGTTAGACCACCTCAATAAGACATTTTGGCGCGTGGAGGCTGTTGATTTTTTTTGATAGGTTCCTATGATTTTGATTTTAATAATGAATATATTATTTTCAACGTGGATGGAATACAAGAGACTATAGTAGCTTAGTAGAAGAAAAAAAATTGTATTGATTAGACATTCAAAGAGAAAGTTATGCTATTCTTAGTGGATGTTCATTGATTATAAGCAACTATGAATATTTTGCTATATCCTTTTGCTGACATGAATTTTTTTATACAAGACACGAATATTGTTTTTGTTGAAGTGGATGATTAGAAAACAAGTTGTATTCTATACAAAAATGTCATTAAAAATTTTAAGGCAAGTCAAAAGTTATCATATCCTACAAGGAAGGTACAAATATATTTATTTTCTACACAAAAAATTCAATGTTTTAAAACTAAAATTTTATGTTAGATTCAAGTTGTGGAATGAAACTACTTTTCCAATTTATATTTACATTCTTTAGAATTTTGAGATTTCAAACACTTAAATATGTGTGGATAGTTTTGAAACTTCCACACACTCTTTAACTGATCTAAATATACATTATCGATGCTATTTTTTTTTCCTTTAACCCCTAAGGTACCAAGTGTCCAAAAAGGGCTTTTTGAAAGTTCGGTCAGGTTCCTATGGTGTCAATTTCCAACATTCTTCTTTGAAATTTTTACTATAGAAAGACATTACCAAGACCTTAGTTAAAAAACAATTTTTTTCCTAAATTGGACATTTGATGAAAAAGTTATAGGGTTTTGAATTTTAAATGGGGAGGGCGGGTACCTCGGGCACCTCCAAAAACTTTTGATAGGACACTCTATTGAAAGTGAGATTTTCAGTACTCGCAAGTAATATTATTTCCCTTCATGTTGTCAAAAAAAAGTTCTTGTCTTTAGTGAAAATAGCATACCAAACCAAGTCAAACATTTTCACACATTGTCACTCATTGTCGGGCAAGGTACCAAAAAAACTTCTTCTTTTCCACATAAAACCTAGAGATCTTCATATTTTTCACTTTTTATTTTTTCCACATCAATATGTAATGTAAACCTTCTTATTAACCATTCGGATTATCAATCGAAAACATATTAAGTTCAAAAAAAATTAAAGTGTGAATTAACAAATTTCGAACCTCCACTCCTTGCACACTTGTTTGAATATGCTACACCCTATCTCTACCTCTAAAAATTGGTGTGTAAGGAGCTAACATCATGCTTAACAAGATGGTAATAGATTTAGACCTTGTGTAGTGAAATTTTATGACACCAACTGAAGTCAAAGTCTGCTGATCCACTAAACGCAGGGAAGAAAATGAACCATTTGCTTAACTTCAAACACTATAATCTTTTAATCCGTGCGGTCAAAGTTTATGAAATTTTGAACATGTATTACTTAATAAGCCTTTATTGAGATCCTACGGTCTGAACTAAAAATCAAAGTTTTTGTTTCCTTGTTTATTCATTGCACTAGAATCCAACAATTTTGAAGCGTTTTTGGTGTAAAACTGTCACGGTACCTTAGGGGTTAATATTGTTGTTCTGTTGAAGGTGTTTCCGCACTACTACTTTAGTTCTTGCCATTGGAATCTTGTTGTCTATTTCCTTTGGATGAGTATATTGGTTGTTTTTGAAGAGTGTAATTTTGCCAATTTTATTATTGTAGAATAAAAAAGTGGAATAATTCTTGGTTTTGAATTATTCATTATTTGCTATGTTTGTTATATTGGGCAATCCTAGGTATTATGGCGGTTGAAATAGTTTGACTTGCGAGTATCCTTCTTGGCTACTATCATGGTTTTTTCTTGGCTACAGAACCATGGAGTAAATATGTACTACATGGCTAAACTTGGAGGAGAAAGTTATATTGGCTTAGTAAGAGATATTGATGCCTAAGAAAAAAATATTGGTTGTTAGGTTGTGCTCTAATTAGTGTAATTCCTTTACAAACTAGGATTGAGCAATGTAACAAATATAACAATGTTAGATTGTTGTGGGATGTGAGTGTATATTTCCAATATGGGTTTTTATGCTTATAATGATGATTAAGACTTCTAGACATGGTTCTTTAAAACTTGATTAGTTGAGTAATGACTTGTAGTTTTTTAAAATTCCCGTTTGAGACTTGTACATGATATATTCTAGGATTGATATTGATGATTGAATATTGGAAATCAATAAGTTTGGACATTAAGTCTTCTAAGGATTTATCATCCACACTACTGTACATAAGTTAGAATGATGTATGATGTTCTTTTTCTATTGTACCACAAATGTACGATACACATTATCAATAGGTTCTTTAGCTAATATCCCTTGGACCTCATAAATTTAGGTCGTCTGTTAATATATAAATACTTATATTCTCATTTCTCCACCAATGATCAGGTTGTTGGCCTAATCCCCACAATACGGGTAAGGATCAATGGAACATACATCAACCCGAGGTTGCAAGTAGCCGCCGCGTGCCTCCACCAGCCACAACGTGCTTCCAATTGTTTTACTCAATTCAACAAACTTTAAAAGAAAATTTCCTTTTATTTCTATATATATATATATATATATATATATATTTTGGTACTACTGTATGTACTTTTACATTTGTTTTGATCATAAAATTCTCATTTCTACTATGTGGGTCAACATGCATTTTGAGGTCCAAGGATACACATTTTTGCAGCTAACTCTTGCATTGCAAAAGAAAGAATAAGCCATCTTTGTGTTGGAATGAGATTTAGAGATGTGGAGATGAGAGTGAGGTTTCAAGGTGGGATTCTTGGCTTGTTTTCTTGTTGGAAGTCGTGAGTAACATGTCCACAAATGTGTAAAGAGTAAAAAATTCATAACAAGACTGAGTTACTATTCTTCAAAGTGGGGGGGGGGGATTAACTAGGGTTTTAAAGAAAAGTTTTGACAGTAGATGAGCCAAAGTGACATTGTGATGGATATAGGATTGGGTTTGGAACAAGTTTTGGATTTTAGAGAATTTTGTAAGTGATCAGATACATACAAAAGAAATGTAGAAATGATATGTACTAAATAAATTGCTTTCGTGAAAAAATTAGTCTATTACGTATATGGATTTTGAAGTAAAAATAATGAGGGTGGACAAAAACTTTAATTCCTTGCTATTTACATGGAAAAATTCTCCTCTTAAACCATACGATAGTGATGTGTAGCTCCATAGTACCGTACCAGCTGCAATGTGGTGGAGGTTTTTATATTTGAAGCACAATAACTTTTTTTTTATGGGTGTAGAGAAAGAAACATCCCTACAATGACATCCTTTATATCTATTCTATGTAAAATTTTCAAAATTATGTTTTCATAGAAATTGATTACATGTTGCCATTATCAGGTTTGGCATGTTGAAGGGTTTGTGGAGGTTGGTTTATGTGTTATAAATCAACTAGGAGGTTAAGCGGCCAAGGGAAGGCCTAGATTCTAGCTCTAGTTGGTAATTAGAGCTAGTATTTGAGTCTTTTTGACTTTTTGTGCATTGGTGGTGTCTTTTGACACCGTAGTAAGGACTTGGAGTCCAAACGACCTCCACGTGTAGTTGAAGGAGACTCATCTTTCTCAAGTTGAGTCTCCCACAGGATGGAGTGAGGGAGTGCGTGGGTGCGTGCACTCCAATAGCTTCATTGTTTTTATGCAATCATTCTTTAAGAATGGCATTGACTTGACTTTTGTTGTATGTTTACAAGTGGATTTCACTTGTTTCTTACTTAAGAAAGATGACCACTTTGATATGAGTGTAGTCTTAGTGGATTTTCAACCCTTACAACCCTCAAAATCTTGTGTTTAGGGTGTTTTAAGAGCTATATTTGAGTGTTGATTTTGTTGCAAGGACTCAAGCTTGCTTAGAAGGGAATGGATGATAGTTAGAGATAAGGTTAGAAGAGGTGGTGGAGAGCAAAACAACGGAGAGTTGGATGATATTTTATTGATTCTTACCTCATCCACAAAAAATGGGAGCTTTCATCCTCAATCCAAATCCACCTTGTGCGGGAGCAATAGGTTGGAGCTGGTGTGCGACTTGGGGTCCGGAAGCTTGTTGAATGCGGAGTGCTCTCAATTTTTGCCCTGGTGCTTCACGGCTTGTAAACTGCGCTGCAAGCCTAGACTTTTGCTAGTGGAAAAGGTGGCGGTAATCTTTGGGTACAGTGAGGTGGGGAAGGGGTGCTCAAGCTCAATGAAGGCAGCTGACGTGCTCGTGATTGTGACGGAGATTGACCCGATCTACGCACTGCAGGCGCTGATGGAGAGGTACCAAATTTTGACGTTGGAGATCTAGAAGTGTGAGAAAGAACGAGATTTTGATCTCGGAAGTCTGCTACGTGTTTTTATGGAGGTCCAGATCAACCTCGTGCCTTCATGTCATTCAGGGTAGTCTGACTGCCCATATTGCTTTTGGACCGGATATTCTACAAGTAGGCCAACACTCAAAGGTTACATGCGAAAGCTTTTTGGATTACTTCAAGCTGCTTGACAAGTAGAGTTATTGGTTGGAAGAAAACCTTCGGGACCAAATACGGATAGCTTGAAGGAGGCGACGTCGTGCACTATGCATAGACACGGATGGACAGTGCACACAAGGCCGAGAGCCGAGGTGCTTGAACCCGCAGCCGTATCTTATATCCAAACATATTACCCGTACCCGTACCCGTATCCACATGATATATCTCGTTGCTCGTAGCCTCTATTCTACATGTGCGTTCATACTATGGATGCGTTAGGGTGAATTAGGGTTGACATAGAAAATTGGGGTTTGGTGAGGCGGTGGATGCGGTTTATCCAAAGTGGACGATATTCAAGATACTGTATCCACAAACTATTCATCCCAATTTAGTCAATAGGATTTCATCAAGAGTTGTCATCCACATCTATGATTCATCCACATCCAAGATTCATCTATATCCATGATTCATCCATATTTTTCATCCAACAACACTTGCGTCATCCAGCTAAAGGTCTAGGAAGTACTTAAGGAGGGAAAATTATCCCTAGGCATTAAGGAGGAAAGTGTAGGTGTTTGGGAGGTTGTTATTGTGGTGATGTGGGTTTAAAAGTCCTTGTGGAGGGATTGAGGATTGAAGACACATGCTGAATGTCATTTGCCATACTTACTTTAGAGTAGTAACATGATTGACTACGGTTTAGAAAGTTGACATTACATGTGTAGTGTGAGGTGAAATATATTCCTTTGTAATCTTCAATTGACAATAACAAAATATCTTGTGCCACATTAGAGTATGGAACATACAGGCGAAAGGTAAGAATAGAAATCCTAGTCCATCGAAGGTCGAAGTTAGTAGTGAAGCTTTGGGGAATTTGATCTCATGTTTGCAAGGTTTGCAAGTGAAGGCTTCTCCTTCCAAGGCAAGCTCTAGCAGTGGAAATTTTGTGCTATCCCCTTTAGCCAAGTCCCGCACAGGACCCCAAGATTTGCGCAAGCTTGGCACCAAAGTCCTAAGTGTGGAGTCTGTAAAGTACTGGACCACACTTGGAGGAGTTTAGAAAATTCGAGCACTTCGGGCAAAAGAGGGTGTTCTTGCACCTGTGTACTGTGCTCAAGATGAAGTAGATATTAAGGACTTGGTGATTGTTGGAAGGGCAGTTGTATTAAGGAATTCTAGGTCAAGGTATATTGTGGAGATAGAGGATTTATCTTGAGGTATCAAGGTACCCCCATTCTCTCATCTTCACTGAGTTTGAGAGTGAAGGCTTTTTATTCCACACCACGTAGTAGTGAGAGGTGGGCACTTGGAGGGAACGGACTAGCACTGTGAGAGACACACTTACCTTGGAATTGCTCAACTGGGAAGTGTCATTTACTATTTACGCACCAAAGATGAATGTCACCCATGAAACATGAGGCTTCTTTCAATGAATCACTCAATTTTGAACTTGGATACTTGGAAGGGGCCCGTGGTAGGTGTCCGTGAACGGGTGTTGGAGGAGGTTGTCAATCAACCGGAGTAGGCAAAGGACGCGGTTCTACTTATAGTGGAAGAGGAAGAACTTCTTGATGAGCCTAAAGGGAATGTTGTAGCAACAAATCCGCTTAGGAGGCCACATCAATCATATTTTGATTGAGAAGACATGGCTTTACCATATGGAGGTGGAGAACAAGGAGTACAAAGATTTTTGGGTGCCATGAGCACCATCAAAGTCGATGACTTTGAGAGAGAGTTCACCATTTGTTGTGAAATTTAGAAATTCCATAATTCCAACTTCAACCCGTACATGGTTTGAAGAGCATTTTTTGGGTGTCTGGAAGGAGCTCCATTAGCGGATTATGGAGAATTCTACGAGGCTCATCTTTGAGAAATTATGGCCTTGAGAGATTTCTACGCACCGAATTACGTGGATGTGTTTGGTGGAGCACCGAGGGTTACATCACCACTCTTATCGAAGGTGAAGAAGGCACAAACACTGTGGACGATATGGTGCAACCAATGGAGCTCGTGATCCATCCACCTCCATTCAACCTCACAGCGAGATTCTTTGTGCAACTCAACGAAGACTATGAAGGTCAACGAGCGGATAAGATGAAGGTCCTTCGTTCCTTCACACGCGGGGTGACGAGTCTCTGAGAGAGGCGTATGCAAGTTTAAGGAGACTAATCTCAGCCATTGATGGAGTTACAAAACAACATGAAGTGCAACACTGATACAATATCCTTGACAAAGAATCGAAGACCTTGGTTTGCAATGAGGCATTGCGATTGAGAGTGCCAACTACACTACGGTTTGTTTTTGAAACCTAGGAGCGGATTGAGATCAATTTACTGGAGGATAGAAGTTAGCTAGAGTTACTCATTTTTGGGCTATAAAATATACCTAAAAGTATGTTTTTTTGGGCAAAAAAACTTGATTTGGCCCAAATTAATGGAAAAAGGCTTTTATTAAGAAAAAAATATGTTTCAAGATGGATTTAAGCATGGTGTATCTAGTTGGATAAGAAATCAAAGCAAAAATCAACATAAATTCCTAATTTAGGAACCTTGAAGAAATATCCTATTTTTTAGCAATAAAAATGAAACTAAGTTTCCAAAATAGAATTTTTAATTATAATATATGAACACATTGTGGCGTAAATGTGTCCCAATTTTTTTGAAGTATTTGGCTTCCTAGAACTCTTAAAATAAGTATATTTGGTAAATGTCATACTTGTGATAGGTATATACTAATGAAAGATATACCTATAATGGCCAAACCGTAAGTCAGAACTCAACATTTTTGAAGTTCTTGTACTTCAAATCAAGGCAACTATTACATTCTATCAATAGAATTCCAAGATTGATCCCGCATCCGCACTATGCAACAATAGAAGGTTCGTGACTCTTTCCAAAATGATTTGTGACACTATAAATATACCATTTTAGTGGACTTTCACTCTGGAGGAGAAGACAACCATTGGGATTTCTCAAGGGTGAACAGAAACTCCCAGAGAAAGTTAATGTAGCAAAGGTGGCTATTCCTTCATATACCGCTGACACTGGTGCCTAGTGCTTCAAGTGTGGGAAGCGAGGACATGAGAGAAAGGATTGCAAGGAAGGTAAGACTTCTACACCTTAGGCATGAGGTTTTTGCTTTGGTTGTGGTGCCTAGGTACATGCGGAGGCCAAATGTTGGAAGCTTCATCCGGAGTTGAAGCTGTACGGGAGCAAGGGAGCCAAAGCTGGAGGCAAGGAGAAGGAGTCCAAAGCCACTGGAGGGAAAAGAAGAGTTGGAAGGTCAAGTTCATGGAATTGGAGGCAAAGATGGAAGTAATGACTGCCAACACCACCGTAGGAGCTCACAATCCTCAGGAAACTCCTAGTTTTCATGCTGGGGGCGGCTTTAGTTTGGTGGATGATGAATTTGGGGACTTTATGTTGAGTGGTATGGCACTTGCCATTAAGGATGGCACACGGGAGGCCTACGCCCTTACATGGAGTCAAACACCAGGTTTCAACGAGGCTCCACGCGGAGCTAGTCTAACTCTGGATCCTCAGCATGGAAAGGACAATCGGCAAGCACGATTGCTACAATCCTTCACATTAGAAGAGACGGTGCCCACGTCTTCCATGGTGCCTTAACCACAACCGATGGCGATGGCCAAACGACCATCACCGCAAGTTGGAAGACAAACGCGCATTCATGAGGCAATTATGGAAGTAGTAACCTCGGTATGTGAAGCTTCCTTGTTTTTTACTAAGGAGTTGTCACATGATGGCTTTAGTGTGGCAGAGGTTTTCAAGCTAGTGGCCTTGATGTGTCAGTAGGGCAACCCTACAAGTGTCAATATGTTGAAGACGGAAGTGATCGAGGTGGAGGTAGAGGAGACCCAAAGTGACAACGTGGTGGGGTTTCTTTTAGCAGCCATGCGTATCAAGAAAATGGCCGCTAGACCTGCAATCAAGAGGTCATCTATTACACCCAGTGTGGTGGTTGTTGACAACTTCCAAGGTATTTTCCAACTTGTTGGGCCTAAGGGAGGATTTTTGTTCCTCTAGGTGTGCTTTTGGATTCAGAAGCTCAACCTTTGATGTAGTGAGCATCTGCTATTGAAGGGTTGAGTTTGACTAGGGATACTTTGGAGAAGTGCCTATAGACAATTAGCACATCCATGGGGGTTACGGAGCACGCTACATGCATCACAAGAGCTGAGTTGGTATTACAACTCAATAAAGATGATGTCGCGGATGCAAGCTCCATGAAAGTGAAGGCGATTGTCACGGAGACCAAGTCATATGATGTCTTGGTCATTCACTTCTATCTAGGCTTCTTCTTATTCGTCATTCACTTCTATCTAGGCTTCTTCTTATTCGTCTCTCAATCAGACCCAATCCGGTAACCTCACTCTTCCGGTTATCTAGATTGTCCTTCCTCTCTTCTTGTTTTTAGTTAGGATTCCGGATTCGGGAATATCAAACCACAGTAATCCAACTCTAGTTTATCCTTGTGATAAAAGCTATCAGAGGACGCGACCTATTGGGAGAGGGATGGTGTGAAAAACTCTCCTTTTATAAATTAGAGTGGTGAAAGACTCCACTATAAACCCTTATCACTCCTAAACACAACACACACACACATCCACCAGGGTGGTGTCTGCTTCCTTACAACTGTAGGGACGCTGCCAAACATCCGGCCACGCAAGAAGTATTCCAATTTTTTGCTTACTACAATAGTGACTTTCTTTAAGAATCCGAATCCGGTTATGACCAGTCAAGGCCTCCAACCCATTTTCAAAATCCCAAAGAAACCTGGATCCATAATCTCTCCTTTCCTTAACAATTTGGGCATCCAAAGGCGACTCATTCATTAGCAAATGGGGTGCTACGGTGCCAGGGTTACTTTGGTGCACAAACAAACAAAAGTTGGAAGATATCAAGGTAAGGACACAAACTTGACATAAAATAGGGTAGTGCATCTCTTACAGCTGTAGGAAACGACGCCGGACAGCTGGCGCTTACTAAACCCTCCTTAAGACTAAAATAACGGATTCTGGATACGGTTACGAGCAACAAGGCTTCCAACCCATTTGCAGAAATCCAAGTGGAAACTCGGTCCGTAGTCCTCTAATACCCTTAGGACTAGAGGAGCTCACGAGACCCTAACAACCTTGCAACTAACCATGAAATACCCTACCTTGGAAGAAAAACCCGGGAAACCACGATGTCCATCGTGGATTTTTCCTTCCCACAATGCCCACCTAACAACCGAAAACAACCCCAAATAGCCGAAAACAACCCCTAATAGGCAAAAACAACTCTAAATAGCTAAAAACAACCATCTTCCAACGACTACCGACCAAATCCGGAAATCATGGATTAGATCCACAAATCACGGAGCCGGTTCCGGTTGCAAACCTTAACATACCGGATCATTACCATGACCGCTTAATGCTATCTCTTACCCTAGCCTCTACGGCTAGTTTCTTTAGACTCTAAATTAGCACGTCTTTACCTAAGCATTGTCCTCATGCTCCTGGTCTTCTTCCTCCTCCGACAAATCCGGTCCTTTGCCCGTTAAAGTCCCTACTTGTGGCGATCTCGCCAGTTCTTCATCTTCCTTGATCACCACCTGCTACACTTCGACTATCTTGCTCGCAAGTGTCTTCTCTACAGAGTCCCAAGTCACCGTGCGTGACAATGACCGGGTTTGACACATCGAAGATGTCGCCTTCTCCTGCCCTATCAAGGTTTGCCTCTTGGAAACCCTGGAATCCAGAGTGGCGTCTTCATCCTTACTCACCTCTCCCTTCTTGCCTTTGTCCCTCAGTTTAACCTTTGGAAGCCGCTCATCCTTCTGCTTCTTCACTACCGGACTTGAGATTTGGAATCCGGTTTTTGGTTCGAATTCCGGTTCCTTGACTGATTCAAGAAGTGCATCTACCTGCTTCCTATTGATAGAGACCTTCCTCTTACCTTTCCCAAGATCCCGGAAGATCCCTGCATTGATCTTCCGGCACTCCTCCAGCACTTTCTCCATCTTTGAGTGGTATTCCACTAATACCCCAACATACTTTTTGGCAATCGGTTCGGACAGCTTCCGGGCTTCGTTGAATTCCTCATCAAAGAGCCTTGCCTTCATCAACACGTCCCCCGGATGTTGCACAAATTCTGTGACTCGGTCCAAGACTAAAGTGGATTTGTTAGCTTTCACGGTTGACGCGGCAGCCTCTTCTCCTTTCTTCTCTGCCATTGCCTTGAGTTTTCAATTCTGGTTCTCCAGAGAGGTGAGCCGAGCTTCTAACTCTTGTATGTTCCGGGGCTAGAACTTTCTCTTCAACTAGCCGCAAAGCTCCTCGGGACTTACCTCTCCAACAATCCGGCACGCCTGGGCAAGAATGGTCTCCATGTGCTCATAGTTCTCTCTCGCCCTCTCATATCTCGTGGAAATGGCGACAAACGCATTCTCTTCGTCCGCCTCATTGTTGGTTTTCTTCTTTTGAGTTGAGGATGTAGTGTTGGAACGCTCCGTCTGCTTCCTTGTCTTCATTGTGCTGTCCAGCGTGGGTTTGACATCATCTTCGGAAGAATCCGGTTCCGGATTCGGTTCCTGTTTCTTATCCTCGTCATCAATTTAGTCATGGCTTGCCAACACCTTGGCGGTCTTGTAGGTGGTCTTTTCATTGTTGCACAACATGTTGTAGTGGTGGTATGGAAAAGGAAAGATTGGGGTAGGTCACGCCTTTCTCAATCCGGTATGCAACTTTCCCACTAATTTACCAACTATTTCTTCCCACGCTATAGGCCGCTCACCCGTGTAGGATCCATAGATGGTGTTTGCTATTGTAGTAGTAGTCTTATTGGGGCGATCCGAATACAAGATTGAGAGTATAAACTCCATTACTTTTCTCACTCCCGAATCCTTACAATCCGCCACGGTCAGTCCATCCTTGGGATCAACTTTCCGTGTGAATTTCTCTTCTATGAACAAATCACAACGCAAACACATACCTTCTCCTCTTGTCGAGAATTTGTAAACTGCGCTCCAAACCTCCGCCGTGACGCCGTCCACATCTCCGGACCCGCTCGTACACTGTAGTCCTGTTTGTTGGATCACCCTACTATTACCTCTCGCACCATAAAGTCAACGTGGAAACTCCATGGCTGCTCTCTGAATCTCATGCAAGTTGCAACCCATTCTCTTCGGATCCGTATCTTGTGCTTTCCAGTCCTTCTCAAATTTCAGCACCACCAGAATCACCATCTTAAGGTTGACGACAACTTCCATGATTTTCTTGCTGCTAGACGCCTTCCCCATGACTGCACTTGCAAATGAAAACTCTCCCCCGGATCCGCAGCCAAATCCTCACTCACACCCAAAACCCTAAAACCAAACCCCAATCTCAATCCTAATTTACAGGCGGTTAAAACCCTATCCGTAGATTCCTCACGCTCACTACCTGATCTCTACTCTTTGCTTCCCTCACCACTAACCCACATAAACCTGCACTAAGAAAAGATGATGGAGGACTCTTCTCGGCTAACTATTTATTAGCCATCCGGTAATCATTACCCTGATCCGATTTCGGTGATATTTGTTAGATCCGGTTCTGGTTCGATTCCGATCGTTAGAACCGAGTTCCAGTTTCTAATATCCGGATTTCTTAACGATTTTATGGTTTACGGTTTTGTTTAACAAAAAAAATTGGTAGTTTTAATAAAACTACGTTTATAAGAAGGATGTATTCTTATTTTCCGAAAAAAACATCCTTGTAGCATGAGACTATACTAGATTAGCAGCTATTGTCACACCAAGTTCCAACAACCTTTTCTAGATGTATGAATGTGAAACCTTGATGGTTTTAAGCAAATTTTGAAGATCCCCCTATAGGCTAGCCACACTTCAAAGAGTGGATGTCCATATGGGCAACACAAGTGATGGAAAGGCAGAGGAATATCAACTTGGGATCGAGGCGGCGTAGAGCAGCACCACCCAATTGCGACAGGACATGGAGTTAGCAGTGGTAGAAGCATGGCAACATTCTATGCTACTAGAGATGCAATAGGAGCCCGAAGTTGAACAAGACCTTGAGCCTCCTTTGGACACGTCTACCATCCATTGGAAGGCACTAACGGACGGCATCGTGTTGTTAGAGCTCTTAGAAGGGATTGGTACATGATTGGCGGATGTTTTACAAGCAGAGATCAAGGTCAAGCGCCACATTTACGTCGATGTGGATGAAGCAGCAAGGTAAGTGGCTACACCTCATTTACGGAGAATGAGGACACAATTCCCGGAATTGTTGGCTACTAGTACCGTTAAAACTTCTTTTTCTACACTTGCGGGTGATATTTCTTTGTTATCATACAATGACATTCACTGTGTGGATCAGGTTGACCTTATCATTGTATGATAGCCTTGCCAAGGCATGTCTATGGCAGGTAACTAGAGCAGGTTGAAGGACTCCCGTTCTTCCAGATTCCTTAATATGGTTTGAGTGCTACGGTTGCTTCAAACCTTACAGTAGCAACGGCCGGATTATATTGTGGAGAACGTGCCGGTGGTGAGCAGTTCAATGTCAAAGACATTGGAAAGTATGCACCGCATTCATCAAACTGAAGGCTTGCCAATGTTGATTGATGCAGCTGCAGTGAGGTCACAAGCACATCGACCACGATTGTGGTAGACAGACCTAGCACCGGCAGAGTTGCTACAGTCCGTGATGGGTCAAATTCTAAGGCCGGATGTGTATGTGAGTGATATTTTGGATCCTTATACACACACCAGGGCACGTGTACCACAATGACCAAGCACCATTGGCCGTGGTTAACTGCAAGGGAAAACCACATAGGGCCTTGCCCACGTTGGTTAGTTTTCCACGGTCTTATGTTTTTAAAGATAATGGACTTGGTCTTGTGTGGGATTTATTGTGACAGGAGATGGTGGAGCCTCATGTTGATGAGCTCGAGAGAGCCATGGACATTTCCATTGGCACCACCAATGTGCCTGGGATTTTGGAGCAACAACGACGGTTTTTACCAGGTCAGGTAAACGATTTAAATTGTTTGACTTAGATTATATTGTTGGTGGTTGCTGAGCAGAAGAATTTAGCTTCTAGTTTGACTGGTCACATGGATTATTATGAATTGCAGGCGGCCGAAGAACCACTCGTCTTTGTCAGGATGAAAAAGTGGTTGGGGGCGAGAGGGCCTTGGCACCTCATCCATGGAACATATGGGATACGGCAAATATTTTTGCAACGCCCAGGGCAAAGGATCTTCACCAAGGGGTGGAGCATCAGAGTCATGGAATGAGATTGGCTCACAAGAGGATGGATCTGGAGGAGGTCGTGGTGAAGATGTTTGTGGAAGAGCAGACGACCTCTCAGATGGAAGAAATTGACAAATTGGCCAGTTGGAGGGTCTTAGAAGCATGATGGATGTGGGGGAAGATGATTCTTCCCAAGTTGGCATTCAATAGCAATCAAAGATAGTGAAGCCTGCTCCAAAGGAATCGAAGGCGGCAGTGACCAAGGAAACTTGGAAACCGATAGTTGGCCTGGCACATGGAGCACTAGTGGCACAAGAACATGAGTTTCTCAAGGAGTATTTGGCTTGTTTTGCATTTAGTTTGCATAATTTGGAAGTGTTGAAGGAGGAGGAGGTACGTATTAAGTTGACAGATGAAGCACCAATTTATCGGAAGCCATACAAGTATAGCGATGTTTAACAAAGAATGATTCGTGCTCGTATATAGGAATTGATGGCTGCAGGGCTAGTGGAGTTGGTTCCACCGGATTGTGAGTATGCATCGGCAACGGTTATGCCATCCAAGAAGGATATCTATGGTAATTGGACTGAAAAGAGGATGTGCGGTGATTATAGGAGGATTAATAAATTCACTAAGGCAGATGGTTATGCCATGCCAACTCAACAGGAGAATTTCAAAGCCATTGGTCATGCCAAGGTATTTAGTACGTTGGATTTGCGATCTAGATACCACCAGATTTGGTTGAGAAATGAGGACAAGGAGAAGACTGTGTTCTGGGGCATTGATAATGATGGAAAAGACTGAATGTTTTAGTGGAAGTTCTTGCCATTTGGATTGAAGAATGTACCAGCAGAATTCCAGAGGATTATGGACCAAATGTTCTCGGGCTTGAACTTTGTGAGATGCTACATCAATGATATTATTGCCTTTCGTAAGAATCAAAGACAACATAGACTACACTTGATGGAGGTGTTTGCTAGATTAAAGCTCCATGGTTTGAAGTTGCACCCCGGTACGTGCAAATTCTACTTTGATTGTATTGAGTATTTAGGCCACATGATTTATCCAAGTAGATTGGGTGTGGTAGCTAGCCTAAGTAGAAGTGGTGATGTCCATCCTAGACCACGAGATGTTAGTAGGCTACGGACATTCTTGGGATTGTGTATCTATTATAGAAAGTTTGTAAAGACTTTCAATACTTTTGCAAAGCCATTGACCATGTTGACAAGGAATGATCAACCTTGGTTTTGAGGAGATGAACAAGAAATGGCCTTTCAACAATTGAAGGACCATTTGGCGTCAATACCAATACTTCAGAGGCCAATAGTAGGGAAGACTTACGAGCTATACACAGATTGGAGTACATTGGGGATTGACAAGATGTTGACGCAAATGGATAATAATGGGAAGGAGTTTGTGATTGAGTACGCTAGTCAGTCCAATAACAATGTGGATGCTCAATATAGCTCGTATAAAAGGGAGTGTTAGGATGCATATGAGCAATTGCCCATTTCAGATGTTATCTTTATTGTAACGAGTTTTTGTTGGTGATAGATTATCAATTGTTGAAGTGGTTGATGGAATTTGACAAGCTGACAGTGAAACTAGTGCAGTGGGCCTTTATGAGTACGGCTTCAAGGTAGTTCACAAGGCGAAGTTGGTGAACATGGATGCTGACGGCCTTAGGCTTAATTGAATTCCAAACTAGGAGGACATCACAACTTACAAGCGCTAAGTGGCATGGTGAGGGTGAGGCCGATCCATTGTCAGATTGACATTGTTCAGCATTTATAGGAGTGTTGGCAATGCATGGAGATACCACCGAGGAAGCTAGTGTGGCCACGGTAGATGAGGATCGAGGTGAGGAGTCTGGGAGCACCAGAGTCATTTTCAAAGACACGAATGTGTTGTTGTTTTCGAAGGATAGAGAAGCGGTGCCAATGAGGTCCGCTAAGGAGAGAGATCGGGTCTGACAACGAGCCAAACGGCTTGTGTGGGAGAGGACTCACCTTGTTAGGGTGTGGCTGGACAATACCAAGAAGGAGGTGCCGGTTTCAATGGAGAAGGTGAAGTTGATCAAGCATGCACATGAGGATCTCAAACACTTTGGAGAGCGGAGGACCTATAGTTTGCTACAAATTCACTATTGGTAGCGAGGAATACAGTCACAAGTCCAAGCGTTGGTTGTGTGGTGTATAGAGTGTCATCGTGTACGAGCGTCTTCTAACGCACTGATGCCACAATTGCCAATTATGGGCTTAGGATATAGATGGAGCTTGGATTTTGCAGGACCATAGCTGGTGACACCTCAGCACTACAAGTGTGTGTTGGTGATGATCGAGCATTTTTCAAAATGGATAGAGTTGGTGGCATTATCTGACAAGTTCAGTGAGGAGGCCGCTTACTTATTTCTTGATCGTTTTCTGAGCCGCTTTGGAGCTCTAACAGAATACTCACAGACCTAGGGAGGGAATTCTAGGGTGAGTTTCAGACGTGTGAGCAAGCAATAATTGATCACCGCACTACTTCGAGGGATCACCTTGAAGTAGATGGATTGGCGGAGCGCATGGTGCAAACCGTCAAGAGGAGGCTCCGGAAGTACAACTTGTAGAAGGGACATCACCAGGATTGAGATTTGCAATTACCTTGGATAGCAATTGGCTATCGGTTCAGCAAACAAGCATCCTTGGCGTCTTTTTTACCTTACTATCTATTGTTTGGAAGGCATCCAATTTTATCAAAGGCCATTCAAGCAGGTGCTGACACCGTATTGACAAACATGGACAATCCAGACACGTAGGCTCAAGTGTATGAGCAACGTGCAAATTTATTCAAAAGGATGATGCCCATGGCATTGGAGAACCTCTCCATTAATCAACATTGGGATACATTGTGCTATGCTATGCTACGATACGAGGAGGTGGTTACCCACCGCAAGTGCGGCGTTTCACGCCTGGAGACTTTGCGTATTTGCAGCAAACAACGCCCACCACCTTGGATGTGACAGCGGGACGGATAATTTTGAGAGTTTGTGAGGTGAAGGGCTTAGGTATGTTAGTGTTGGCGGGTTAAGATGGAAAGATGTGGAAGGATTACAAGCGCAATTGCGTGCCTTGCCACTTGCCACACATTAATAGGACTGTACACCCTGGCCTCTCTCACATCTATGCTAGATTGCATTGTCCGTTGTGTAGCAGTGCCAAAAACACCATATTTGTTATTTTGGGAGATTTTTGATCTTCCAATTTAATGACAATTTAGGTTGAGTCGACCTAAATTGTACCCACATATTGGATACTTCACTGAAACCCGACAAAACAACAAATCATTGAATCATTCAAATGGCCATAAGTTACTTAGATTCTGTCCAAATTGGGCAAACAAGGTGTTTTTTGACATCTTTTTTTTTTGTTAATGTCAAAAAACACCTCATATGTCCAATTTGGAAAAAATTTGAGTAAGTTATGGCCATTTGAAAATTTAGATGATTAGTTGTTTTGTCTAGTTTCAGTGAAGTACTCACAGATTGACCGAAACTATATTTTCCCAAAATTATGGAATTTTCCCATTATAACAAATATGGTGTTCAAACGAGCAGCCACAATGGTTATTTGTGACTCATGATCTACGCGGTGGCATTTAAAATGTCTAACTCCACCTCTTTTGAAGGTACTAGTGGGTTAATGGTCTTGTCCAGAGTGTTTAGCACATTGAGGGTCTTAGTAGACAAAGTCTAGCATTAAAAATGTGTTAGAGGCGATTAACGATGGGGCTCTATTTGCACCCGACCTACCTTTGTTTACAAAGTCTTTTAGCTCTTGTCATATAGATGACATTGATTCTATGGTCTTGAGAGGTTTTCATTGGCGGTCATTATTTAGTTTGACATAATTGTGTGGTTCGCCGATGTGAAACAAGCTTCAGCACGGGCAAAGGGGGCGATTAAAGGGGTATTTGTAAACCACTTACTACTTCTTGGTGTACGGGGTAATGAGTCATTTATTTCTTTGACCTAAGTCTAGATTGTTGATAGTGTGTTAGGGTTGCTAACATGCGAGCAATGAGCAGTGAGCGGTGAGGTAATTTAAAAAAAAATTTAGGCCAATTACCTAGAAATTTGTTTGAATTTTAGATAAATATTTAGTCGAGAATCCTACATCCATTGAGGAAATAAGTCATTAAAAGTAGATTAATGGTGGTTTTTAGGCCATTATTCTAAGTCTTTGGAGAACAAAGATGAATGTCGATGGATGATAGATTGCATGGATGAATGGAGATGAATGTCTCTGTCCATAAATGGTGATGTTATTGTGGATGTTAAGACTCAGATTTTAAAATGACTTTGAAATGAAAGACGTTAGTTGGGGTACTGGAAAAACTAGAAAATGGCTAAGAGTAAAGTAAGTTTATAGAATTTTAGAGATATATACGAGACGAGGCAGAGAACTCAGACAAACAACAAATGAACTATACAAAAAGGTGAGAGCAACCTTCGGTGCCAAAGAAGCTTCTTGGTTGTCGTTTAAAAAGAACTAGTGACCAAAATCAAGATTAGAGATGCGTGGGATCAAGGGGAGCAAATACTCAAAATTCAGGAAATAAAGTTCTTGGACTTGCAATGCTACGGCGACAAATGTATTAGAAGACAAAAATAGTGGCCCTTTTAGTCGCACTATAAATTTCAAAATTAAAAGAAAAAACAATGGTAACCGTGGCATGGTCACGAAATAAAATCACTCAAAATTCCACATATTGAAGTAGCCGTAAGCCTACCAACAAACCTCGTGTTTTAGCATTGTTCCTAAAACACGAGGTTTTAGGAACAAAAAATTGGAATACTTCTTGCGTGGTCGGATGTTTGGCAGCGTCCCTACAGTTGTGAAGATCCACCACCAGATCCATCGTCTAAAGCTTCCACAGCCTCTAAATCAAGATACCTGTGCACTCTACTATCATATACTCGTGAAATTGGCTCACGATGTGGCGTTTGAATCTCCGCGAGCTGAACCGCAATAGCCTCAATATAACAAGGCATAGACATGGGGCTAGGCGGACTCTTCATTTGATCTACCAAATTGCTTAAGAAAACATTGTTACATTAGTGAAGAGAAGTAAGAAATTAGACTACAACAATGACAATTTGTAGGATAGAACATTCACAAGAACAATGAGAATGCAAGGATTTGACTTACTTACTCAATCGGTTTTTAGGGACCCTTTTAGAAGGCCTAACCACAAGATAGTCGCCAGAAGAATCCGGTTCCTTCCGTTTCTTCTACACAGAGTCCGCTGACATCTCTAATGATTCGAGAGGGGCAAGCACAGCTTCAAAGATGTTTGATTTGGCCTCTAAGACAATCTCGTGGCGCCCAGTTTTCTTGCAAGCATGCACGCTCGCACCTAGGATCATTAAGGACATGATTGGACTTGTCAAAAATGAGTGAGGATAGAACAAGATTAAATAGAAGAGAAAGTAGAAGAAGTTACCGGTAGATGCGTTGCAGTCCAGGACAACATGCCCTGGTTGCGAGAAGCTTTCTATCAACATTTGGACTAGAACATGGCTCTTTTCTCTAGTCCCTCGCCAAGGCACGTCTCCATTCTTCAATGACATTTTGGCGGTCAAAAAATTATGGCATCCCCCTCCGACAAAACAGTTGAATTATCCTGTTCCGGAAGAATTGCTCACACAACCATACCCTCAAGAATGGATCCGTCACTCACAGGTTCCATATGTCACACCAAAACACAAGGTAGCAAGTCTAGTGTAAATGATAACGTATATTTCCGAGTGAGAAGAACAAGATAAGAGGGTTTTGCCCAAAGCCCTACTTCTAAGTACTGACTAAGTTTTGTCTAAACTTAGCCTTCCTCCTAGCCATCTTTGAGAAGTCCGCCAGATCTTATCTGAAAGATCCGAGAAACCCGGAAAAGGTCCAGATCAGATCTCAAATCCAGAAATCACGGAACAGTTCCATCTCCGGAATTCCTACTCTAACTACAAAAACTGGCTATTGATTTCGGTAACAGCCGGGTGCACTTGGGGCCCCATTGTTAGTCGCTGCTAATCCGGACTCTAACCCAGAGAAAAAAAGAAAAAAACATAAAGTCTAACTAATCCTAAGTTGGAGCACCTGGGCCCCGATTTCTCCCATTTCGGCGGGAGGGGGAGATCTCCACCGGAACGCGCGCCTTGCTCTTCGCCTTCTTTGACGTTGCTGGTGAAAGGTTGGTCTTCCGGGTCGAGGGTCCTGTTGTTGGAAGAACAGCCACCACCGGAGTACTGGCGTCCGGCGATGGAGGGGGCTGTTGCGGAGATCCTTCCGGAACCGGAGGTGCTTGTGCATCCGCAGCGGAAGCTGACCCGGTCTCCTGGACCAAGTCCCTGTAGCTTCTGGGCGGGCTCCTGGGTCCGGGCGCCAACCTCCGGGACACGGACCTTGGTACAGATGGGAGGCCGCCTTCCACCGGAAGATCTGGCAGTCGCATATTGGGTGGCGACAGGATATCCGAAAGCGTCTTCAGGATCTCACTCGTACTCGGGTTAGGAAGTACGATACCCTCCGTTGGCGTCCGGGGCGGAGTGTCCAGGGACTCCGGATTCGCAAAGGTTCCCGGAGCTGGAGGGGACTTCGTTCGTGGTTCCGGAGGACCTGCGGTTCGTGTTGTGGCCGGGGTACCTTCCGGTCCAGGTGCTGCTGGTTCTTCCGAAAACTCCACGACGATGTTATCGACAAGCAGCTTCCTCTGCTCCCAGGTTCGTCCCATCTTATCCGCCTGATCGAGGAGGAACGTGATGATGTTGGCCCGGGTGACCTTTTCCTTCTTCTCCACCAGTTCAGTGAAGAGCCGGCTTCGGTTGACCACGTCAACCGGAATATCCAGGGCGGCCCGGACCTCAATGCAGGGCTGCTGTAGACGCGTTGGCCTTCTCGTAGGCCGGTTTCCGGGCCGTCACCGCCAGAGCTGCCTCCGCAAGGTATTGCTTCACTTTCTTCTCCATCTCCGTGCTGGCCTTGTACATAGAAGAAATTTGGGTGTGCAGTGCCTTCGTGTCCTTCTCTCTATTCCGGAGTTCCTCCACACTATTGATGGCGTCCTCCAGCCGATCGACGTCTAGACTCCGGACGATCTGCTCCACGCTGGTGGTGATGACAAAGTTGGTCTCCCTGAGGAGGCCGACTCTCCAGCCGATCTCGCGGGTGAGCTCGTCCATTTATTTGAGCTGCCCCTTGGAGTCATCCTTCTCAACCTTCCTCTTCTTCCGGCTAGTCTCCGCTGAGGGACCGAATTCGTCTTCTCTAGATGACGCGGATGAGCTGCGGATGCCCGGACTCTCCGTCTTGGTTTCCTTCTCCCGAGGTCTCTTCGGGGCCTTCCGGCCTTCCGGAGTGCTGGTGGTTGTTGCTTCTGGAGCTGGCTCCTCCTCCCCGGATTCTTCCTCTTCGAACTCGTCCCCTCCGTACTTCTGGAAGTTGAGGACAATGTCGTACTTCCGGACTTCTGCCGGAGTGAGCTGCTGGTGGTGCGCATAGAGGTGCACCACATAGGACGCCAGGGGTGTTGCTGTCTTCTTCACCCTCTGGAGGTTGGCTACAAGACGGTTGATCATGTCCGTCATGAGCGTCCGTCCAGTCTACGACTATCTTCTCCCGGAGTGCCTCGAGGAAGGTGCAGGCCCACTTTGCCACCACCCTCCTTGGCTTTTCCGGATGAAAGACACGGTTTAAAAACCCTAGCACGAGCTGGGCGTCCAGGTGCTTAAGATTCTGCATGTTGTAGCCGTCCTTCGGGTCCGCTGGTCCGGCAAACTCGTCCGCCAAGAACTCGTCCCGCCATTCCACCACCTTGGTGCGGTCGCCCCGGAAGTCATACGTCTCAGACCACTCTGGGACTCCCCAATTTTCCGGATGGGCTCTCATCAGCCCCTTATACTTCTCATCTGGGTGGCCTATGAGTTCCTGGACGTAGACCTCCTCCCGTATGCCCCACGGGACTTCGAGCAACCCCTCACAACCCATAGTCTTCAAGCTCGACTTCAAGAGGTTAAACTCGTCCAGGTCCTCTGGAATGTCCGGAAGAACGCGGGCCAAGGGTGGGAGCACCACAGCCGGTTCTTCGTCTCTCCGGCCGTGCCCATCCCTATCCGTTGGCTTCTTCTTGGCCATTGGCACAGACTTCATGAGACCAACCTATCACCTCACAATCTCTCGAGGTTGTCCTTGCACGCACCGTCCTCACAAAAGCCCTTCCAACCGAACACACGTCCGTTCTAACCGTCTAAGCTTCAAAACCTAATGGCCAGCAGTTAGAGAAACTGTAAGAGAGAGGGAGAGAGAGAAAAGAAGAAAACCCTAACGCGAGACCCCAGTACGCGAGGAAGAAATGGAGAAGAAAGAGTTTTCTCCCCGAATCCTATCCTTAAGTAGTCCGGCCGTTAGTACGGAGTCATGATGACAGTTGATGGCGACGGTTCCGGCTGACGGTTCCGGATAACTAACTGCCCCGGAATTCCGATAACTGCTCCGGCTCCGATTTTAACAGCTTTTGGCATACGTAGGGTTTGCAGTCCGGTCCATCCGCCTTTATTCTTACCTGAAGACTATAGGTTGTATCCTAGCGCGGACTATCATAACTATTTAACTAATTTTTTTGTTTTAGCCGGATTTTGAAGTTAACTTCCGGCATCATGTGGGAACGGAGTCCCACAACAGGATTGGTGCTCGGAAGAATTGAACGCTCGCAGTTGGGCAGCGGTAAGCATACACATTGAACCCTTTTCTATCCAGGCGCCAAAAAACTTGGGCATTGATTTTCGATCAATGACACCTTTGCCTTGTAGTTCTCTTTTAAAATATCTACACAATAAGAAAGGGTCATTAGACATTTCATATACATGATTTGGATCTAAATTTCCCTGTAACTCCGGACTCTCCCTTTTGGCACCAAAGAATTCAAATTGTTCTCTCATAGAATTAAATTCAAAAATCATATAACTACAAATTCTTAAGTATTGAAGCTGACTTATCAAAATCAATTCCACTACAACAAAATACACCTATGGTGAACATACCGGTATACGAGTCGTTGCATGGCCTTTTCATTTCCCTCATTTTTGACAATGACAGTTGTTCAATCGAATCCTCCTTGCTTTCTGAATATAAAGTAGAAGGCTTGGTCCCATACAATGATATGGTACTTCTCAATGTAATCAACAATCTCGTCAACGTTGGTGTTTGTTTTCCAGTCCACATTCAACTTCTCCGATGCTAGGGTCTCTTGAACGACTCACTGTCGCGGCCTCCAACTGAAAGATTAAAGAAGACCACATTAGTGACAATATCAACAAATTAATGATAGACAATTTAATATAATGATTGAAGCAACGACATGACTCACCTCAGCCCAAAACGATGCTTTATGCAACCAGACATCGAGTTTCTCATCTGTCACTCCAGTAGGTGGGAATCTTAGAGCTACTCGGTTCATTTCGCCAGCGTTCCACCATTGCAACCAACGAACCTTGAATTGCGATGGCACAGTAGTTCCCGAAACCTTCTGTAGTTTTTCTAAAGACATCTCCGGCTTCTCAAAATTGGACCAATGGTAGTTAATCTGCATGCATGAGTAGATTTCTTAATATAATAAAATCAAATTGAATTAGAATAAAAAATAGAGAGTGGAGGAGAACTGACTGCATCCAAGAATTCGAGGCCGTGCTTTGGATGAGCTACTATTGCCATTTTATCGAATTCTGTCCTAAAACTTTTCAACTTTGCAACGGATGCTTCATTCATTGCGTTGTGAATACCTTGAGAAATCCTCTTCTATAGAGAAGTCCGCTCCAAATAGAGTCGACGTGCTTCATTTGCAGCTGCGGCAACCTCATGTTGCAAAAACCAAACAATTTAGCTCATTGAGCAGTTCTAGACGGCCAACCCAAAATCTGTATTGCAAAAATTTCTGAAACTTTACCCAATTCAAAAACTTGATGAACACCTCTCATGTCTGAGATACCAAGCTATAGTCTTGGGCCAATTCTCACAGGACTTATATTCTTCGTTGGTGAGGAGGTCCTAAAAATCGGTTAGCTTCAATTGTCCATAAGTGTTGATGCGGTGCAAATGATGGACTAGATTAGTCTTCACATGAGCGTTCTTGGTGGAGCTGGAAGTGAAAACAACATTATGGTTAATATCTAGCCATAAGACTCCAAAGATAAAACACTGATAATAGCCGATGAATATGTGTCCAGAGTACTCACTGATTGATGTCATTCATTGCATTAAGTAAAATCCTAGTACTCCCCTTGTAATTCAATACGATACAATCTACTGAGTAATGCCACTTCCGATCCGCAAAATGCATGCGTGAAATATATCGTGACCAGGCCTGATGCCTGTGATTGCCATCTCAGATAAAGAACATCTTACAAGAGAACTGGGACCAACTAACATGCTTCAACAGTTCCGTCTCAAATTCATTGTTCTCATACACCCATTGGAGGTCCCAAGTTTTGATAATCTTGTCATCAATCGGGCGACTGTTTCCATTGTCGTCGGTAATGGAAACATAAAATACACGGTCACCCTCACGATATCCATGAAAAAACTCAGACTCCAGCCTTCTGACATCGGAGAGGAGAAGTGGTCGAACTAATGGAAGAGGTATCATCCTGCACAATGGAATCTTCAACCTAGACTAGGAAAATGGTTTGAACCTTAACTCTTGAATGATTGAATTCGAATCAAGTTTTTCCTTTAGTTTGAAGGGTGAAAGCATGCTACACCCACCCCATTTTGGGCAAAGACCATGATATATTTTTAGTATATTTTGAACTTAACTTTCAAAAAAAGGATATTAATTTTTATTTTTTTTAAAAAGCCACCATATGCCGACCTAGGGTTATATATGAAGCACTATTTTTGACAAAAATCCATTTAAGAAACGACCCAATCCTTAGTCATTTTGAACCATGTACGATTGGCATGTTTTCTACCAATTGGATTTGAAAATTTGTTTTTTTATTGGATAGTCCATTCACAACACCCTATCTATGCGCATACAAATTTTCATCATCACATGTATCACAGATCACTCAAAATTAGTATATTTGTACAAATCTAGTATTTTGTGACAAGTATATTTCTCCCACAAATTCAGTCATAGAAATGAAACCATTGGTCGGCTTACCAAATTTTTAGCGTTTATTTAATGCCATTCAAGTTGGAAACAACATTCCATCATCAAAAATCTGAAAACAAAGGTACATCTTGTTTGGTAGACGAAAGAATGTTTGTTACTCCCAGAAAAACAACTTGTGACACGTTTTTTATACCAGTGTAGCTTGCTTTTACCCTGAATGCGTCTTCAGCCTCATCTACGGTTAGATGACTCATACTGTTGTTTCCTCCCAAACCATCAATGCTCTTTGATAGGCCTCCAACTATTGCCTCGCCGCCTAAAACCGTTGTTCCTTCCTGATTAGGCTCATCGCCGATAACAACCGAGCTTCCAATCACATCCTTGCATCCAGGCACATCCTTGGCTCTATGCTGAGCCCCGTCCCCGTGAACAGTGACTTCCCGTACCGCCTCGTTAAAGTCCATCTGTATATTGTAATTCCATCAGTTAGAAGCAATTTTCAAAAGTTGAAATGAATTCTACTCACATTACATCATTATCCACCTACATGTACATGAAAGCATTCAATCATACATCCAAGCAAATAGACAATGAAAGACTCCGACTCCGTCAAAATAATGAAGATGTCACTTCTAATCACGTCCTTCGGTACCGAAAGCGGTCGGGCATTCAAAG
Source organism: Bryoerythrophyllum caledonicum (assembly GCA_963971425.1). Lineage (NCBI taxonomy): Eukaryota > Viridiplantae > Streptophyta > Bryopsida > Pottiales > Pottiaceae > Bryoerythrophyllum > Bryoerythrophyllum caledonicum. The sequence continues at coordinate 8,297,580 of OZ020525.1, read as the reverse complement.
CCAGGCATATTAAAAATGTGTTCTGAAAATATAATTATTAAATCTGCATGTCCCCGGTAACCGCTCCAGTTCAGAATCGAGTAGTCGAGTTCACTCATTCACTGCCTTTGGCACCGAAGAGCATCATGATTCTTTCACGCTGGAACCTCGTCAGTGTTGACAGAGAATTTTCAATGTTAGATTCAGTCTATAACCTGGTGAACTGAAATGAAATCGACACCAGATAATAATTGCCTCATGTGCACCCATTCAAAAGAGAACAAGAATTTTTGGCATCATATGCCACCAAATTTGGATAGATTTGGACCACCGTAGTAAAAGCACATGAAGAAATCACTTTCGTGAATCGAACCCATAAGATACGACACTGTAGGGTACAAAAGAGTTTATACTCATGCATGGCTAAATCTTTGAGACAAACATATGACTACTAGCAGGATCAACCAGATAGCTATTCCTTTCCAAAGTACGGCCCCCCATTTATTCCTTCACTCCTTTCATGCCTTTGGTAGCAGCAACATGAAGTCCCAATTTTATCGATCGTTGCTTTGGGTGTTGACCGCTGTCATATGGTCCCCCACCATCCACTATCATCCTAACCCAGGCCAACCCAAACAACACACTCAACCCGAGGACTCATGTCCAACCACGTGGTGCCCCCCATCATGTTCCCGCGACACTCAACCGTCCCCACCGTCACCCCCCAAAAAACACTCACTCTCCCGGTCAGCTGCTTTGAGAAGCAGGATATAAACCACACTTTCTGGTGTGTGCAATGTGATACTACTCCGCTGGAGTCTTTTTTTCTCAATATTCTCATTTATTCTTTGTTGGATCTTCCGGAGCAACCTTAAGACACTGACGCCCTCCGTCTGATGCCTCTTTGACTATCGCGCTTTCCCCTCAAAGTCCCTCGGTCGGCTGCCTTCGTGTGATTCTCTTATGAGAAGGTTGACGTTGCCTGTGATAGAGAATAAGAATTCCCTATTCTAATTATAAGAATTCCCTATTCTAATTCTAATTCCCTCATTCTTGATGCTCTTCGGTGCCGAAGGATGTGAATGATTAGACGATACCTCATTCGGAGCACGTGACCTCTGTTGTCCATGCACATAATGCGAGTTGTCAAATAGCTCTGATCTACATAGAAACATCATACTGAAACCTGCTAGAGTCGCAGGCTCCCTGAATTAAAAAATGGTGGAGTAGATTTCTAACAACAAGGACTTGCGTGACTGCTTCATGCTTCAGATGAACAGTCACATGTTCGGGATCTATAAAATTTGGTACGCTAGATCACTTCCTTCGGCACCGAAGGCCGTCAGAATCTACACTGAGTTAAGATCATTTGTTATCAGTATATACGTCCCTTCCTGGGAAACATGATCCGCACAAGTTAGAGCCGACATTGGTGCGTGCCATCATGATCCGTGCCATCATGATCCGTGCCAGTACTCTCCCTTCGTCACCGAAAGAGCCTGATTTTAGGCGTCCGACATAACACTTCACCGCCAGGTTTGAGATCTATAAATATTCGGCAAACTAATTCACCTCTTTCGGCACCGAAGGCCGTCAGGTTTTGGAAAAATTCAGAACATGAGGCATCCTACAATCGTTATGCCTCAACAGTGTAGCTCTCCAGGTGGTAAGTCGAGGAATAATAGCCCATGCATGTCCATGCACATCATTGGATCCCTGCAATACCTGCAAGTCGGGAGCTTGTGCAATACCAGCAATACCTGGCAAGTCTATAGCATGTGCAAGCCTGTAATACCTAGCAAGCTTGTGCACGAAACTCCTTCTACAATCTCAACATGATGATTCTGCCAAAGTGGGCTTAGGTGTTCACAAAATATACATGCCTTCACTGGTCCTTCACCGAACTACACCTAAATCTTAGGCGTCCGACATGTTAAACTTCCAGATATATGGTTCAACTTCCAAATGTACAGTTCAACTTCCAGATGAAGACTTCAACTTCCAGATGTACTGTACAGTTCCAGTCACAGGTTCGGCAAACTAATTCACCTCCTTTGGCACAAAGGCCATCAGTGTCTCTCAAAATTCAGAGCATGAGGTCTAGTGCTTCACACCTGCTACAAACCTGGTGATCGGGTGCGGGCAAAGGGGCCTCTCCTCTAAGGGAGGGAGCCTACACAGATCCTCAGATTCATACCTGAGTGTAATCCCTCGACCAACACCGCGGCCGCATCACCGACAAGATCTGCGGCTTCATACAGATCGACACAAGCAACAAAAAGATTCGGCACCAGCAACAAACCCTGGTGGGACTGGAGGTGAATACAATGCGCATCAAAAATAGGACCAAGTAGGCTGACTTGGCGAAATATAGCACCAGCAGCAAACACTTCTCCCCACCCAATAGCGGACACTTTGACAAAGCCACGAGCTCGATCGACACAATGTGTAATGCTCGTAGGAGAATGCAAGTTGAGGGTCATCACCTTCGGGACCTGCTGCGGCTTTGGAGAACATGATGACTTTCAAGCAGTGTGCAGCACGATCCTTCGGCAGCGAAGGAGTAGAAGTTCAGATCTTCAGATCGCGATCGAGATATCAAGAGTAGAAGTTCTAGATCCAATAGAAGGTTTACCTTACTTACATGACCGACGAACACACCTGACGAAGCAACCCTTGCAAATTCAAACCCTAGTCCAACCCTCGCGCACCGCAACACTAAAAACATCGGCCACTCCCAGCAAACTCGTAGTAAACAACTTCCCCCCCCCCCTCCATTGAGACAGCGCGAAATTCAAACAGACGAGAATCGTGTGATGACCTACCAACTTCTCATCCATTAAACGCACATCATTTGAACGGTTTACGTCATTCACATGATTACATCCCGTTTCAAACCAAAACACTTAAATAAAACCACTTGGAGATGCATGATTGGAACATTAATTGAAACAATTTATTTCTACTATTAACTGTTTGATCTTAAATTTCAGACATCTCTTATGACTCAAGACGTAGGCATACTTTCCACTTCCCCTAGAATTCCTTGACAATTTCACACCAAAAACACTTCAAAACTACCCTTCAAAGATGTGGCGTTGCAATACTGGCTGTAACTACAAAAAGTATATCCAACCGTAGGATCTTCTAGTTCACTACTACAAGGTGGCGCTTAAAAAATTTCATAACATTTGACCGCACGGATTGTGGTATTTTCGTTCCCAGTGCGGACAGTGTCAGCGTTCTTTGACTCAAGATATTGGCAAACATTTGTACTACACATTGCATAAATCTATGGATCTATGTTCTATCATGTGCTAGTCATTACATGCTCAAAATCACACGTAGTGGAGGTGTTTATAATAAGTAAATATATTGCAGATACTTTAGGTTTAAAAGGTAGCCATGTTTTTAGGAAAGCAATATAATTTTTTAGATAGAAAATAAATTTAGATCTAAAATCCAAACATACCCCAAAGCCCCCAAAGCCCACTCATGATATATCCAAAAATTCAAAACCTCATCAGAAAATTCAAAATATTACACCACATCAGAAAAGTTATGAAATTACCCTTTGAGATTCATCTGCCGAAAAGTCCATGTTTTCCGTGTCATATGCTCACTCCACAGGGTTGTTGTCGGTCATGCGCAAATTGTCATCTTCTCCCATGACTTTAACACTTTGCATTCCTCGAACGACGTCGTCCCTATTGCCAAATAAACTTGCAATGTTGGTCTCTACCTCCTCGCGCTCGATATGGTCACTACTAATCATGTTATCAAAAGTTGAACTAAGCGAAGTCCCTTCCAAATCCAATCTCCTAGACCTTGTTCGTCGTGCCATTCTAGACTTCAGGAGCTGCTTTTGAGTGGAAAACCTGAATCTAGACTTATAGCGTCTGCTCTTCACCTCCTCCTGCATTCCTCTTATCAACCACTACACATTAACGTGTAAGCATTTCCACACTAGTTATGCTGTCCGACTTGCTACCCTAAAGTTCAAAGATACCAACCACTCAGCTATATTGAATAGAAAAAAAAATTATATGTACTGACAATATTAGTTCATAACCAAAATTAGTCAATGCTAACTGTCATCTGCATTATTTGCCCACTACCTTCTACTATGATATATTAGAAATAAACTCAAGTTTCACAATATAAAAAACCCAATTTCTAAATTCTTGTTAAGGCATCCTCACTTGCACCCCACGAGATTAATGCTTTAATATTTTACTTGCTTTAACCTTTTTTGTAGCTTCCATTTTAGCTTCCTTTTGACTTTTTCATTAGACTATTGGATCGACGTGAGTTGTAACATAATTTTAGACATTCCTAATTTCATACATGCTAGCCGCCAGTTGCCGCTCATCTGTAACTAGCACTTCTAAAAACTTACCAAACTACTGAACTTTACATTTTAAGTTCACTAAATTAATATACTCACAACGTCTCTATTCTATTTCAATCCTTCTTTTTCTACCATATATCCATTCATACAAATTCCCACATTTGTAAGAGTGTTCGTACTGGGTCAGTTCCATAGTAGTAGCAACAGTTTACATCCCCCCATACGCCATGGCTATGGCAACTATTCGTGGTGGAGATGGAAGCGTTCCGATCTCCGTCCCTCTAGGTGATGATGACGTAGCATGGATCTTTGAATTGATTATATAGGGTTTACGGGAATCCAATCCTTTGCTCCTCTGTTCCCACTTCAGAGTCAAAGAAGTCGACTATGCATACGTCTCCTACAGCTCCAGTCAAAGTTGAATCATTCGATAGTGAGACTATCCTACTTAGTGAGTCCTCAGATGATGAATCTGTTCCTAGATCAAATTCCCATTTCTCCTTCCTATCTCCAATTACAGAAACTGTTCTTGAAGTCCCTGAAACTTTGTCACAGTCAGTCTCTACTCTGCCGTCTCAGAATTCACGTCCTCCTCTTCATCTAGCCTCAGATGCTACAAACATCCTCAATTGTCTTAAGCAGTTACAATATAGACCACGTGGAAAGAGTGATTTGAAATTTTTAGATCTGGATGCTCTACGGTGTGAGAAAGTCCAATTTCTTCGTTCAGAGTTCAATGGTGACGTAATGTTTGAGTTCCCACCCATGCCCAGTAATTTGTCTCCATCATACGCTCGTAGGATGGAAGGGATGGACAAAAGATATGATGGTCATCTATGGACCAAAACACATACTACTAACATTGTCAATGACTATGGTCTTACCTTCAGATACTCAAGTTGTGTCGGTCACCTCCAATGCATGAACGATAGTTGTCCGAGATTGCGTCGCTCCGGCTTCCACAACGACACGGAGTGGGATGGCATTACGACGCACGTATTTCTCGTGGGGGAGCAGCCACCGGTGCATTCCACTATCCAATGTCAAATTTATAAGTGTCCGCCCTCTTGCATTGCCTCTTGTCCGTGCAGAATGTATTACATTCTTAACAAGAGTGGAATTGGAAGAGTTTGTATTCACATGGGCACCCACCAACATCCGACCGCAAAAGAAGTATGTCGAGAGTCTGTTCAAAGAGTTTCTGAGCTTGTTAGTAATGAGGTCCACAGAACCCCAACTAGCAAGAACTCTGCAATTGCTCTTGCCGCAAGTAAAGAGTTCTTGTCCACCGAATTGTTTGCACTTGATTGGGAGGGAGTCCTCGAATCCCTTCGTGGAGATTTCCTTGTGGCGGTGATGGAGAGATTTCGAATCCTAAGCTCACCCAACATCCGCAACGCTATCTCTACATTACGTTCCAATGCAAATGGAGGACCACTAGACAACATCATCAAACTCAAGTTGAAGAGTCCCTACCCATACATCCAAGATAGCTTTTTCCTAGGACAAAGAAAAGAGAAGGTGTACCTCTTCAAGATGTCTGAAGAAGGTCCAAGGAGCGGTGTGGATCTCGTAAGGCGAATGCAAATTGGCGGAGACCTGTAGAACTCCTGGATCATGTTCGACCATGTCAAACGTGTGAAGGGTTGGACTACAATGGCATGCCATGTGTACGATCCTAAATACTGCCGGGTGATGAGCATTGCCATATGTGATATGCAGAGCGAGGTCGTTGAGTCTCAGAAGTTGATGTGGTCAGCTCTCAACAATGTGATGGCTCGCCACGGTATCAAAAACCCTAACTTCAAGGGTTTCATGGCGGATAGTCCGCAGGCTAGTTGGAACGCTGTGAGGATAATCTACGGAAGCGGCGACCCAACAGCAAAGATGGTTGATAGAGAGAGGACATGTTTTCTTCACTGGGTAACGTCACTCAATTGGCACACAGAAAAGCTTATCCGAACTGATTTACAAGATCAACATATCAAGCTATATAGACAATACAGAGATGCAAAATCATTTGAAGAGGCCGAAGTGTTATACCTCGGCATTAAAGGTTAGTGGCTCTCATCTCGTGCAACAACAGAGGAGGTTGTACGTGAGCTCGACGATTGGCTCGGTTTTTGGCACTTTCGCTACCGCCAATGGGGTAGCATCTTGGACATGGTAAGTTATCACAAGCCTAACCCTACATTGATTTACCTTCTTCTATACATACTCTACGTCTTCTAAACACTAACCCTAAGCCTATGTATCTTTTCTCTTCGATTTCACTTGCTCTAACCAAAATCCATGAATTCTGTTGACTGCTCGACAGGACCTCGACATTGAAGAATTGGCTGAAATGCCATCCTGCAACCTATCTGAGACGGTGCACAATAGATGGTTACAAATGTCAGGCAATAGAGGGACGTGCTTATATGTTGCTACGGCGGACGATATGATGCGTGCAATGATGCAAACCACAAACTATTGGGCCTATTTACAGGGTCATGCTTCGGGAACTGGGCCCCACCTCGACGAACTTCGTTTACGGGCAGCCCGACGATCTAAGGATCCGCTTAAGGTTGCTACAGCAATCAAAAAGCTCCCTAGCGCAAATCAATTTGCTGCTCGAGTTCCCCATTTGGAAGGCGAGGAGGTATTTGGATCCACGAAGCAAAAACTAGATCTTCCGCCGGGATCTGATGAAGACTCTCATCGCCATGATAAGGTGAACTACTCTCATTCCCATGTACAAACCCGCTCTACTCGATCTCGAACAGATGCCGGTCCTTCAAGTGTGGTTATTACTCCACCCATGGAACCATTGTCAGACCAGGGCCCCGCAACTTCAATCCTAGAAACTGAGTGCAATCCACATCAATGGCACATTGCTCGGTGCTCTAAAGTCACCAAGAAGTGTTATGCCGTCCAAGTGGGCCAGAAGACCAAATGTGGTGCCAAGGTATGCCGTGACAAGGTAAAGGACACTCCTGCCCCTACTTACAATGGTAAAATGACAAAGTTGGGGACCAGATTAATTATTTCTTCTGATTTCTGGTTTTGTTCGGACAATATTGCGCGTTGTGTCCAAGCTGGAAGGTTTAGATATGTGCACAATTGGCCCCTTCTTCCAACTACTTGGCCAGTTGCACCTGGTACAAATCTGACTAAGGCTGAGATTCTGGCATTGGAAGATGGGGAATTTGAGCTTCAAACGAAGGACTTTGATATGTCTCCTAGACGCTTTTTCAACACGTCTCCTTCTGTAGCTACTTCAAACACTCCAAGCCCCACCCCCCTAGATGCGGGTGGCCAACCAACAAAGCGTTATGGAAGGACGATCAAGAGGAATCCAAAGGCACCCACCTTGGATCACCTTAACAAATGGGAGACTGCTAGGAATGTTCGGGCAACCGTGAAATCCGTTACCTTGATTCCATACCCTGGTTATGGCAAATCATCACACTAGACTCGGGTATCTTCCCGAAGCAGAAGACCTATCTAATTTCACTTAGTAACTTGTCGTCTTGCACTTGTGATTATTTTGTTACCATGAGCATTGGTGCACTTGGCAAACGAAAACCGTGGCTGAACTGCAATCATTTGTATTATGTTTACAGATACCTCTGTAAAGCTGACTGCTAAGTCGACAAATATGTTCACGCTGCGAGTCTCAGTTTTGATGAGATTCAGCAACTCTTGCGAGGCACTGATCTCTAAGCTATTAGCCTGAACCTAGGTCGTCTTCATATAGTTAGGCGCATGGTTATTACTTTCATGTGCATAGGGACCTAAACTGTAAAACTGTTATATTGATAGGTTAAAAACATTGCATTGTCCTTCACTTTGTTAGGAAGTCATTTATACATTCTGATGGTTTTAAAAAAAATTGGAGCTCCAATTATGCTCTTCGGTACCGAAGAGCCCATTTCACCCTAGCAATGTTTTTTTTCTATCCTTTTTGAATTTGTTTTTTTTTAATTTTATTTTGGTTTTATTTTTTTAATTTTTTTTGTTATTTTGTTTTGGTGTTTTTTTGTGTTTATGTTTGTGTTAATTTTTGTGCTTTTCTAATATTTTTAGTGGTTTTTTTGTGTAATTCTTTTTGTGTATTGTCTTTCATTCGTTTTTTTCTGTATATTGTCTTTTTTTTAGTTGTTTCTATTTTTTTTTGTAGTGTTTTTTGTGTTTTTTTTTAGGTTTATCTTAGGTTTTTTGTGTTTCCATTTTTGTGTGGTGTTTATCCCTGTTCTCATGTTTGAAACATTGGATTCGATTTAGGGTTGCTAATGGATTTGTGAAAGGTCCATTTGATGTTCTTTTTTTTTAGCAGTTTTTTGTTTAATTGGAGCATCAAATTGCCTCTTCGGTATCAAAGAGGCATTTTTCTCAGAAAAGAAAATGTGTTCCCTGTTTTTAATCGTATATTGGAGTCAATTAGATTTTTTCTTGCTTGTTATTAGGTTTCTTTAAACTTTTCACTACAAAATAAAAAATTTCACATCTGAACTGGCATAGAGGAACAGAAACATTCGTTTTACTTCATCCAGTCTCTGTTCATCTAATATCCAATTTCTAGTATATTTCACCTAGCAACGACACCAAATGGGATTACTGAAAAGCAGTGAGTGATTTCAACAATGCCTGTTAATTAGACAATTCACTTCAAAACGGCCACATTCACAACTCCTTCAAAGCTTTCTTATTGCCAAAGGCAATCATAAACACTCTGTCATAGGACCATCAAATATACTAATTTAAGTAATTCCTAAAATTTTAAAATAGTAATAATCCTTTTTAGTACTAAATTTACCAAATTTAGCTAAAGGGCTCATTGCTCACTGCTTACCGCTCACTGCTCACCGCTCACTGCTCATTGCTTACATGCTAGCGTCGTTGGATAGTGTGTAAGTGTGTGTTGTTTTATGTTTAATGGAGGTAATGATGGTGGTTTTGTTACCGTTACTCCCGATTTGTCTCTAATTGTGCGCTCCTCCCTAATTAACATGATGTTATCTTGGCACGATGCCATTGTGCACAACACCCTTGAGTACCCAGAGGTCCCCTATTAAGTCATCTCAAAGTTTAAAATGCTTGTTGTTATCTATAATGTTGATCACCTTTCTTGCAAACCAATCAAAATATATGTTGGAAATAAGAGCTGCTCGTAGTTGTTACGGCATTGTAAATAATTATTGAGGTAGATTTAGAGGGGAAAGTAAATGGGGAGAATAGGAGAAGAGGTGAAAGGAACTTGAGAGGTACGTGTATGGCGCAAGGTTAAAGAGGTAGGACCAATCCACATGTCTTGCATGGAATAAACAAGGACAAGTGGGTGGCCATGAGTTGGCATAGAGGGACTTGTAAGTTGCTTGAGAAGCCACTTACAAGAATCAAGATGCATGAGAGGCCACTAAGTGGTAGTATAAGTAAAGGCCTTTGAAAGAAAGCAACATCTCACTCCAAGCATTGTTTGTACTACCTTGTGTGTTTTTCACTTGCTTGTGCAACCATCTCTCTACTTCTTTTAACATCCATAATACAAGGGACAAGAAAGTTCTTTGTGCTCTCCGTGTTCAATGCAAGCGCTTGTAAACTCGAAGACAAAGTCATGGTCCAAATTACAATCAGTTTCTTCATCCTCAAAAATTATGTTGTGCAAAATTACACAAGCTGTCTATATGGTCTTCATGGTAGATTTGCTTCATAGCCGTGCATAATTTCAAATGATTGCCCATTGTGCTTGTAAAATCCCAAAGACCCATTTGACATCCTTCTGTGTGCCCTCCTACTTTTTTGAATACCACTTCTTCTTCTTACCTTGGTGATCAGCAATGGCTTTTTGGAAGATAGTCCAATCCGGATAAATTCCATTTGCTAGGAGGTAGCAAGAACAATAATCATGTCTATTGATGGAGAATTTTGCATTAGGTCCTACTCCACGCAAGTAACTTGCTATTTATGGGCTCCTGTCAACAACATTGATGTCTTTTCTTGAACCCAACAGAAGAAAAACGTCGGTCTCCAAGAAGGAGGCCGGCGTGAATAAAGTGTCTGTTCGTTCCTCTACTAAGACCATGCCCACTGGACAAGGAATTAGTAAGCTGGAACTACTCCCCTCTCTCGAGGATAGACACTATGTAACAAGTAGCCAAAGAACCATAGACCAACCAACTAACCAACCAATCACTAACCAAGCAACTAACCAACCACAAACCAAGCAACTAGCCAACTAACCAACCACAAACCAAGCAAGCAGTCAAAAAACCTCAAAACCAATAATTCATGCTAAATCAAGGTGGGGGAAGAATTTAGGGGGGGTCCTGTGCATCGGGGGGGGGGGGCTTGGTTGTTTTCGATTTTGCGTTTATGTAGAAGAATGGACATGGCATATTGAATAGCAATGGTGTTAATGTTTTTAAAGGAGGTGTTAATTGTTTCAATGGGAATTTTGAAGGTATCCTCAAGAATTTTCATAGATGGGATAAAGGTAGTGGCACGAGCGCCGGCCGTGATTACAATGAGGGGGTCTACATTCCATCCAAGGGTGATGATGTCGTCAATAAGGGGTTGATATTTATCTATTTTGTTTTGAATTGTTTCTGGGGAGAATCTGTCGTTGCAATATGTGAATTCAATGAATTGAATGGTGTAGTTTTCGTTAATGTGATCAGGTGGTGGATCATTGTATGGTAAGCCTTAAACACAGAGAATGTCCGGTTTGAGTCTAGCATTACAGTGACATCTTTGAGTCTCACATGAGCATGGGAGTAGCCAAAGGAACCGTATTTTCTTGTGGATTGTTATTAAAAGTGCCGGCATTCATTAGTATGAAACATCTTGATTTATTGTAGGAGGTGATTAGTTTTTGGACTTCCCATACCGCTTTATTATGTCTTTTAACAATAAGAGAGTGTATGTGGTGGTTTTGGCATTTGAATAGAACATGAAGCCATGTGTCGGGGTCCGTTGAGGAGCATATGGGGCATGTTATGGATGGGAATCTTTCTGTTCCAAAGAAGAGTTGTTTACGGGAGTTTTCCATGTATTGACCGGTACGGAATTTGATAAGGCATGTGATTTGCGGGTCGGTGATGATGGGGTTTTTCCAAAAGTTAGTGGAGAGTTCATTGTCTATGTCATTGTTGTTAGTCCACTTTTCTATGTTAGGGAAGTTGTCTGAGATTGTATCAAGGTTGTTGTAGAGGTCTTGTTTTTTGAGATATTTGCTCAAAAATCTGATTGGGCCTTTGTCGGGGGTATCTTCTTTGGAAGGCCAATCTTCTTTTTGAAAATAGTATGGGGTGGCATGGACATGTTCGTGCGGGTCTTTGGCATTTTTGTGTGTTTTTTCTCGGCCTTCTTTTGCTAATTTATCTGCTTATTTGTTGCCATCAATGTTGGCATGGGCTCTCACTTTGTGGAAGGTTGTGATTTGTCTACGGTTTAGTAACATTTGGACCATTGACGTTAATATGGTTTGGTCGGGGTGGCTATTGTGAAGGGTAGGGTGTGTTATTTGGGTGTTTAGTAGATAGAGTGCATTTATACAATCCGTGAATATATGTGCAAGTTCATTATTGTATTTTGTTGTGATGATTTGTAGTGTTTTGTGAATGGCCATGAGTTCTGCTCTGAGGATATTTTGTAATCCATGGAATCTTTTGGCTAGTTTAATTTCCTTGGTAGAATTATATATGCCATAGCCAGCTTTTTCTCTGCGCCAAGATCTCGGGCTAATTTGTTCGGGTGGTTTAAAGGAGCCGTCGGTGTAATAACTATGTGCGGGGTTAAATTTTAGTGTGGTATGAGTTGGGTAGTTTGGGAGGTGACGAAGTACGCCGGAGTAGTTTAATGTGTTGTTAACATAGTTTAGTTTTGACCAATTTTTGCTTCTGCTTACGGGGGTTTGTATAGGTGTTGGTAGGGCCAGTTTTGTATATAGTCGGTGTATGTTTAAATTGTCTGTTATGGAGGTGAGTTCAGCAAGTTGTTCTAGTAAACCAAGGGTTTGATTTTGATGATGGACCCACAGTATTTGTAGTGTAGATGGCTCGATTCGGGGCTTTTTTAGCTCGGGTAGAATGGTAGGTTCTTCGTATGGTATTGTATCTGCCTCAAATAGTACGATGATATGGGAATCTGGAAATGGGTTTGAATGTTGGTTGTTGTTTTGGTACCAATTGTTGTTCGGTGTGATGATGATTGTATTTGTGTTATTTGGATCATGTTTGGCGGCAAGTCTAGCCCAATGTATGGCTTGTTCCATGTCTTTCTCGTTGTGGGGGTGAGCTATACCATTACCTATCCATTTATAGTCAAAGGCCTTGCCTTGGGATCCGAATATTTTGTCTCTTTCAAAGGGTGAGTAGAATTTTTTTAGTTTGGTGGAACATGTGACCGGGGAAGAAAATTATGATTGGTCGATGGTAAAGGATGAAATTAGTGCGTCTAAAATGGGAGTGGGTATTGTGTATTGCGCATTTTTTAGGGGGTCAGTTTTTGGTATTCGGTACTTATATCTTTGGTATAGCCATATTAGTTCGGTTTCAAAGGGTTGGGTCTTTGGTTCAATGTTTGCAAGAGTTTGTAATTGTGTTTTATATTGATTCCATAACCATTGGAGTCGAGTAACGGGGATGGTGAATAAATGTCGGCCATTTTCTACATATAAATGTGCTTGGTTGTTATCTATTTGGATTGTGTTTGAGGATGTAAGGATATCGTTTACGGGATTGCATTCTGTTATGTAGATGTTTAAGAGTGGGATAATTATGGGTGGTGTTACGGATCTTGAGTCTGAGAATTGTTCTTGGGGGTGGTGGGCTAGGATGATTTCTGAGTATGTTTTGTTTTGAATTTTTTGGTAGTATTGTCTTAATTTTTCGGTATTATGTGTGGAGGTATTGGTGTCGTGTCGTGGAAAGAGGTCTCTTTGGGGAAGCCATTTATTGTATGTATTATCATTGTGTCGCCATTGGCATAAATATTTTGTGTAGGTATTTTGTATGTTATTTGTGTCTATGTGTTGGATATGTTTATGGTGTATGATGTTATTAATGGGATATGTGGTAGGGTTTTTGGGGATGTATGTTGGGGGACGGGGATGGTATGTATGTGGGGGGTTAGGGGGATTGATTGGTGTGGGGATATTTCTTGGGGTGATGCTATTGTTGAGGGTGATGAATGAGTCTTTAAATATATGAGAATATGGGTGTATGTAACAAGGGGTATGACATGTAGTGGGGCAAGTGGGGTGGCAAAATAGTTGTTTAGTAACATTTAGGGCACTTTTTAATAGTTTGGATGGGGTGAAATGATAGGTTTTGAAGTCTTCATTGTTCGTGATGTGTGTGCCGTTGGGTAAAGTAATTTGGGTTAGTTCAAAAATATTTTTTGAGAGGAATTTTTGTAGAAGCTTTTGGGAGAGTTGGGCATTGAGTATATTGTGGTTTAGTGTTTCTTGGCGCCATAGTATTTCTAGTGATGTAGGATTAATGAGGAAGTTTGGGAGCGTACTTTTAAGGTGGGCTTTAGCAATATGTTTTAATAAGAAGAATGTTCGTGTTATTGGAGATCTTATGCAGTCACTTTTTTTAATTCTGGGTATGTTTTCGGCGCCACCGTATTGGGCAAGTACATATTGAGTTAATCCATTGTATATTTTTCCAAGTCTACCTTTATCGTTTAACGCATTTTGAAGTTGTTCGCCTATACATCTGAGGTATGCGTTTTTAAGGGAGAAAGCTTCAAGTCCAAATAGGTTATGTGGGAGTTGGATTATTGCGTTTGACATACATTTTGGTAATCCACATATGGTTTTTTGTATGGCTATTATTTTTTGATCAAGTTTTTTGATAGCTGGCATAGAGTATGGTACATTGTAGAAATTGTATGCCACGCCTGGGCGTAGTACGGTATCAACCATTTTTATTTTTTGTTTCATGGTGGCCGGACAAGTTGTTAGTTCTTTGCACTGTTTGATGAGTTTCGTGGTTGTAGTGTGAATTTGGATTTTCCATTTTAGTGAGGGGACAAGATTTATACCTAAGTATATGTATGGTTCATTTTGGTGTAGTGTGGGGATTGGTTGATTGCGGTAATTGATGTTAGAGGCTTGTATTAGGGCTTTGAAAGTGGTAGGATTTAATTTGGATTTGTTTGGGCATCCGGTAGCGGCACATTTTGGGACACCTACGTCCATACCAGCCCATTTATAGTATCTATCAATTTTGTTGAGTTGTATTTGAATATGTTTGATTTTGTTAGTTATGACGGCGAGGTCATCTGCGTTTGCGGCAGAGTTTATTGTGACTTGTGATGTGCCAAACGTGTATCCGTTGTTGCCTCGTTCTAACCATCTGAGTAGTGGTTCTAGGAATATAATGAATAGATATGGGCTAAGGGTGTCTCTTTGTATGGTTCCTCTTTGTATAGGTATTGGTTTTGTTTTTCCAAAGTGTTCACCAATATAGTAAGTGGATGATTGGGAGTAAATGTTTCTTACAGTGTAGTGGCATCTTTTGGGTAGCCAAGGTCCATCATTATTGCTAATAATCGGGCATGGTTTATTGAGCCAAAGGCATTTTTAAAATCAACGTATAATATGTATATATCTTGGTTAGTGAATTTTGCGTCTTCTAGTGCAGCTATTATAGTTTGTATTTGTCGAGCGGTGCTTCTCTCTGCTCTAAATCCTTCTAGGCTATCATGTAGGATTTTGAATTTTTTGCCGTATGAGGATAGTATAGAGGTGAGTGTACTAGTGAAGAATTTGTATATTGTGTTAGCTAGTGCAATTGGTCTATGGTTGGGTAGTATAGATGGGTCACCTTTTTTGTATAGTAAGATTGTTGCACTTGATTTCCATGAGGTCGGTATTTGTTTTTGTTTATAACAGTGAGATAAGAATAGGAATAGTAATTTATGAAATCTTGGAGGCATGTTTTTGAGTATTGAATTTGGTAAATTGGTATGCGGTCTGAGCCTGGGGCTTTGTTGTTACCAAGTTTTTGAAGGCATGTGTCATATGTGGCTCTATTGAGGTATTGATGTAGTGGGATTTCTGGTTCACCTCTTTTCTCCAGGGTATATCCATCAAGGTCATGCCATGGATATTGGCGTACTGCACATGTACATTTGTTTTGATGTTGTAGTTGGTAGTTACATGTTGGTACTGTTGGTCTATTGGTTTTTATTTGTTGATTGAATATTTCATTTGCAATGTCTTCGGGGCTAGTTAGAATATTATTAGATTGATCTGTGATACAATCAAGTGGTGGGGATTCTAAGTTCTTAAAGACTCTGCTACTAATTTTCTTAGGGCTGATTTCATATAATTGTCTATATTTTGAGATGGCTTTTTTAATGTTATCTTTGGTGTGTTTTGAAGTTATTTTTTTGGCTTGTATGTTGGCATTTTTTGCAATTAGTGCGATATCTTTTATCCATGTATCATGGAGCATATCCGGGGGCAGTGGGGTGGGAATTTGGGTATTTTGTAGAGTTAGTAGTTCATTACATATGGGGTGGTTGCGCCATTGGGAATTATTTTTCACAAGTCTTATAGTTTTTCGTATAACATGGTATGTAGTAAGATGTTGTTTCCAAGTTTTAGAGAGTTTGCGTGGTAGATATCCTCCTTGTTGAGATATTCTGTTTGTCAATTGGGGTATTGGGTGGGCTCTACAAGTTTGTTCTAGTGTGTTGGAGATTTCTTTGATGAGTATGTCTAGGATTTCACATGCTTCTTGCCATTGTACTTGTGATAGTTGATTGTTGTTTTCAAGAGTATTTATGAGGGAGTCTATTTGCATGGATTGTTCTTCAAAGAATTTTGTGTTGAATTTTTCTAAGTTACCTTTTGGAATGGGATTGAGTATGCGTAGTGTCGTTGTTTAGGGTTGTGGGAGTTCTATTAATTAAGGTGTTATTTGGTATGTGTAAATGTATAGGTGAGTGGTCCAAGTTGAGAATAATATCTTTGTTTGTTGTGGAGGTGTATTGTGTATTATTGTTGGTATTTATAAAAAATCCATCTATTAGACTCCAGTCGCTATAATTGTAGCCGCCTTGTCTAGAGAATTGTGTATCGATTTTTATGTATGTGAAGTTTAAATTTTCTATGAAGTGGCGCCATTGGTAATCGATGGTTTGGGGAGGGGTGCTATGGTTTCCGTTTTGGCGTCCAATTAATGCTATATCTCTATTAAAGTCTCCGCATAGTATATATGTGTGGTTGGGATTGTTATTTATTTGAGATGTCATAGTGTTTTGTATGTCATTAATAGGTCTAGTGTCTTTGGGGTGAGATGGCATATACATGTGGAGAACTAGCCATGGTTGTAGTGAATAATTAGTGATTTTAATAATTTGAAGGTAAGGGGATATGTGCATTGGGGTGGGGATTTTTTTTATGTTGCCCGGGAAGGCATATTTTTTATGTATTAGTGTAAGGAGACCACGGCGCCCCGGTGTGTATGGTCTCCGTTGTTGGATACATCTTGTAAGTGCATGTGTATTGTTGAAAATGAGTTTATAGTCTTGAAATAATTTTTGTATATATTTTGTGGATTTTGTGGCGGATAATTTTGTTTCTTGTATAACTATAATGGCTGGCGGTGTGTTTGTATGTGTGACCAAAGTTTGTAAGCTAGGGAGGGCGGTGTTTAGAGAGGAGGCATTCCATGTGATTATATATGCATTTTCTTGATTTGGATTATTGTTTTGGTTTTGTGGGCGTAGGTAAGGGGGGGGGGTGGGTGGATATATTCTTGTATTTGGTCAAGGCATTTCAGTGTTTCAATAATTAGATTGTTGGGAAGGTATGGAAATTTTTGTTTTATAGTTTCTTGTGATGGTGGTATATGATGATTGTGTATGAACTCATATATTTCTTTATGTATTGATGTTTTATGGTTTATAATATTTTGGTTATTTTCAATGGATGATATATAAGGGTGTGGGGTGTTGATGTGTCTTTCAGGAGGGTTTTTTAGGTTAGCAAGGGAGTTTAGTAGTTCATTAGTCCATTGAGTTATGTTTGGATTTTGTTGATTTAATAGGAGGTTGCATTCGTCTATGTGTGGGTGGATTGTAGTTACTATGGCGTAAAGGATATGTGGTGAGGGGTGTTCGTTTTGTTGTTGTATATATTGGATAATGTGTGGATGTGTGTTGGCGTATGATAGGTGTAGTGTATGTGTGGATTTTAATATAGGTGCAAATGATCGAGCAATATGTCTATATTCCGGTTGTAATTTTATTGTGTTTGGTATAAAATATATTTTGGCATTTTTTTTTAGTTGTGTTGGGTGTCTTTTTAGTACATTTGGCGTAGGTCCTGGGTTGGTTTCTATGACTCCTCCAAGTATTAGTAGTAGTTTATAATGTGGTGGTTTGTTATTATGTTTAATAGTTATATGTTTTTTTGTTTTTCTAGAATATTTTTTTGTTTTGTTTATTTTATCTTTGTATTGAAGGATATTCATATTATGTTTTCTTTCTTTTGAGTGATTTTCCATTGGATCGGTTTTCTTAGGTTTGTTGTTTTGTTTTGGTTTATTGTTTTGTATGTTGTTTTTGTAAATTAGTTTGGTGTTTGTTTTTGTACTTTGGTTTGTGTTTGTCTTAATGTGTAGATACTTACTTGTATTTTTGCATCTTTTTTCGTATGTGGTGGGTGTTGTGTTTATGTGTGTGTATGTATTGTAGATATTATTTTTATTTGTGTATGTATATGTATTTATATGTATTTTTTGAGGTTTTGTATTTGTATGTACTTTGGTATGAGTATATGTATTTGAGTATGTGTATATGTATTCTCCTTTGTATAGGATAATGTATTTGTATTGAGTATAAAGTCTAATACAATATTTATACGTCCCATATATGGGTGTATGTATTTTGGTAATTGTATTAGTATATGTATTTGAGTATGTATGTATGTATTCTCCTTTGTATAGAATAATGTATTTGTATTGAGTATAAGGTCTAATATAGTATTTGTATGCCCCTGTAGAGCCGAAACATTAAAAATAGCTTTTTAAAAGAAATGTAGTGTAAAAAGGGCTGTAGATATACTTAAGAAATAGTAATTATTGTTAAAAGTTTATAGTAAGTAGTTAAAATAATGAAAAGACACATTAAGCAAAGAGTTCACGGGAAATTAGTTAAGATTTGAAGAGGTGCAACTCTTTAATGAATGGTTGTGGAAGTTAAAGTAGTTATGGAACACATCTCTTGGGAAGAGGTCTCTTCTCCAAATTTTAGGTTATAAATAGAATAGGAATTACAATAATTCCACCACTACCACGTTGAAGATTGGAGTGTGTCCTAGCTTTGAAAGCTAGTATTTTGGTGATACTCTTGTGCTTGAAGAGTAATTGTTGTAATATATTTGATTATTGATTAATAAATGTGATTATTCAATGTGTAATTGTTATATTAATTTTTTGAATTAAATAATTTATATTACATTGAATATTTGTGCTTTATTGTTAATTAGAGAAATACTCTAATTTGTTTAACTATTACAATTTTGTGTTTTTAATAATTAACATTAATTGTTGTAATATGTTGTGAGTGGAATTGAATTGTTTCGATGTGAAATCGAAGTGGGAATTTGAAGATGTGTTAAGTAGAGATTACTGTAGAAGAGTTGTTGTTAAAGAAAGACCCCATGAATGAGATGTTTATGGAGGTATGAGCAAGAAGTGACTTAATGCAATATTCCTTAGGAATGCATGGGCACTAAGGAGTATTAAAGATGAAGTGAAGAAACTTAAAGAAGTTGAAGAGTAAGAGAGTTACTCTTAAGACTGTGAAGATAAGTTGGTATTAAGTCTGAACTAGAAAGGAGAGATTCCTTAAGGCGGATTAATCGCTTATGTATTGAAGGCAATTGGTAAATTAAGTTCTATGGAAATGAAAAGATTTCCTAGTCTTGAACCAATTGTGGATTAATGTTCGAGAAGAACTTGAAGATTGGAAGATAGAGAGGATTAAGTGAGAGTGGAGAAAGCGTTATTGCACGAGGTTAGATTTGAGTTTTAAGGAAAATATAATTAATGAACCGTGGGGGAAATTGGATAGAAGTCCTTAAGTCCGGGTTTTAATTAACACCTTAATCCTTAAGAGTGAACTTAAGAGTGATGTTTAGAAACCCTAACTTCTTAAGAGTTTGGGTTAAAACTTAAGTTTTGTTGTTAGAAAGGAGTTCTAGTATGGAAAGTATAGCTAAATTACTAACATTAGTCGCTAGACCATCCCGGGAACGAATTTAGAGTCTAGGGGAGATTGTGTGTGAGTCTTGGGTGTTTTGTGAGTTGACCCGTTTTAAACCTTACATATTTGGCGACCATGCTGGGGATGGGACCGTCAAGTTTTTAAGTATTTTTTAAATTTAGGAAAGCTGTCAAACTTAAGTCAATTACTTAAGTAAACTATCATGGCATTTAGTTTTGTGTGAAGTTATAAACTTTGGAATTATTGAAAAAATTCTTTAGTTTTTGTTAAAATTTAAATTTATTAAAAAAAAATTAGAAAAAAAAAAAAACCTTATAGTAAAGAGTGAAGACATGTTGTTATGTCATGTCTACTTTTCCATGGGAGGTTTGTGAAGAAGCTTTGAGTGACTTCTTTAGTGGTCCATATTTATTTAGCGCCCTTTATCGTGTCTATAGAGGTGCGTATTACGGACAAGGATTTCAATTTTATGGGGCTCACCCAAAAATTGATCAATCATTTAATGAAAAATTTGAACAACTACCCTTAGAAATTAAACAATTTTAAACAAAGTGTGGAATAAGGGTGAGGGTTTAAATGAAGTAATTGTCAAGAAAAAAACTGTATATTTAAAATATCAACTACACTACCTTTTTGCTCAATATGGTAGATTGAAACTTCAAACACAACCATTAATTTCTAGAGGTATAGAGGCTTGGAACGGATACAAGTTTAATCAGGACACTTATATCTTTGTTTATAGTAAAAAAAACTTAGAGAGCAAAGTATTCTTTCCCAACTTCTTATCTAAAGATCCAGAAGTTCCCGTTAGTGTACCCTTGATTTATTATGTATCTAAAAAATGAGTTCCTCAAATGAGACTTTTAAGGAACAACGAACAAGGTTGAAAAGATTATTAATAATTTATTCTAAAACTCAATACAATGAGGGTAAATTATTTAGACTTTTGGGGATAGAAATAGAACGTATCAAAGAAAAGAACCAACATTCCATTAATAGGAAAAAAATCATCAATACTTTCTTACAAAAATTCAATTACCCAAGAGAATTAATAATAGAACCATTGTCACGAGAATTTAAGATAGAACCATTCCCCTGACTTATTGGTGTCACTATTGTTACTTGAATGGAGCAAATGAGAAAAATTGAACGCCTAAATTCTAAAAGTGAAAGAAATAAGTCTCTTAAATTCTTGTATGCAAGAATAGCTTACTATGAAACTTTTATCAGTCATGATAGGAAATATTCGGATATAGTAGAAACTGAAATAGAGAGATTAATTGAACAGGCAAAAGAGTGGTTGAGTAAACTTGAGATAGGGGAATTGTTGGCATATTTGGGTTACCCCATAAATAAAGAAAATGAATTGAATCTATCCATGGAAGCTCTCCACCTTCGCTCAAGTTAAAATTCTTTATAATTTCTTGAAATACCAAACAAGTACCCCAATGACAAAATGAACCAAGAAAGTGATCCTTTATGTACCCCAGTTAATGGTGGAAAAATAATTAGAAGATTAATCACTACAATTTGTGCGTATCACCGTATAGGTCCTTATGATGGGGAATATTTGAAAATAGCCGAAAATCAGATAGACCTTTTGATAGGTATAGCCAGTGAATGGTTGGGAGAAAATGAAATGGGAGCCTTGTTAACTATGTATAAGAACCCACGAAACATTGCATGGGAAGTTGAGGGAATGAATCTTACAGAGGAAGCGATTTATCTTTGCTTGAATTAAAAAGATCTAAAAAATAAATTCAAAATAAGGATAAAAATAAAAAAATCTATGGGGATTACTAATGTCAGGAAAAGACAAAGAGAAAAGAGAAAAACAAAAAGTTGAGAGAGCTCAACGTTATAAGAAAAGGGTAGAGAGGAAACAACCAACCATAGTGTTAGGAGTACATAATCCTACCTTTAACACTGTTACAACTCATTCTCCCTTCAAACTAGATGAGGAAATAGAAATAGCTTTAGAAAAGGCATTGAGACAAACTAAAAGGGAGAAAACATATAAAACACTACCTGATCCTCCAAATTCTCCTCAGTCAGAAACAAAGACAACACAATTTACCCCAGAAGAGTTGGTACTTGCAGCCTTAAAAAATCATAGAAAGGAATATGTAGGAAAAAAAAAAGATAAAAAATATACCACTCACTCTTGTTGTTCAAGTAGTCCAGATGAAGAAGATTGGGAGACCCAAAGCGAGAAAGCTTGGTCTACTTCCTTAGAAAATGAAGAATCCTCAAAAGAGGGAGAAGTGGATGAAAAACCTAACATTAATAATCAACAACTTGATGAGTTAGAGCAATTGTTTAGAACCCCCATACCCCATTCTTTAACAATAAATCGTACCTACGAAGTAGGTAACTCTTCAAACCAAACAAACTTTGAGACTCCCTATCCAAGTCCTTTTGCCCAAAAATTTGAGTCAAAATTGGAAACACCAATATTTACTCACAGTGAAGCAAAATAATCTATTGACCATTTTCTGAATGATAGACCATTAGAGAATGAAGAAGAAAAACATAAGTTTTGTAAGGAATTATTAGAAGCTTTTAGCCAAATTCTTAGACCTACCACTTTAAACTTTGACATACAAGAAGAGATTGACCAATCTAGTGTGGAAGGAAAGGAATTTAAGTATAATCTTATTAAAGAGGAAAAGTTAGATGTAGGTGAGCAAAGTGAGCCTAAAGAAGGTGAAAGTTTATTTAATAGTGAAAGTAAAGAAGAAGAACACTCAGAACCACCAGTAAGAGAAGAGAGTCCAGCTGGACATTCCTCACATACTTCTGGGAGGGCTTCTCCTTTTGACTCTTCTTCTACTAATTCTACCTCTAGCAGGTCCTCATTATCCTCACCACCTTCAACCCCTCCTACTCTTGACAACCCTGTGGTTAATCCCCTTGCTATGGCGCATCATAGGATGCTTAATATAGCTCCATTTCCCATATTCTATGGTGATTTGGGAGAAGATCCAGATTCCTACTTGGAAAGATTTTAAGTAGTGGCAATAGCTAATAATTTAGCAATTGATAAGTATATCACTAGTTTTCCTGGTAATTTACTAGGGGAAGCTCAGAGGTGGTATGCAGCATTAGGTCCTCAGCCAACAAACTGGGATGCTTTAAAAGAAACATTTTTGACCAGGTTTAGACCCCAGTCTTATCATAATACTTTGCAGGATCAGTTACAAAGTTTTCAAATGTATCCCATTGAAACTATAGCCGGATATTATACTCGGCTTAGAAACTTATTGAATAGATGGCAAGATCATAATATGCGAGAAGCATGGATCACTAATACCTTTACCAGAGGTTTATTAGATCCTATGTGTATATACCAAATCAAACTTTCCAACCCAACAAATTTAAATATCGCATATGAAGCTGCTAGAAATTGGGAAGCTGCTATGCAACGATCTAATATGTTGTTACAGACAAAAAAAACTCCATATCAGGATCCATATCTTTTATCTGTATCTACTCAATATGGGATGGATAATAGTGGAAGAGATTATTATTTCAATATCTAGTCAACCCCAATTAACTATACAAGGACCACCTCATCCTAGAGAGCAACAACTTGCGTTGATGCCTCCAAGTCATGAGGAAAATGAGTTACAAGCCTTACAAAAACAATTTAGAGAATTGTCAGTCCAAATTAATGAAGGTAGAAATAAAAAACCTAAGGCTACTAATCAACGAACTAATATTTGGTGTAGTAATTGTAAGGGACATGGACACTTGGCCACTGAGTGTAAATATCCTATAGGAAGAACACCTAAGCTTAAATGTGCTTATTGCGGTGCAAAGGGTCATGATATAAGTACTTGTAGAAATATCAAGGAAGTTAAGGCCCTAATACAAGAGTAGCCTTCTCAAAATAATAACCAAAAACAACCTTATAAAATTATATCCAAACAACCTTTAACCAGACCAGGAAACAATAATAACCATCCAAGAGGAAATAATGATTACAGTCAACACCAAGTTTGGAGAGGACCTAACCAAGATAGAAACAAAGAAGTAGTATGTTATAGATGTGGAGAGCCACGTCATTATTCTAGGGAATGCATCAATGCACGCCGACAAGTTGATTTTAATCCCTTGTGTGGGAGATGTGGACAAACGGAACATGTTTCTACCTTTTGCACAGCCATAATTACTGAGTTTCCTAATGTTAGGAAACAAGTTCAAATTCAAGAAGTAGAGTCTTCTAATACTAGAAATGTAAACTATATGGCAATTGATACACCTCAAGATGTCTTTATCACGAGATCACAAGCCAAGAAGGCCCTTGAAAATGAATCCATTAGTAGTTCAGAGAGTGATTATAGCAAAGTAAAACTTAATCCTGTGCTTGCTAGAGATATGCCAACTATACTAAAAGGACCATAAATTCTCAAACCATCACCACAAATAATAGAGAGGACAAATAGTGATTCTCAGGAAAATCCTACTCAAGTACCTATAACATCTTGTTTGCCAGAAAAAGTTGTACCTGTAATTCCAAATGTGGAAAAAACAAGTACTTCCATGAAACCGTTAGAACAACCTACTTTTTATAAGCCTTCAAAAAAGATAATGAAAGAATCCTCTATATTTTTAAAAAAGAGAAAACATAATAGAATTATGAGATTAGCAGTGGGTATGCATCCATATGATATTCTCATAGATTTAAATAGATTACAACCTCAAATTTCTTTGAGACAATTACTTGCATTGTCGCCTTATTGTAAGAATGAGTTAACATCTTCTCTAATTAGAAAGAGAGCAAAAATACAAGAGGAGGACAATGTTAAAAAAACTAAACAAAAAATAAATAAGGAAACAAGTAAATCTCAACCCGAAATTGTGAACGTTCATAATATCTCTCTAGATCCAGGTGCACATACAGTCGATGTAATTATAGATGGAACTTTAATTGATGGAGTCCAAATTGATAGTGGGAGTAGTGTCAACCTTATGAGTGTTGATACTATGGAAGAGTTAGGCATAACTAACATAGCGCCTACTCCCATTATTTTACGAATGGCTGATCAAAGTAGAGTTAAACCTTTGGAAAAATTGGTACAGTTAAATACAATAATTGATGGAATTGATTCTAAAATTGACTATATTGTCTTTAAAGTGAGTGAGTTCATTTTCACATATCCTATTCTCCTTGGCAGACCTTGGTTGTCATTAGCTAAAGCCAAGGATGATTAAGGCAAGGGAACTTTGACAATTGGGAAGGGCAAAAGTAAAATTATTCTTCCTATGTTCCCTGCAAACTATCATGGTGAGACTCAAGATGATGCCTCAGATTGGACTATTGATCCCAATTCAGAATCTGAGCCTGAAGACACTAATGTTGTCCAAGATATGCCTACGTTTAAAGGCTTAGGTCCTGGAGAGTATTTTGTCCTTCCCAGTCAAGTTGATGACTCGGATGCAGCTATTGAAGCATGGCAAAATGCTCATATTTTTAACATTACTACTGAGGGAGAGTCAGATAAGAAAATTCCTTATGTGTCAGACTCGGATGAGTTGCTAGGTGATAAAAAAACACCTAATGTTCGACCTTTAGTAAAAAATACTATAAACACCATATTCATTATATTGGGAGATTTCCATGATTTTGATCTAGTGCACATTCTGCTCGACTCGAGCTGAATGTGCATAGTGGGTACATTTTAGAGCTCAAGAGCAACATACGTATTAAATTGGGAGGCTCACAATCTCCCAATATAATGAATATGGTGTTTATAGAAATAAATTTAGGCACTACGGAAGATCCTAAGCCTATTAAAATATATGATGAATTAATTTCTAAAGAATATGAAGAATGATTGGAATTCTTTAAGAAAGAGATAGATGCCTTTGCTTGGACTTATAAAGACTTGAAAGGCATACCTCCTGATGTTTGTCAACATCGAATTATCCTAGAAGCGGATGCTAAACCTGTTAGACAAAGGCAATATAGGATGAACCCAAAGTATTCTCTCATAGTCAAAGAGGAAATTGATAAATTACCGGAGTGTAATTTCATTTATCCCGTGCCTTTTAGTGAGTGGGTGTCACCTATTGTCATAGTACCTAAAAAGAATGGTAAGATCCGTATTTGTCAGGATTTTAGATAGTTGAATAAAGCCACTTAGAAAGATTTCTTTTCTTTACCATTTTCTGATGCAGTTCTAGATGGTGTAGCGGGTCATGAGTGTTATTCTTTCCTTGATGAATTCTCGGGTTATAATCAAGTGCAGATTGCCCCAGAAGATAAACCATTGACCACCTTTACTACGGACTGGGGGACTTTTACATATAATGTCATGCCATTTGGATTGTGCAATGCTCCGGCAACATTCCAAAGGATTATGACTCAAGCCTTCACAAAATATCTTAGAAAATTTATGGAGATATTTTTAGATGATTTTTGTATGTTTGGTTCTAAGAAAGATCATGCACAAAATTTAAAGAAATGTTTTGATCAATGTAGAGAGTATGGCATCTCCATAAATGCTGCTAAGTCTGAGTTTGCCACTGTTTGTGGTAAATTATTAGGTCATGTTGTTTCAAAAGAGGGAATATCGGTTGACCCAGACAAAGTAGACATTATTATTAAAATGGAAACTCCCAAACATCTCACGGGACTAAAAGGCTTTCTAGGTGCAACAGGTTATTATAGAAGATTTATTTATAAGTTTGCTTTTATAGCAGCACCTTTGAATGTCTTAAGAAAACAAACTTTACTACCGGGGGTATGGACAGATGATTGCACTAAAGCTTTCAACAAGTTAAAACGTCGCCTTAGTAAAGCACCTGTCCTAATTCCCCCAAATTGGACAAAACCTTTTGAAGTATATGTTGATGCTTCTAATATGGCAATTGGAAGTGTCTTAAGTCAGAAAAATTCTAAAGGTCATGATAGACCAATTTTCTTTGCAAGTAGACAGTTGAGTGCCCCAGAAAGGAATTATTCTGTGACTGAAAGAGAAGGTCTTGGCATGATTTTCTCTGTTAAAAAATATAGACATTATTTATTGGGTTACAAATTTACTTTCCATATTGATCATGATGCTTTGAAATATATGATCAATAAGCCTCAGCTAAGTGGTCGAATTGCAAGGTGGGTTTTGTTATTACAAGAGTTTGATTTTACCATTAATGTCAGACTAGGGAAAATACATCAAAATGCAGATTTTCTATCTCGACTTAGTGAGACCATAAATCCACAGCCCATAGATGATAACTTTCCAGATGCACACATCTTTTCTGTTAAGGAGGGTGTGGAAGTACTTGATGTAATTCCAAAAGAATATGCGGACATCATCTACTATTTAACTAAGGCTACTTTTCCTATTGAATACACTAGCAAAGATAAAATAAAATTAGTCCATCAATCTTGCCCTACACCATGATTAGTGGTGTTCTCTATAAGAGGCAAAGATGATGTACTTCGACGATGTGTAAATCCTAGTGAAGTATCAATGATTTTAGTAGATGTCATGATGATGTCTGTAGAGGGCATTTTGCGGGTTGGGCTACCGCTCAAAAAGCATTGCGAGCAGGCTATTGGTGGCCCACACTTTTTGCCGATGCCACTAATTATGTTAAAAAATGTGATCCTTGTCAGCAAATCGGTAAACCGACAGCCACTAAGGCTATGCCATTAACACCAATTTTAGCACAAATTCCTTTTGAGAAATGGGGAATTGACTTTGTAGGTCCCATTAAACCACCTAGTCGTGAGGGTCAAAAATGCTACATCCTGGTTGCAACAGAATATGTGACTAAATGGATAGAAGCCCTTGCCACTAAAAATGATGATGTAGACACTGTTGCAAAATTCATTTATGAACATATCATCACTAGGTTTGGGTGTCTAAAAGAAATTGTAAGTGATAGAGGGACTCATTTCATCAATGACACTATTGAGAAAATGTTGCAAAAGTATTTTATTAAGCACCGTAAGTCGTCACCTTATCACCCTAGAGCTAATGGACAAACTGAGAAGTCTAATGGTATTCTTTGCAAGATTATCACTAAGACATTACAAGGCGATGCATCTAATTGGGATTATGAGTTGAATAATGCATTATGGGCATATAGATGTACAATAAAAACTACAACTAAAGCAACCCCTTTCCAATTAGTGTATGGATTGGAAGCTATGCTTCCGATAGAAGTAGAATTACCTTCCCTACGTGTGGCAATTTCTGAAAGATTGGATGATGAACAATCTTTAAGAGAAAGATTAGATAATCTAGAACGTCTAGATGAAATTAGAGGTCAAGCCTACATGAATATGGAAGCAATACAAAAACAAAGGAAAACTTATTATGATAGTAAATTGCAACCAAAAACTCTAAAAAAAATTGATTTAGTCTTACTCTATGACAGTAGATTCCTGAAATTTCTAGGAAAATTTAAAATGAGATGGTTTGGACCATACAAAATACTTAAATCTTATCCTAATGGTTCTCTGGAATGACAAGATTTTGCAGGTAATGTGCATACAACACGCTATAATGGCTACAGGCTCAAAAAATATGTAACTTGAGGGCAAGTTACCTTTTAAAAAGGGGGGCTATATCCCTTCTTAAGGAAAATCTTAAGAAAAAGTTTTTAAGTGGTCCAGAACGACCCTAAACTACCAAAGGGAAAGTTTAAAATTTTGTGCTTTAAGTCATAGTTAATTTATGATCATTCATAAAAAACATTCACAAAAAACTTTCTGGAGAGAAACCTTGTTATAAGGTATTGTTGAAAAAATAAAAATCGAAAATAAAAATTCTTAAGAGCTAAATCATTTTGCATAAAGGAACAGTACTTAAGAAGTCATCTCAAGTTAAGTCACAGAATTAAGATCATAAGTGTGATGTCATGACAATTGTCTTAAGAACTTAAGTGCTCTTAAAAACACAAGTGTCTTAAAGAACTCAAACTGTCTTAAAACACTCAAGAGACGTCAGATCTGCAGTTGCCTTAAGAACTCAAAATAGTCTTAAAGGCACAAGTGACTTAGGAACTTGAATTGTCTTAATAAATTCAAGGAGATGTCAGAACTCCAGTTGTCTTAAGAACTTGAGTGGACACCTTAAGACAGTAAGTCTGGGGTTGTCCCTGAAGTTCATCTTAAAAAGTAAAGTTGGGAGACAACAATAAACTTAAGCAAAGAGATGCTTTAAAACAAAAGTAAGCCGATGCAAATTATGAAAAATGGAAATAGTTAAGAAAATAAAAATGATGATTAAGTTGGTAGGAAATCTGTGAGAAGCGACCTTGTCATAAAGTGGAGAAATCTCATCATGTCGAAAGATCAACTAAAGTGCCATGGAAGGGACAAAAGTGGGCACTTCACTCGAGGAAACAATAATCAATCACGTCAAAAAGATCATTGCAGTGACTTGAAAAAACGTGATGATAAGGACGAGTGGGGGCGGGACTTAAAACCAAGTGGCAAACTTGATGAGCCGTTAAGAAAATAAGCTGCCAAACTTGGCTATGGCTCATCAGCGGAAATTCACAAGTGTATTGTTCAATCGCTGAAGTAGAAGTTGAGAGGTCAGTTTGCATTTGTTGAGAGCCAGAGTGTGTCTTGAAAAATTGTTGTAAAAGTTGTGAGTTTTGTGAGACTCTGTGCTCGGGAAGCGAGGTGTCACCAAGAGCGGAGGAAGAAGTCGTCACACTTTTGCTGGTAAGTTCGTCGTTAAGTTATTCTGAATGTGAGTTCACAGAGAATAGAGGATTGTTGAATTATGCCATTTCGTTGTGAATGAGGTTGCTTAAGACAGCAGAATCCAGCTGATCTTCCCTGCTAAGGTGTGAAATTAAATAAATAGAATTTACTGAGAGTAGATAACTATCTACAAGAGTAAAATTAGAAGAGTCTGTTAAGGAAAATCAAGAAACGGCATAACCGTTGTAACCACTTTGCATGTAATCTTCAGACATAAGTCTGCACAGATGAAAGGGACTTCTAAGAGTGTAGATGCATGTCTTAAGAGTGTTTTGTAGCGTGAAGAAGACTGCGCAAACGAAGTAGACGTTGCAGGGAGAAGAACTTTGTTTTCTTGCTAAAAACAGGTGCAAAATGGTGAATCCGAATTCACAGAGTGGCGTTGGTTGTAAGAGAACAGCAGACACAGAGGTCAAGATGAGCCAGAAACGGAAGACGAAGAAGGATTTCGAGATCGATCCTTCTCCGCTTAGGGAGTTGCCAAGGAAGGTGTATGAGGGCAACCGCAAGAATTTGGAGAAGGCAGGTCTTTTGCAATTCATCGAGCAACAATGGCTCGAGGCGGATCTACCGCGAGTGCTGGCCTTCATGGTGGGCTCCAAACGAGGCGCATAAGACAAATTTTTGATCAACGGTGAAGTGGTTCGCTTCGACGTGGAGATCGTCCAGCAGCATTGTCCAAGCTTGCCGAAGACAGGACCTACGTTGGTGGGATTGTCTTTGCTAACCAAGGCTGAGCTCAGCCGTGTGTTCGAGAAACCAGACGACGCCAAGGTGGAACGCGGATATTCAATCAAGAAAGCCAAAGCTTCGTGGAAGGAATGGTTGAAGTATATCAACCTTCGACTTTTGATGGCTCTTGATGGAACGGAGGTATTATCCCCAGCGCATTGGCTCCAGCTTACAAGAGCTGGAATGGAGAGCGACTCAACTGGTCCAAGATCATGTACGCGCATCTCCGATTGGAGCTGGTAGGAAAGAATACCCGCCACAACATCTTCTTCCATGGAACCACATATTTCTCAGCAATTTGTCCCCCGCTGAGGAAGAGCTTGACTAGAGGAGCACAAGAGGTGGAAGAAGAATCAGGGAGGAGTGCCAAGAAGAAGAAATTGCGCAAGATGGTGGAGGAACCAGAGGAAGAAGACGAACTAGAAGAGGCTTCTGAAGAAGAAAAAGTAGGAGATGAAGACATGACAAGTCCAGCAAGGGAGGACGTGGAAGAGGAGACACCAGGGTCGCTTGAAGCCCCTGCACCAGTGAATGACAAAGGGAAGAAATCGCTGGCGAAAGTGCAGAAGAAGAAGGTGAAACCCCCGATCTCCACTGGAGGTGTCTTGAGTATCACCTCAGGACAGGAACCACGTCCACCAACATCAGCGAAGCTGTCCAAGACACCATCCTAGCAAATTGTTCCGTACGCTGCTCACAAGGTTGTCACAATGGATGACCCTGAAGATGAAGCTCCTATCAAGCGAACAGAGAAGAAATCGCAGGGAGTAGATGGCACCAAACATGGTGAGGTACGGGAGTTGAACAAGGCAAATCTAGAGTTGCTGGTGTTCCAGAAGGATGATCTTGTGGCGCAGTATCAAGCCACCAACAAAGATATCTTGTTGGCCAAGGATCAGATGCAGAAAAACCTCCAACGCGAGAAGCTCAGGTTGAAGAAGTCGCTGTTGGAAGCCGAGCGGGCTAGAGAGCTGCTGGATAGGGAGCGGGATGAACTGCGAGGGAAGTTGGCCCAAACAACTGAAGAAGTTCAACGCTAGGAGACCTTGTGCAACGAGTAGACGACGAAGGTACAACAATGCGAGGAGTTGTAGAAGAAGTTGAGCCACATGGAGCAGAAATACCATCGCCTCAAGGAGGATTCGGAGAAGGAAAATTCGGCTCTAGCTGGAGACAAGGAAGCACAGGTGCGAGATTGGCACACGTTGCAAGAAGAGCTCCGGCAAGCTTCCGGGAGTGCTGCCCATTGGAAGGATCTCTACACTGCGAAGGAGAGAAAAGTTGAAGAATACGTGCTCGAGATCGAGAATCTTAAGACTCAACACCAGCAGGTACAGGAGCAGTATCAAGTCGAGAAGGGCTTGGCGAAAGAGCTGGCGACCACCCTAGCACAACAGAAGGGAGAGATGCAGGCGAGCAGAGAAGCGTCGACCGTAGCTATGCCCGACTCTTCGCAGGTAGCAGAGTTGGAAGGGAAGGTACGGGAGGTCACCGAGGTTAATGCGCGATTGACTTCACAGACAACCGTAGATAGAGGAGTGAAGAGCAAACTCCAACAGGCGATTTGGCGCCAGGACTTACACAGTCCGCCAACCTTTGCACTCTTCAGAGCATACGAGTTGCAGAGGAATGCTTGCTACAACATGATGTGTTTGAACCATGGAGACAAGTTGAGCCGGGCAGAATTCCAAAACCTGTGGACCGCAGCTGCGAACTTTGCCAACATGCATAATTTGATCTGCGAGATGATCGTGAGACATGACCTTCAGCTGGAGGACTCGAGATAGTTGCTGGTGCCGATTGGTGATATTGGAGCCAGAGTGCAACTATATTACTGGCACTTGGAAAGACAGCTGCAGATGCGGAGGCAGTATGATCAACCGGATGTAGCTCAAAGAATGGTAGTCATTCCTGAGGTTAATCTTAAGACCGTTCCTATTACCTCGGTCCTCGGAGTACCTGGGAGAATGGAAGAACCAGATGGAGAAGCTGACGAAGTTATTGCAGAACGAACAGAGCTTCGTGGGATGCATGACTCAAGTCCAAGAGTGCGAGGACTTAGCTCAGCGGGGTGAGATCACCATGGGGCAGTATCTCTACGCCAAGGTCCGAGCTCACCACCGACTTAAGCGTGCAATCGAGGGAGCAAAGAAGAAAACGGTGGATGTGGCACAGGCGATTCAGATGGCCACTTTCATGTCACCACCTCCAGATTACAGACACACGATATGGGGAGGCTTGCCACTACTAGTGACCGAATCGTTGAACAAGCAGCGATTCCTCGGTGAGTACGAGAATCTGTTTAACAGCGAGGAGGAGGTGCCATTTCCCTCATGGCAAGCCATAGATTGGTTGTTGGAGGACTTTGGCTTATCACGACAAGTCTGGAGACAGTGGGATCAGTTGTTCCTCAAGGTATCCCAGACTTGGTCAACGGTGCCACCAGCAGCGATCACGATGAGTTACTACCAATGTCCCTTGAAGGGATATAGGCGTTATAAGTGGGCGCCCTGGAGTAAGCTCGACACAGTGCCTTACAACTGGCCACAGATTCCAGGGAGTTTTTCTTCTCCCTAGGAATGTAGTGATTCCTACAGGGCATTTTTTGAGATTCACCGAAGACACACGGACCCTGTGTGTTTTCGAGCTGCAGTGTTTTGCAACATTTTATCTCACATGTGTATGCGATACAAGTGCGTGGTGAACGTCAATAGGTTTGATGAAACCAAGCCTGAGTTTCACTTATGGACGAAGATGCAGCAGATGCCAAGTCGCCATATGAGAAATTTGGAGTGTATGGTAATTACCAACTTTCTCCATGGTGCGAGCTCGGTGTTTGCCTTGGAGAATTCCAGCAAGCGTCAAGAGCAGCTAGTGGCATGGTTGAGTTATCAGAAGGCGCACGAGACGTATCTCTTCAAGCATGATGAGGATGTTCGTCGTAATGTGGAGATGGCTGAGCTGCAGCTGATTCTCCAGGAGTGTGAGTTCAAGGATGCGTACAAGCACAAGCGCCCTCGACTCGAAGCTAGACCAAGATCTTGAGTAGACATGAGGTTTTTTAGGAGGAGCTGTGTGCAGACAATGTAAAGATTAGGAAGGAATTTTGTGATTGCAGCTAGAGCTTAGAAGTTTGAAGCTTCGAGACTTAGGATATGGCTTATTGTGGAAGCCATGATAATGAGCTGATAGCTGATTTTGAAGCTGAACAAAAAATGTACAGTTGCTATCTTCCTAAGGAAATATGAATGACATTGGCTTCATGATACAATGTCATAAGATTATGAACACGAGAAAATGAAGTCAACAATTAATTAAAACGAGTAACTGGTTGAGAATGAAGATTAACTATGAGTTTTCTACAAAAAACATAGGAATGGAAGCATGTTGAAAGAAGGTTCAGTGACGTGGAAGTTGTATACACGAAGAAGGAAGCAACACTGTGAAGCAAGTTATGAAAAAAAAAACCATGTTGAACTTCGTGTAACTACAGGAGTCAACATTCTAGTCAAGCGTGGTGGGATAAGCCACGTGTGATGGATACATACCCGACACTAGCACCCAGAGGTTGCCACAACAGTATGTACTCGCGGCACACGTTAACCGACCACCAAGGCGTGCTAGATGAAAGCCAGGGGTTAGCCAGCCTATATATCGTGAGCCGCAGGAGCCTTACCAAACGATATGGGACAAATGTTAATTCTAGCAGGGAGAAAAACTAAAAACTTCTACCACTGTTTCCAGTATTTGGTGAAGTATGCACAACACATTTTCACAAGTCTGAAGGATGATGAACGATAAGGAACAAAGGAGCATGAAGAACTGAGATAGAATGATAAAAGAAGACTGATTTTAGGAGTCTGCGATAGAATGAGGAAAACCTGTCAATACAGACAAAGCTCTGTCTGCAAGGGGTTAAGAAAAGCTTGGGAAGAAACGAACGAGCTGAAAGAAAAAATAATTTTCCTACTTAAAACCAATACGCAATAAGTTTACATTTTTAAAGTAGGCCTCTTTAAGTTCAAACCTTGAGAGAAAATTCTTAAAAAGACTGTTTGGAGTGAGATTATCTCTTCCCGTGAGTTTAAAGAAGTAGGAGTTTAAGTCACAACCGTGAGCAGACTAGAACCTTAAGAATCAGAGGAGCAAGCAAAATTTAGTTCCTTAAAGAAAAGAACAAATATGTTAGATCCTTATTTTCCTTAAGAGAGTCAGTTCTTAAAAACCCCTAATGAGTAAGTTTCCTTAAGAACAAAACCGAAGTCAGTTACATTTTAGATAACACAAAAATCTTAAGACTTAGATGTAGTATAAGAGTTTTAAAAATATATGGAGGGATAGTGTCTTAAGGAAAGAGCAAATTCAATTGAATTTGTAAAAAAATAAAAATAAAAATAAAAAATAAAAATAATAATAAAAATAAATAAATAATTAAGGCATATAGATGAAAGGAAAAAATAAGAGGGCGAGAACATGATAATTCTAATGAGAGAGTATCATGAAAGGGAAAAATAAGAAAGAACATGATAATATTGAGAGATAAAGCAAAAAGGCTATGAAAAACAATGTGAGTGATGTAGATAACACGATTAGTGGTGAAGTAATATACACACTACTTGAATTGTATGATAGGGTAGCTCACACAAGTTAGAAAAAATAGAAATAAAAGAGTGTGAAAAGAAAATTAGTAATCTAGGATTAGTAATTGGATGCACTACTAATTTACTAATCAAGAGATGTGAGGACTAATGAGTGCTAATTTTCTAAAAAATGAAAAAAAAATGATTTCAAATGAAGTGTAGAGGAAGATATGGAAGAAAAAATAAATTGGAAGAGGAAAATTTGAAAAAAGCAATAAAAAATAAAAATGAAGATCTAAAAGAGAATGGAAAATTCAAAGCTAAAATGAAAAAAATAATGGAAGTCTAAAATGGAAGACTTACCAAAAAAGAGTTAAGTTAAAAGGAGAAACTTGAAGCCAAGTATGTATGAGACATACTCATTAAAGAGGAGAACAATGAAAAGCGAATAAAAAAGATCAACAATTCTTAGAGAAGAAAGACACGTAAGAAGAAATCTATATGGAGCTTAAAGAGACTACAAGAAAATGATAGAA
Organism: Bryoerythrophyllum caledonicum; assembly: GCA_963971425.1. Classification (NCBI taxonomy): domain Eukaryota; kingdom Viridiplantae; phylum Streptophyta; class Bryopsida; order Pottiales; family Pottiaceae; genus Bryoerythrophyllum; species Bryoerythrophyllum caledonicum. The sequence goes on along the minus strand of OZ020525.1, from coordinate 8,262,441 downwards.
AGGAAGATGGAGTGCAAAAGATCAAGTTCAAGGTCAAAGGTCATTGAAGTCGACGAGGATGTCTCCAAGCTAAGAGGAGGGCTATGTAGAGCCAAAATGACAAAAATAGATTTTTTTCAAAAATTAAGTGTAAAAAGGGTTGTAGATATATGAAGAATTAAAAAATTAATGATTAAGTTTACACTAAGTACTTAATTAATTGGAAAGTACCTATTCATATCCAAGAAATAGGAAATAATGGGAAAAGGGTTGAACTCATACCCTTTGGATAGGGTGCACCTTCCATTAATAAATATGAAGAGATATGAAGATTTAGTGGAATTAATCTTAATGGTTAATAATAGGGAAAAGCTCTTGCCAAGAGGTGTACCTCTTGGATGTTGAGTATTATGACTAGCTTGAATTTTTAGCATTCTTGGCCATTACCATAGAAATTCCTTGGAGGAAGATTGGAGTGAGCCCTAGCTTTAGGTGAAAAAGCTAGTTGATGGCTCTTAATGTTGTAAGAGTATTTAATTTTATATGTGAATATATAATTACTATTGAATTTTCCTGTGTAGAGTCTTGTATGTGACTTGAGTCATATGTATAATTGCAATAATATGTGAACTTCATTGAATAAATTTGACATTGTGTGTTGTAAATGTAAGTGCATGCATTAGGTATTAATTGTGGATAAAATTCCTATGCATGAATGCATTGTATATTTATTCTTCACGGAATAAGTTAGGGAAATACCCTAACTACTAAGGTCGTGGGTGTGACCTTGTGTGTGTGTGTTGGAGCATTAATCATGAGTGTGAAGATTAATGGAGATAATGTGAAATTAAATGACTTAGTGCATAAGATATGTGATGCATAAGTACTTAAGGAGCTCTCAAGTGTGAGTGAGCATAACTTGAGCATCATAAGGATAAGAGTGGAGATCTTATTCACGTTAATGCAATTTCTGCAATAAACATCAAGAGTGGCATACCTTGATGCATGGCAAGAGTGTCATATTATGCATACAAAAAAATTAGCATTAAGTCTAGCCTTAATAGAAGGGATTCTCTAAGGTAGGCTAAGTTGTGAGTATAAAAGAATCTACCATAAGAGAGAAATAAGGAACAAATCCCAAAGAAAGACTTAAGAAGAAAACATAGAAACTTAAGAATCTTAAGTCCAAGTTTGGATACATAAGTTTATGAAGGTTGAGATCTTAAGTACCAGTAGACCCTTAAGTTTAAGGGCTTGGACTTAAAGGTTCGTATGAGTGAGAATATGAGACAACCTTTGCATTCAGTGAGATGCACTCCCGATTCTGGAAGTCTCACGACAGAAACTTAAGAACACTGTGGGGCTGAATTGGTCTAGAGAGTGCAGGTTCTTAAGAATCAGTCCTAAGTGAGTAAGTGAGTGCTTAAGAACATGGAGCCGATCGAGAGTGAAGTCTTAAGTAAAATTCAGACATCTTAAAGACTAAGTGGTACGAGTAAGTGTAGAACACCGTGGTCTTTAAGGGATAATTGTAGATAAGTGAACTTAAGTGGAGACTTAAGAGGTGAACTCTTTAAGACTTAAGTTAACTTGTGTGTGTGTTTTTTGAGACTAACCTTGGTCTTAAGAACGTGATCACGTGGACCGAGTGGACGAACGTGAAAAGTGGAGCGATATTGCATGAGGTAAGAATTTGAATTCTTAAAGACTGTAATTAAGGAACCAATGCAATGAGACTTAATGGAATCTTCCATTAGCCCAGTGTGGCAAGTATTTAAGGATTAGTGGCATAAGCACAATCTTAAAAGGACTAATGTTCCGTCTTAAGGCATGAGAGATCCTTTGGGATTAGACTTTGTGGGTGGATCCCTTAAGAGTGATGCTAACAGCCCTAAATTCCTAAAAATAGATAGATAACCTTAAGAATTAACCAAGAGGATAGCTTTTAAGGACACAATTAATCTTCAATTACTTAAAATTAGGCGTATGATCATCCCCGTAACGAATCCTATGAGAGGTGGGTATACTTGGGTGTTTTCTTAGAGTGGTGAAAAACCACTCTACATTTTTTTGGCAACCATGCTGGGGATATATATTGTTTAAACCGAGTGATTGTGTGATGTTGTGGCTAAGTAAATGCTGAACTATATACGAGTTGTATGAAGATTGTTGAAGTCATTTGGTGTATATAATATGAGAACATGTGCTGTTGAAGTAAAGATTATCACTTGAATTTTGTTGTGTTTGGGAGATGATACTATCGTGTTATTGAAGAATGTACAGTTACTGCTCTTTGAATGTATGAAGCTGTATGTATGAAAGTTTGTTATCAACATGATGTTGTGGATTATCTGAAGTGACATGCTAATTACAGTTTGAGTGACTCTGCATTCCTGCTTCGGTTGTATGACTTATGGAAGAATGGCATGCTATATGTTTAATATTGTGTGTTGGTGATGAGAAGCTATGAATTCAAAGACAACTTTTATAGCTGTGTTTTGCGAAAAGACTTGAGATTTATGTACTACATTAATATGTGTTGTCTTGTGTGACTACGACAATAAGGATTTGTTCTAAGGCTGTAGTCTTATTCACATATAAAGTGCTTATTGTTCACATATGGTGATTCAAGACCTTCAACATTATTTAAATCTCAATTGATTCAATTGACAGCAAAGTGAAAATGATAAAACAAGTTGTGTTAGTTGCTGTCATTAAGTGATATATTGTGAAAGTTATAAAACATTATGGAAATCCAATTACAAGATTTAAGAATAAGCTAACTACAACATTAATCCCAGTTAACTTAAGTCTTACAACGTTAAAAACGATGATCAGAAGAAACAACTATACAAGGACTTATTAAAAGTGTTTAAGACAAAATGATTAATGTGTTAAGGCAGAATATTAATGATAACTCATGAAGTGTTATCACAAAGGAACAAAAAGTAACTTGGTATAGAATCTTAAGGAACAAGATGCTTAAAGCCAGCGTACTTAAGATGCAACTGCATGGATGAAAATAAACTTTGGATGATTTTGTTGCAAATAATGAAGAACATAAGATTCTGTGGAACTTAAGGAACATGCATTGGATCCTTAAGGTAGTTGATCCAGGATGACCTTAAACTATTCATGGTGTTAATGATAAATGTTTTACAGGGAAAATAACAAATTGTTTTTTAACAATTTGTCTTAAAAAAAACGAAAATAAATAAATAAATAAATAAATAAACAAATAATTTTAAAAAAAAAATCAAAATGAATACTTAAAAAAAAAATAAAAAAAAAAATATATATATATATATATATATATATATATATTTAGTTATGAAAAAGGAAGATATGTTAGAAATTAGAAAATAGAATTAGAGTGAGGAAAAAATAAGAGAGAACATGATAACTATAATGAGAGATTATCATGAAAGGAAAAAATAAAAAAGAACATGATAACTTTAATGAGAGATTATCATGAAAGGAAAAAATAAGAAAGAACATGATAACTGTAATGAGAGATTATCAGGAAAGGATAAATAAGAAAGAAGAAATTTAAATACAAATGAGAAACTTAAGAAAATATAAAAAAAAATTAAGACAAGTTAGTAAGATAGATTTAGTAATTAGTGGTGAGGCCACAATACTAACTTACTAACATTAGTGATGTGAGAATTAACAAGTGCTAACTTTTTAAACTTAAAACAATAATGGAAGAAGGAAGTATTGTTAAGAAAATGATAACTACTCCAAAGAAGTTATAATATATGGATCATTTCAAAAGAAGTGAAAGATTTATGGCATACAAGAAAAAAAGGAAGACTTAATGAATATTAAAAGAAAATATGAATAAGGAAAATAAATTAAAGTGTTAAAGAAAAATCATGAAGATTTATTGATTTTTTTTTTTTTTTTTTAAATTAAAAAAAAACTTTAAGAGAAAAATGTGCAAAAGTTTAAAGAAGAACAAAAGAAAATCAACAATCCTTAAAGCAAGTAAAGAGGAACATAAGCAAAAAAGCTACATAAAGCTTAAGGAGACTTAAGGAAGAGAAAGACTAAAGACTTAAGACAAAGGTCTTGAGGTCGACGAGGACGTCTCCAACTTAAAGAGGAGGGCTATGTAGAGCCGAAACATTAAAAATAGCTTTTTAAAAGAAATGTAGTGTAAAAAGGGCTGTAGATATACTTAAGAAATAGTAATTATTGTTAAAAGTTTATAGTAAGTAGTTAAAATAATGAAAAGACACATTAAGCAAAGAGTTCACGGGAAATTAGTTAAGATTTGAAGAGGTGCAACTCTTTAATGAATGATTGTGGAAGTTAAAGTAGTTATGGAACACATCTCTTGGGAAGAGGTCTCTTCTCCAAATTTTAGGTTATAAATAGAATAGGAATTACAATAATTCCACCACTACCACGTTGAAGATTGGAGTGTGTCCTAGCTTTGAAAGCTAGTATTTTGGTGATACTCTTGTGCTTGAAGAGTAATTGTTGTAATATATTTGATTATTGATTAATAAATGTGATTATTCAATGTGTAATTGTTATATTAATTTTTTGAATTAAATAATTTATATTACATTGAATATTTGTGCTTTATTGTTAATTAGAGAAATACTCTAATTTGTTTAACTATTACAATTTTGTGTTTTTAATAATTAACATTAATTGTTGTAATATGTTGTGGGTGGAATTGAATTGTTTCGATGTGAAATCGAAGTGGGAATTTGAAGATGTGTTAAGTAGAGATTACTGTAGAAGAGTTGTTGTTAAAGAAAGACCCCATGAATGAGATGTTTATGGAGGTATGAGCAAGAAGTGACTTAATGCAATATTCCTTAGGAATGCATGGGCACTAAGGAGTATTAAAGATGAAGTGAAGAAACTTAAAGAAGTTGAAGAGTAAGAGAGTTACTCTTAAGACTGTGAAGATAAGTTGGTATTAAGTCTGAACTAGAAAGGAGAGATTCCTTAAGGCGGATTAATCGCTTATGTATTGAAGGCAATTGGTAAATTAAGTTCTATGGAAATGAAAAGATTTCCTAGTCTTGAACCAATTGTGGATTAATGTTCGAGAAGAACTTGAAGATTGGAAGATAGAGAGGATTAAGTGAGAGTGGAGAAAGCGTTATTGCACGAGGTTAGATTTGAGTTTTAAGGAAAATATAATTAATGAACCGTGGGGGAAATTGGATAGAAGTCCTTAAGTCCGGGTTTTAATTAACACCTTAATCCTTAAGAGTGAACTTAAGAGTGATGTTTAGAAACCCTAACTTCTTAAGAGTTTGGGTTAAAACTTAAGTTTTGTTGTTAGAAAGGAGTTCTAGTATGGAAAGTATAGCTAAATTACTAACATTAGTCGCTAGACCATCCCGGGAACGAATTTAGAACCTAGGGGAGATTGTGTGTGAGTCTTGGGTGTTTTGTGAGTTGACCTGTTTTAAACCTTACAGCCCCATATGTGGGTGTATTTTTATACACTACTGTATATAACGTATTAGTATAGTATTTGTAACTTATATTAGACTTTGGTGTATGTATTCGGTATATTGTACGGTCAATGGTAGTTACCTTGTAGTCTTTGAGGTCTATAAGTTTGGCGGCTTGTCTTCAATCATAGGTGTAGTCATACTTCCCGTGATGGCTTGCATTGAGGCAAGTGCGGTGCTCATTGCTTGTTGGATGTTCATCATTTGATTCTTCAACTCTTCATGTTTTTGATCGGAATACTCTCGTGTCGCCTTCCTCATTTTCTTGTAGCTTTCTTCTATGACTGGCTCCACGATCTCCAACACATCTTGCTTGGAGATGTTGGGTGAAGGTTCTTGTATCTTGAAGGTCTCCACCGTGTTGACCATGGCGGCGTTGACGTCATCAAACCCGAATGCCTTCACATGTGCTTCGGAGGGGGGTTCTGTTCCTTCTGGGCTCCTCCGGTGTGGTACAAACTCTACAAGGTATCCTTCCATGGCAAAGGTTTTGTTTACAAATTGCTTGTAAACAATTGGGTTAGCACAATGTATGTTAGCACTTCCATTATGTCTAGTTCCACATTCTTTGTGGAACCAAATTGATCTAGTGTTATCATCACCAATAATCTTACGAATGGCGTCACTTGTATCATAAACACTCATGAGAATGGATAGAGGAGAGAGGGTTAGGGTTAAGGCATCCTTTTTTGCCTTAGTTTCTTGTGATATCTTCCCTCCGGTGATGTGCTTGGCTTGCATGACCTCGTGGTGTGTGGTGACTTGGTGTAGTTGGATCTTCTTCGCTTGTTGTGGTGTGGTGGCTATGATGAATGCATGGGTGTCGTCAATGCTCTTCTGGACTCCAGTAATCTCAAACTCTTGCCCCCTTCAAAAGCTATTTAAGAGAACATCCTTGAAGAGAGTGTTGGCCGAAATTCCCTTCAAGTTATCACTCTTCACTTTGACAGAGAGCTTAGAATGTCTAGAAATGCTTTGGTAACTCTTACAAACCTTTCCAATGATGTTATGACCGTCTAGTTTAAGGATGAAGAGTCTAAGCCCCTTAAGCATCATGATACCATCAATTTTGGGTTTTAGTAAGTGTAGTTTGATTATCCCCGCCCATACACCCTTCTTTCCCGCATTTTTGACACTCAAGCATTGGATTGAAATGGGGTCTATGAGATTATTGCCAAGTTCGATACCCATTACTTCTAGTCTTTTTATGACCATTATCTTGATTTCATCATGCATGAGTTGGGAGGAAGGGGGTTCAAAGTGAATTGCAATGTGGAAATCAAGAGCCAAACCTGTGGAAGTGTTGATGGTGATGTCGAAGGGGAGTTGGGTGATGTTGTAGTGTTGTCCCTCCACTCCGTTTCTTGTGCTAGGATAGAGTAGTTGCGGGATGAAAGGAAAAGCCACCTTTGTTACACTTGCCTCCTCCGCTTCTTCCTCCTTCAATCCTCTTGTCATCATGTCTTCGGCGGTTTCTCCACTATAAAGCTCTTGAAGTCCCTCTTCAATTGCAAGAGCCTCCATGGTAGGATATCCCAACCAAAACTTAAAATTCACGCTTACCGGTTGAGTGATGTGCGGTGGATTGTCTTCAATCATGGCATTCTTCAACTTCTTGCTTGTGCTACGGGTTTCTTCGGTTTGCCATGGTAACTTCTCAATTACCATTATGCCCTCGTCCACCTTCTCCTTGAAGTTAAGGAGTCTTTTGGTGCTGCCCATGTCTTTATAAAAATAGGGGAGGTCTTTACTGGAGCTGGGAAGGTTGCTGTCAAGAGAGGGTCACGAGCTAAGCTGGAGGGGTCGTTTTTTAAACAGGGGAGGTCGTTAATAAGGCTCGGAAGGTCGCTAATATGGTAGGGGAGGTTGCAGCTATGAAGGGGAGGGTCGTTAATATCGAAGGGGGGATTTCTAACAAGGGGGGGTAGGTCGCAATCGGGGGAGGGGGGGTCTTTGTCGAATCTGAGGGGGTTGCTAGTATGAGCGAGGGGGTCTCTAGCTGGGAGGAGGGGTTGCTGTCGTGGGGCGTGGGGTCGGGTTTTATGAAAGGAAGGTCGTTGGGGTATAACCGGGGGGTCGCTATCCTGGATTAGAGGGTCGCTGTCCTAGAACAGGGGATCGGTATTGGCGAAGTCTAGGTCGTTAGGAGAATTCTATGGGTCGGAGCCGGGGAGAAGGAGGTCGCTATTCAAATTTTCTAGGTCGCTACAGAACTGAGTGTCGCTAGGGGGGTTTCTGTATTTGCATGTGTTCGGGGAGGGATGTGAGGGAGGGTTGTAGGGTTTTGGAGGTACGGGAGTTAGTGAGGGAAGGGAGGTCAGGAAGGGGGAGGGGGGCGGGGTGAGGTGAGGGTTTTGTGAGGGAGTGGGTTTCAGGGAGGGGTGTCTGTGAGGATAGTGGAATTTCGAGGGTGAGGGGGTCTGCGAGCTGGGGAGGGTCAGGGAGGGGGAGGGGGGCGGGGTGAGGTGAGAGAGGTACTGTGAGTGAGTGGTGGATGGTGAAGGAGGGAAGATTAGGGAGGGGGAGGAAGAGTGGTTCGGAGGGTTGAGACATGGGGACAGGGAGGGAGAGGGGGGGGAGTTCAATGTTGTGGAAGGGAGGAGCAAGGGATCGTGAGGCTGTGTAGATGTGAGGTGCGATGGCAAAGGTTGTGAGGAGAGGAAATTGTGAAGGTGTGGGAGGGGAGTCAAGGAAAAAATTGAAGGTGCTGGAGGAGTGCTTACCTCTTTACTTGTCCGAGATCTTGATCTTGTTTGTCTGCTACTCTCCTGCTGCTGCCCTCCTCCAGATCGCCTATCGCAGCTGCTGATGGAGTGTGTGGCTGTGATGTTGGTGTAGATTGCGAGTGTATGCGCCCAGGGTTGTATGTCCACTTGGTGGAGCCGTGCCTTTTGAGGTGAGTTGACGTCTTCGTGTGCTCCTTTTGCCCGTTGCGTAGATCTGTAGTGATTTTGCCAGCGCTTCCGTGTGTAGTGTGTAGATACAATCTTTCTAATGATGTGCTTAAGGATTATGGTGTGCCTAAATGTTTTTGAGGTGGTTTTTAATGAGTGATAAGTAAGAGTTTGTAGACTGAAGATGGACGAAGCTATCTTGTGAGCGGTGAGCGGTGAGGCATGAGCGGTGAGCGGTGCAACGTGAGCGGTGACCGGTGAGCGGTAAGAAAAAGATGATAAAAAGTAATTAAAAATTGTCACTTTTTACTATACGAAAGTAACTTTTTTACTATACAAAAGAAATTATTTTACTATACGATAATAATCAGAGTACATGAACTGAACAATTATGTTATCAAACATAATCTGGAATAAGGATTCGAAGACGGCCTTCTGACCGAAAAAAGAGAAGAACAATTTCACATAGTTGACCGTGGACCTGTAACAAAGTTTAGGGTCCTTCAAAAAGTGTTTAGGAGCCATATCTGATCGACGGTCCGAGACGACCATAAACTACCCGGGGAACAATGTCAGATACCTAGAAGAATGAGGTCTAGGGTTCGATTCTTTGCTGTAAAATCTTAACGAGATAGTAGGTATTAGGCAATTATTGTAGCAACGACTGTGGCCCCAGAGAAAAAAATGAGTGAAAAAAAAACAAAAGAAAGGAAAAAAAAATGTGAGAAAAATAATCCTGAGGAAAAAAAAATAGAGAAAAAATGAAAAAATAGAGAAAAAATAGAGAAAAAATAGAGAAAAAAAGTGAAAAAAAGGGAAAAAAGTTGAATTAGAAAAAAATGAGAAAAAAATTGTCATAAAACATTGAGCGATTCAAGAACAGTTCAAACTCTTGCCAATAAAAGGGTGGCCCTGTAGTCTCACCGTCTCTTTCATATTATAGAAAATAGGTACAAGGTTTACTTCGTAATATCAATCACTAGGTGCAGCCTTCTTTCTGAAGCAAGACTTCGAGAACACGCTTAATCTCGTTGAAGCTAAAGCTTGGGGCGTGCATGAAGACATCCACCTCTGGGTCTAGCTCAGAAGCAATAGTGAAAATAAAATAAAGGTGTTTGCAGTAACACCACTGAGGACGTCTGCCAAGAGACTTGCTCGACATCTCTTTGAAAGAAAGGCAGTGACAACTAGGAAATTGACTGATAGAGATCATGTACTTGGAAACCTTAGATATGGATTTGGACTCGAACGAGAGAATGCAGCCAAAGGCGGGGTCAGGGAGCATAAGAAGGTTACTGACTTTTCCAAGATCAGAAAGCGCAGATGCGCAGGTGTTCCGATAACTCGTGGTTGGGGCCTTCGGGTTTCGACGGATGTTCTTGCCAAATCTCCGCTTCGGATGCTCATCTGAGTTCACTGGAGTTGGAACAAATTTTAAATTAAACAATGCACCATCCTGGGAGAACAACTTCCGGGGAGAGCAATACCCGCTCGGCGAGTCGAAAATCGGCATTTTCAAGACGTAGAATCTCGGCCTTCGTAAGGGACGTGCCAACTTTCACCGGCCAAACATCAGGGACGGCTGGCTTAGAAATAACCCAGTCCCTCTTCGAACCCATAACACAGCGATGGATGTCATCGTTACAAAAGAAAAACTGCATCCTCTCCAGCCTTGTCTTCTTATAGTTCTTCATCATGCCACTGTAGGTCGGTGCGGCAGTACTCTTGTTGTTCTGCGCAATTCGAGCAATACACTTCTTCTTCGTACCAGCTTGTTGAGCAAAACAGGCTTTCGCTGATGTCTTAGGAAGCCTTGCAATATGCCAGTTGCTTTCGTCACAGGCAGTCTCCAACACACCCACAGTATGGGTTGCCCCTGTAGAAGTTCCCGTTCGAGGGAGACTGGCGGGGTTGGCTGGAGCATTCTCTACTGTTGAATACCGACACTCGTCAGTAGTAAGGTCCACAGTAATTCGTGAAGACGCCCTTGTCGTCACCCTGGGACGTGAAACGCTGATTTTGTCTGGGCGATGTGAATCGAACTCAGATCCTGGAGGAAGGTCATGCTTCCGTTTCAAGGAGAGAAAGACTTCCTCTCCTTCCAAATGCGGAGGGCGAGTGCAAAACTCAGCAGCTCCAGGCATATTACCGAATGCCTCATGAAGTGCTTTGGAGTTCCCGGAACGTTGAGCAATGCGTTGAGCAGCACGAAGTCGAAGCTCTTCCTTCCCAGGCCCTTGCCCTCCTCGCTCACCTTTCGAGAATTGATAGCAAGCCACGACTTGCATGAATGCACGAACCATGTCATCAACAGTCGCAACGTATAAATCATTACCACGCTTTCCCGACTGCTGCAACCACTTATTGTGGACAGTCTCCGCCAAATTGCAAGATGGCATATCAGCCAATTCAGAATCTGTAAGTTCCTGCAGACAAGAATCAAGAAAACTTGAGAGAGGAACTTGTAAAAAAAGAAGCATATAATGGGGATCGCGACCAATTCACAAGAGCAAGACTTGGATGCTACTCAACGTACAAAAAAGTTCATCAAAAATTCAGGGTCGATCTTCTAGAAAAGGAAGAAATTGAAAGGCGATTTTAAAAAAAAAAACAACTCCAGGAAGGTGTGCCAGCAACGGTACCACCATTTTCCCAGCTGAAAGACCTAGGCTGGCTTGTTAGAATATTTGGAAACTGGAATCTGATGTCTAGGGGAAATTGAAAACTCTATTAAAAATTATTGAGATGAGTGAAAATAATCTCCAGATGAAGAGACAGAAGACGGCGGATCAGTTGTGTAGGACTCCAAACTCACGCAATGCACTGGCATATTTTGTTGTGCCGCAAGCGACAGAGAACATTGCAGGTCTCACATCAAGCGCAGTCATCGTACAGGACAGGAGTGACTTTGTAGGCGGAAAAGCGTGCATAATACCAGTTAAAGGCTAAAGTAGCACAACCAATAGGGTTGCCGTTGGCGGCACACCCCAAACTAGTGGAACAAGACTCACTTTCAAGGCCTGGCCGCTAACGGCAGTGCAAAAGTGTGCCGCTAACGGCACTACACGAGTGTGCCGCTGAAGGCACTGCAAGGGTGTGCCGCTAACGGCACTGCACGGGTGTGCCGCTGACGGCACTTCAAGGGTGTGCCGCTAACGGCATACCTTCTAAGACAACAAGAACCAGACTGCCGTTACAATGGTACCCAAATATGTCAAAAACTGGAGATAGAAAATAAAGAATTCAGCGACGATGTAATCAATGTGGCATGAATGAAGATGAACATACCGATACCATAAACCCACCCCATTGTCGATATCGAAAATGCCAGAAGGCTAGCCATAAATCAAGACGTACGACACCAGCATCAGATGTTGCGCCCGACGATAACCACCACGCCTTAATCGCCAAGTACTTAGCTTCGGCTTCCTCTATTGTCTTCGCATCTTTGTACAGCTTGCATAGCTGACGATGTTGCTTTTGAAGGTCGGCTCTTATGTCAGCCTTTGTGTGCTTTTCAAGGGATTGAGTCCAGTGGAAGAGGCACGTTCTCTCCCGATTGTCCATCGGTACCGTCGCATCACCGCTCCCGTACAGAATGCGGAGTGCATTCCAGTTGGCATGTGCGCTATGAGCCATGAATCCCTTGAAAGAAACCGTCGAAATATCGTGTCGTGCAGCAACTGCATTCAAGTTCTTCCAAAACACTAGCTGAGCTTTGACGTCCTCGGACTGCATGTCACATATGGCAATCGTCATCACACGGCAGTAAGTTGAATTGTATACATGACAACCCATTGTGGTCCATCCCTTCACTCGTTTGACATGGTCAAACATGATTCAGGAATCTTCAAGGTCTCCTCCAGGTTGCATTCGCTTCACCAGATCTACGCCGCTGCCAGGACCAACTTCTGCCATCTTGAAGACGAACACCTTGTCTGAATCGGCGCCTTGCCCCGGAAATTGATTCTCCTGAACGAAAGCCCAGTTGCTTGATACCCGAAGTTTTGTGATGCTATCCATTACACCAAAGCGTCGCAAATATCTGAAATTTGTAACCTCGTTTCGGATACTAGGCGACGTCATTTGCTTAAATTTCTCCAGAACCGGAACTAGTTCGTCAAAGACGAGTGGCTTCTGTGAAACTCCCTTTGGACACAGCAGAAGCTCACCGAGGAACTCCTTACTTGCTTCTAAAATAATGGCAGAGTTTGTTGCAGATGGGGTGCGCTCCACTTGCTTGGAAATCAGAGTCTTCAGCTTTGTGGATGAATCTCGACAGTTACCTAATTTTACCGGATGTTCATGAGTCCCAATATGGACACATATACGGGACATGGTGTCCTTTCCCAGCGCATAGTAAATTTTTGCAGGGCAGGTTGCTAAGCAAATTGGCTGAACTCGGCAAAGTTTGCAGACAACTGTCGAACCAGGAGGAGAAGGCCCACCGACCCCGAAAATTGATGAGGATGTACCCTCCCATTCGGTCTCATTAACCTTTGACGCTCTATTTTTCTGCTCTAAGTATTCGCATTGAGGATTGAGACATTGCAAGTGTCCCAAACAAGAAGATGACCTAAAGATAAGGTTAGAATCATTCACAATGTGAGTGGTCACGGTTCTTGTCCAGATATGTCCGTCATGTTTCTTATCCATACCCAAGAGCGACCCAGCCTGTGTTGAAGCAATTCCATTCCCGAGGGGTGGAAGCTCGAAAAGAACATCTCGATTGAAAGCTGCCGGAAGGAAGTCAACCTTCTCAACTCTAATGGAATCGAAATCTACCTTTGTTAAAACATATTTTGATCTGGATCGAGACCGAAGATTACGTAAACATTCAATTGTACTAGAGGATTGGACGGGAATAGGAAACACAGTGGGTGTGGGCCTTGGAGGTAGAGAGGAAGTAGCAGCTATTTCAGGAGGCATGGCCGGAAGAGACGATTTCCTTTCGAATTCAAAGGGACTAAAACCGAGACTGTCACTATCGGAGTCATCGCTGAGGATGTGAATCAAGTTCTCGACCGGTTCTATTTTCACTTTTTGCATCAAAGGTGTCACCTGGGTTGCAGTGGTAGACAATTTAGGTGTTAAAGAAACTGAAGGGGAATCCTCCAAAAACTCCCTAGGTCCATTCACTCTGTACTTACCACACCGAAGTGACCAGACTACAGCGTTGTTTCGAGTAAAAGATGACTGAGCTATCGTGTGTATTAGCTCTCCGGTACTCTCATCAAATTCCTCTTTCTCAACATTCAAGGACCCCTCAATGATATGAAAACGCTGACTTAAGTGAAGAGAACTAACAGTGGCTATTCCCTCAGAATCAGCAGTGAAATAGATCGGTACAAAGGCACTATACCCGCGGATAACGACAGACCCCACCTCAAGATCCGCCAATGAAGCCATTCCGTGTAAACTACAATCCTGGAATTGAAAAGAATCAGAACGGAACAAGGGGTCCTCCTTGTACTGGCTTGGAGGTGAAGCATGGCTTGGTCAAATCCTCATGTATTTAGTATTAATGCATTTGCTAGAATATCGGCGGTTTGTTGCAAAAAAGATCTCTGGCCGTCAAGTCCGGATTCCTCTGCACCAATGTAGATGGCGGAAATGGAAATTAAAGAGCAGCTTTGCCATTATGATAATTTGGTGTGCAGTAAAATTAGGAATTCGGATTTATGGTCATTCCAAATCATAGGATATTAGGAGTACGCAGAACAGAATTGAATATATATTGAGACCGAAGTGGAATAGTACACTACATTTATAATAGTGGATTATTTTATGATAATGAAGGTGTCATCAAAAAAGTTGGGGCATGACAATGGAAGGTATGTGGTGGTTAGGCAATATTAAGGTGAAGTAAATGAATTTCAAATTGGTAATGCCGGCTCGATGCATTTTTGCTGGCTGGAGCTGTTGCCTGCAGGGTGGGGCATAGAGTAATGAGTTGCTAAATTTATTCATGGCTTTAGGAGAATCATCCTGGAGTGAGAAAGCTAATGTATATTCAAGCGAGGCACAATATCTGAATCCATTCCACATGGACAAACGAGGTGAGTATTTGCCAATGTGCCTCAGGCTAGTATGAAAAGACGAAAGCAGAAGCTTTATTTTAGTGATCGGAAAACTTTGATGAGAAGCAGAGGCGTGAGAGCATTTGCGATGGGAAAGTCCAAGGATACTTTCACTGATACTTCAAAGAGATTAGAGTTCGATGGAGTTGAGAGTGGTGTTGAAAGGGAGAGAACTGGGCTACTTGTAATTGCAGAATGCTCCGATGGGAGCCGTCATTTCCCAAATGATGCAAATGATCTTGGTGATGCTGAAATGAGTGAAGGGACCAAATGTGAATCGGAAATGAGGGAAATGACAGCTTACACAGGTACTTGAGTGGATTGGCCATTCTTGTTTTTCTGAGCGAACTTGAAGATGGACATGTGATTTGAGAGAGCGCTTGAGAGAATTGAGTATAATATGTTGAAGGTAAACATCATTTAGAGTGACTTTGCGACTTGAGCGCGATTAGATTTCTTTCGTCTGAAGTAGATTATCTCGCTCCATAGGTCATTCTTTGTCATTCACTGATCTGGACTTCCAAGGCATGTTGGAACTTGTGTGCGTGAAAGTGTACTAATAGTGCGGCGACTGACCTAAATCGTTTATAGTGTCCTAGTCATCAGGCATAGCTGGACGCAGTACTATGTTGTTATCTGACGTTGAAAGATTTAAATTGCAGCAGAGAGCGAGGAGCGTGCGGGAGGAGGTGGAAGGTCATTGATGGTGGGAGGGGAGGCAGATTCGGCCGCGCGCTCCACAGGTGGTGATCGAATGCTTTATGTGTGAGGATTGACCTTGTTAGGGTTTTAGTGTTATGGCATCGCAATCCTGGCAGGGAGCGAAGTATTTAGCGATTCACATGAGATGGTCGATTGTCTTCTGTGTAGGGTCTGACCGCCTTAGGGTTTGGGAAAATGGTCGCGCGATCATTGTGGCAAATGAAAGTATCCGCGATCCAGTACTGACGTTCGCCTGCACTTTAATTGGATTTTGTCTGCTATAGGGTTTCAGGGTGGCGAACTTGCAGACAGCAATTCGATAGTTGAGATCCCGTAGTGTGTTGTTGTTGTCTGACGTTGACGATGGAGTTGTAGGTGAGAGCAAAGATCGTGCTGTGGGCGGCGGCACCTCGACGAAGATGGACGGCGGCAAGGCACTGTCGGCGGCACCATCCACAGGTGAGATAGTAGCTTTGCTATTGTGAGGTTTGGCTGGTTTGGAATGGAGACTCGTTCCGCGTATAGTTTGATAAGATGCAGTCGCGGAAGGTGTGCCGCTGCCGTCACACCATCGGCCAACTCCATATCAATGTGGACATGGCCTTGGCAGATGGTGTGCCGGCAGCGGCACACCATCTGCACATACTATGCTTGATGGATGAGATGGCTCGGGGGGGACTGAGACGACAAATGCGTAGCATCAGCAAAGTCTGTCAATGTGGACAGACTTCGCGGATTATGTGCTAGCATAGCGTAGCATTTGGAGACATTGTAGAATTCAGGTGTTAAATTTCCGATCAAATAGTCAGTCTGCCCATAAAAATATAGCCAACATTTTCTGCAATTGTGAGTCTTCATAGTCTCAGTAGTTGTTGAAGTTGGATTTGATGTGTCCAAACTTTGGTGCTGTGAGATCCGATCTGTTCACCGCAAACCCCCAACTCAATTCTAAGAGGATTTGATCCTTGCTTTAAATCTCCATTCTTCAGACGTGATGATCTGAGTTGAGCATGCACATTTCAATATTGATTGTTAGTTTTTTTTTTGAATCATGTCCAATAGAACTCTGTTCTTTGTGCTATCACTCTCCCAAATGTCATCATATTTTGAGTTTCTTTGCGTTGTAGAGAGGCAAAGTCAGTCGGATATTTCAGTTCGAGGAGTCGAACCGGATGCCGAAAAAGAGACACACAATTCATTGAACTCAGGTACTCAACAATCAGGAAATCTGCATAAATTTTATAACTTGTCCTCTGTTTCTACAACTAAGAACTATGTTTGTGCAAGGAGTTCTCCCGCAGAGGACTTGAATGAGGATGGGGGAGAAAGCGAGGATGTTGATATGTGAAGATCGGATCGGAAATCCTCAGAACCGCTCTCGGCTTTGGATCTGAAGAAGCAGATGGATGATCTCGTTTTGAAAGAAATTGTGAACACATCATCACTACTTGATGGACTCCAATTTCAACCAAAGGAGAAGTCGAAGATAGACATCCCACTATGCCGCATGATAGGGCTGCCAATCATTCGACCTCACTTGAAGAACGATGTCATGGGGCTGGGTTCCCACTTTCTGAAGAACGAATACATGGAAGGCTCTGGAGTTTTCTATATTGCGACTGAGAACCACGAGGGGAAGACTGTTGAAGTCTCAGAAGATATTGTGAAGAGTTGGAGTCCATCCTGGATTGCTGCGAACGAAGCGTTCGAGCAGAGGTTGAATTCCGATCCAGACCTGCGAATGTTCTCAAGAAAGATGTTTCATGTCTGGGATGGCAACCATCGACTCCAGGCCTGGCTTCCGATTGTAAACCGAGATCATCGTGATGATCCCCGTTGGCATTTTGCAGTCGAGTCCATTCTGCTGAATGTGAATGGATTTGTCCCAGTCCTTTTATCCGCGTTGCATCAAGTTAACTGGTAAGAATTTGTGGTGTATTTTCAGTATTCTTGCTACTTCAACTTCACCCTGAGTCCTAATGGAATATTGATGTGATGTAGGCGAAACCAGAAGTCCTTCGTTACAACGAATCTTGTTCACAAGCTGTACCGCATTCAAGGGATGGCAGGGCAGCCTTTGAGTTACTATGAGAAGCTTGTATCCAAAGCCGAAATTATTGCTGCGGAAGCGAAGCAGAACTCCGTGAAGCGGACGTGGTACACGCTGACTTTAAAATCATTGAACAGTGTCCTCTATCAGGTTAGTGCTCGAATTCATAAGTTCATTTGAGAACTCCATGTTAGTTGAGTTATCTAGGACTGTGTTGATGATTCGCCTACGGCTTTCGTTTTCGTTCGGAATAGCTTAAATGAGTTAGATGTTTGAAGCAAATTTTAGTCTAGTTATGAAAAGGAGTGGGGAAGTTTGTTGCGCAAGGGGTGTGCCGCCAGCGGCACACCTCCCTCGGCGCTCACTTCTGTTTCATTATGAGACATGGAGAGCGCTGGGGGAGGTGTGCCGCCAGCGGCACACCCCCTGCGCAGCAAGCTCCAATGTTAGAGTTTGTTGCGCATGGGGTGTGCCGTTGGCGGCACACCTCTCTCGGCGCTCGCTTCAGTCTCATATTGAGACTGGTGTGAGCGCTGGGGGAGGTGTGCCGCGAGCAGCACACCCCCTGCGCAGCGAGCTCAAACATTGGAGCTTGCTGTGCAGGGGGTGTGCCGTTGGCGGCACACCTCCCTCGGCGCTAGCTTCAGTCTCACTATGAGACTAGAGTGAGCGGTGGAGGAGGTGTGCCGCCAACGGCACACCCCCTATGCTGCAAGCTCCAATGTTAGAGCTCGTTGCGCAGGAGGTGTGCCGTTGGCGGCACACCTCCCTCGGCGCTTGCTCCAGTCTCATATTGAGACTGGAGTGACCGTTGGGGGAGGTGTGCCGCCAGCGGCACACCCCCTGCGCAACGAGCTCCATAGTTAGATTCGAGTTTGTGCAATGTCATTGCACCATTCTAGTGAGTATTCGAGATCAGTCATTCATTTTGCTTACAGTAATCTTCAAATATGTCACAGCAAGAGATCGGTGAAGCAGCCGCTGTTTCGCAGCGGAAGTTTGCTGAAAATTTTCCCGATCCTAATGAGTGGACAACAAGTAACGCGCACGATTTCGTCAGGGAAGCAGTGGAGAAGATGAAGTTATCCACGCTTTCAGAGCTTCGGAAGCAACTTCCGATTGCTGATCCGAAGCACACTCCAGCATTTCTGAGTCAAGTTAAGCTTCATTACGAAGCTCATGAGGACGACGCTGAGATGACTCAGGAGAAACTCTGCATGCTTGCGACGTCTGCGATGGATGCTTCAATGAAAGTGAAATGGCTACAACGTTGGAACCGAGATGGAAATCTTAGAGAATCTCTTAGGTTCCCGAAGTCGAAGTTTCCTGATAGTGATTTTCCGGATTGGCTTCACCGCGCTACTTGGTGGGCACAGGTATTCTTTGTTCATTATTTGCAACTTCCCAGTTTTATGTTTACAGTGGTATTCTAATTTGATTCATTCCTTTCTCAGCTGTCATGCAAAGCAGAGAAGCTGCTCGAGGACTCTCTGTTAGATATTGGCGTTGAAGTTAATTTCGACCCTGATGTTGGCGATCCAATCACTCGTATTTTTGACTATATTGAGGAGCTGCGGATTCAATTGTGGGAGACCACATTTTTCCGAGAGTTTAGCGTGGACAAGGGAGTTCACAAGAACTATGAACCAACGGATCAGTGCGGGTTCCCGTCTGCTTTGCGGCGCACCTTGTATAGGTATTTCAAGTTTATTCTGATGTTGGCGAGGGTTGTGACCCGCAACCCTCCATTCTTTGCATCGTACCTTGACCCGAAAAGCCCATCCACCATGTTATCTGCGGGAATCCAGGCTGATTGGGGACCTCAACACTGGGAGCGCTGCGGTTGGTATCTGGACTGCCCCGTTCAGAAACCGCCTCATTTCGACATATCTCTGCGAAATGGCATTCAGCCCGAGCTGATTGGGGTGGAGTCCAATGTCGAACCGGCTGCTCAAGCTACTAGAGCTAAGGATAAGGGCAAAGTTGCCACTAAGAAGACCCGAGGATCTTCTTCTCGCGACCTTGAGGTTGAGGTCGTTCTTCCATCATCTGTCGCCGCGCCCGATACATTTCCTGCAGCTGCTGAGAGCTCTCAAGATGTACAACCGCCTCCGGAGGTTTCGGACTCCCCCACGCATCAGCCGTCGAACGTGGTCAAACAAAAGGCATTTCATGACGCCTTTTCTCCTCCGAGCGTGTCTGCTCCGAAGATGGGCATTAGAGTGGAGCTCTCCTCTGTCCAGGATATGATGGATGGAGGGAAAGACCATCCGTGCATGATTCGACTAAACGAGTTCATGCTGAAGGTAAATCAATTTTAGAATTCCTACCTTTATATTCCTTCCGACTAGTATATACTTGCGATTAAATATCTGATCTTCGTGGAGTGCCGTCGGCGGCACTTCATTGCCGTTCATTTCAATTTACAATATCTACTAAGTTCTGTTAAAATCGTTGATATCTTTAGCAGAATTCAGTAAGCTTCACCCTTTGAATGAAAAAATTAGTTTCTCAGCCTCGTTTCTCAATCAAATCATCATCAGTTCGATTTATTGCCGGTGTGTCCTCCCAATTCAAACCCGGCCCGCAGCACATCGTGCCCCCACCGAGGTTTTGATCTCATTCTCGGAGACGTCCCGGAAGGCCTGTGGGTACCATCAATTTCGCGTGATGCGAAGGACATTCCACCGTGGAATGTTTATTTCGAGCAGATCGTTGAGGCCCTCTTTGAGTTCGCTGATTCGTTCCTCCATGATCAGGGATGTATTATGGTTATCATTCCAGAGTCTGTGCAGATCCGCATCGACGTGAGGTCTTACGCTGCTGCATACGATTTCAAGTTACTCCGCGATTGGTGGGGTGTAAACGAATTACCATTGGTGTTGCCAACTGATCCATCAAAGAAGGTTAGTCAATAAACCATTCATAGTGCTTTGTTTTTTTATTACGGTCCACCTAATTACGATATTCTTCCTTGTCTATTCTATTGCAGACACACCGCTTTCGGATCCTCCTCTACGTGAGGAACGCATTACCTTTGGAGTCCTTCACATTCATTGTGAATGCGGAGTTGTCAAAGACAGGTTGGAGAGTAGAAGAGACCAACGTCCTTCTCAATCACAACGACTTCACTACCCAGTCTATGCGAGGTAATGTTCCCTGGAAGGCTAGGCGTGAGAAGGGCGTCATTTTCTACCAGATGCTATTCGAGGCACTCACCAAGCCGGGAGGTGTGATTTTCGATGCATTTGCTTCTACAGGTATTGCTTTCTCATCTATTATTCTGTAATTTTCATAATTATTCTATCATTTCAATTTATTTCCTCTCATTTCATTTTGATGTTTTTCCCATCAACAGTTCTAATCATTTCTGATATTCTAGGGAACTCCCTTCGCGCATGTTGAGCTGCTGGCCGGCATTTCGTTGGCTTCGAATCCGATAAGGTTGTTTTTGAGGCGGTGTTGAAGCCACTTTTCATGCCCAAGCCTCCACGATTCAATCCCGTTCTGTCTGCCACCGTGGACCTCACCATTGATGAAGATCCCCCAATCCGGAAGATCTCAAAGAGAAATCGATTGAGTAAGTAAGTCTTGTTTTGTATTTTACTTCTGTAGTTTCCTTATTCACTCATAATCATTTGTGTTCTCACTTACTGTTTTCAGTTTGATGGCGTTGGCTGCTTCACCGGATCAGGATTTCTTGCTCCCTTCGTATGCCGCCCACGCTGCAAACAAGATGGCAAGCGTGTTCTCCCTTTCTTCTGCTTCCACTTCCTCTAGTTCGGGTTTTAGAATTAACGACTTCCTTGATCTTGAGGCTTCAGAAGACTCCGACATTTTCCTTTCATCGTCGGATAGTTATTGTAACTCTTCTTCCTAGATACTTTTCGTGCGCACCCTTTTTCTTTGCAACAATTTTCTTGGTGACACATCTCAAAGCATTTTCCCTCCACTCTTATCGTTTCTCCAGGTATTTTTAGCTTGTCTTTCTCTGTTGCGGATATGGCCAATTCTTCTACAATATTTTTCCCATGACCACTCTTTCTTATATCTCCTGAACGATCGTATTACGCGTGTATTCTATATCTTCAACTTTCTACTTCACTTTAATTCCATGCCAAATTGGCTGCAAGTGCTTCAACACCCTCAGCCATTATTCTTTCGCTTCCTCACATCACAACAATTTTCAGTAGTGTTCATTACATTTTCTACTCGCCTATAAACACCAAAAATCATATCAGTTCATTATTCGAACGAAGTATTAGTAATTTCCCTTCTCAGTTCTGACACTCTACTCTCTACGGACCTTTGCTAACACTCCGATACCCACTTCTTTTAACGGATATCATAGAAGTTTTGCCGGGTGTCATAGGAGTTTTCCCGGGTGTCACCTTATACTCTAATTCTAAGGCCAGTTTTTGGGCTTCCCACATCAGACAACGTCTGTAGATATAGGATTCCCTCTATATTCTTCTTCTTGAATCAGATCTATAAATTTATTATCTTTCTCTTCTCCATTACAAATTCTTTCCTATATTATAGAATTTAAGGTATCCTCCAATTTACTATCAGTAACATTTTAGAAATAAATGCACTTCAAAGTTTTTACCCCTTACCGCTCACCGCTCGCGTCTCACCGCTCACCGCTCACCACTCACTGCTCGCAAGATAGCATTCCCCGACTGAAGATGACTTTGATGTTGCAACAAAGAGGAGGAAAGTAATGAGAGTTGGTAAGGAACTTACCTGGATCCAGTAGAGTTGATTTTCGGAGTTGCTTGTGCAGATCTAGTGTTGTGCGGGCTTGGATCTCAGCTAGCTTCATGGATGTTGTGTACTGCAGTACTCTAGTAGTTGTTGTACTCTTGTGCTTGTCGAGGGAGGCTCTGCATCTGCTGCAGCTGGCCCTTTTTGTAAAGCTCTCTATTGTGTGTACAAGCCTGCATGGTGTGTTAGTAATATCTAATATAAAAAATAAATACTTGCAAAAAATGGAGAGGTGAGGGGAAGTCTGTCGTGGTGGAATGAGGCTGCGTTGCAGCCGTGATTGGTGATGTCCTCGTGCGATTTTTGTGTTGGAGTTCTTGGGTTGGGGAAGGAGGGACTTCAGCTGCTCTCCTCTCTTGTTAGTTGTAGTTGGCAATTTTTGTTCGTGGTTGGGCCTGTTATGTCTCAATATGCACTTGTTAGTATATGTGGAGTTGACATTTTGTGAAGAGATGGGGGGGACGAGAACATGGACACCATATGGGTAGGGATGCAAGGAATTGACGAAAACGGGAGCACAAAAAACTTAAGGGAAGGGGTGGGTATAATGTATAGCCTGAGGTGCTGATGATGAGTTGTTGCCTTCCGGCAGCTCTGGCGAGCTCTTGTTCTTAATCTTGATCTTGTATCCAGCTTGGGGGGGGTACGGCGACTTGTGGGATGACTGCAAATTCGGCACTAGGTCTTTGATGCAGAGTTAGGTTTGTGGTGGATGTGCATGAGTAAGACTATCTTGGATGCCAACACTAGCTCCCACACTCTTCAACCCTAACTCATCTAGATTTTGGTCTCACAAACACACCTTGCATCACCATTGTCTCAGATCTAGATCTAGGTGCCTTAACTTTCATATCTGTGTTAGGAGTTGCTTGTAGGGCATTCCTATGCTTCAGTCTGTGGACCAACAGATGTCCCAGCCGCTTTCAGTATAAACTCCCCACATATCTACACATAAGATGCTACTTTGCAACTCTACTACCAGAGATCTAAAATTTTTGAGCTTCTACCAACACTTTCTGCTACAATCCAATCCCTCACTCAAATCAAACGCAAATGGGAAGCTCTGCAACAAGGCCAGCAACCTCTTGTTGCCCTAAGCGTTTCAAGAAATGAGACTAAGTCCCTCCCCCCCTCACCGGAATTTGTAGAGCTCACTCAGCCATCTCTCTGCACAAAAAAAATGGCCGTAACATGTAGAGGTCCGACAACAATCTACAAGCTTGAACCCAACATTTCAATAAAGAAATGCCATAACTAAAGGTTCTCAGAGGCAATTGTCTCCACAACTAAAGATCTACCCCTATCATTCTTTAGAAATTGTCCTTGCCAATCAGGACGACAAATACTTCCAAATTCAATGACTGCAATTGATTAAATTAAATATGCCCATAAATCCAAAGTTCATTAACTTACAACTGATGCAACATATGTTATGCCCTGGGGTACTTCAAATAGTGTGACCTAAAAATACCCACTCCGGCAATAGAAAAGTTCTTGAAACATTCAATGGAAATTGACTCAATTATGCAAATGTATTCATCAACACTATCCGCCGTAATGCCACTATAAGATGCGTAAGGCAGCCGTCATCTTTTGAATAAAAGATAATCATGGCCGCCCCATCGCATTTTCTTGTTGCTTGAAAGGGGAAGCATGATTGACTTCAGCATCATGAATTTTGTGAAAAAAAAAATTTATACATGCGGAAGCAACGCCTAAACACTTTGCGAGGGAAAACTCAAGTCTCAACAAAGTAATCATTCTAAATCTGTCCATGCTCTTCTGCAAAGTTCCTCTCAATGTTGGGAGCCTTGCTACAACATGAACCACCGTGCACTCTCTCAACAAGTTTACTAGCTTATCCCACATAGACCTTATGAAATTCTTCATGCATCACGGCAAGAAGAAGGAATTGCTCCTCTTGTTTATCAAATACAAGACAACTCTCCAACCACTTCAAAAATGACTCGATTTTAATCCAATCCCACAAGTAGAAAACCTAGGACTAATTAGAATAAATGATCAAAACGTAGTGTGCCGAGTGAAAATAGAAGGAGGGAAATTCTATGAAAAAAATGTATACATCCATCAGTTTCATTTTATTACAAGCTTATATTCACTGAAGAGGTTGATGTGATAGGAATATTTGTAATGTAAATACCACTTCATTTGTAAATGACATAAATTCATAAAAGACAATGAATTCTTAAAAAAGTAAGTGTGTTATGTGAAAAAATAACAAAAATTGAGATATTGATTTAGAGTAGACTGTAAGCAACGTATTTTTTTGGTTAAGATACGTTAAAATTTATTAAGTTGGTAGTATTTTTCATTTGTTTACAGCTCAAGGTTTAACGACAATAAATCAATCTTATACAAACCAGTTTGGTATGGGTGAAATGCATTACACAACAAAACTTTATCTGCAAAAATGAAGGATGTTCATAAGAGTTTTAGAAATGAGCAAAGAAATAAGCCTTAGCCTCCTAACGAGTTCATAACAAATTCATACAACGACACTATAAGTTCTTGCCTATACTATTAATTAGTTGGCATGAAGTGGAAAATATTGAATGTCAGACTATGGTTGTTGTGTATTGTTGCACAACACAATTACAATATTTGAGACCCTAGTGACAGTGTCTAGCGATTTACGCAAGCACCACAAATTCTAGATCCCTCTCATGACATACTTCTCCAAGCTTTTGCACGGCAAGTAATTGAACTTTATTCACGATTACATGTTGTTTAGTCTCGCCAAACAAAGTAAAAAAATTTGGTGCTAATTTTGAACATATCCTTAGAGTCTCTCGTGAAGCATATGTTGTCGTTATAAAAAAAATCAAAGTATATACCCATCTATGAAGCGTATGAACATACCATGACAAAATTTCAAAGCAAAATGAGTATACAAACTCAGTTAGTCAAATGATTTGATGAAATTACAAAGCCATTCCCGCACCACCACGTGACGGCACATGAGTGGCTCCCACCCCATATTCAGTTATTGTGTCCACAACAATACTCCACCATATGGCATGTGACAAGCAAGCTCCTGCGGTCTCAAGCGATCAGGGTGCCGAGCTCACTAGCGTGGTGGGTCACCTGCTTGGAAATGGCGGATCAGTTTGGCATTTCTGTGGAGGTGGCGTGCCCCGGTGGAGATGCTATAAACATTTTTGTTATTATTGTATAACTTAATTTAGGTAGTTATATTGAGAGTGATTTACCAAATAAAAAATGTTCGTAATACTATATTTTATAACACCATATATCTTCAAAACTTGATTTTATATGAAGTGCACTTGCATTGTAGCCTTTTTGGGATGTATGCATAATCCATTCTACCCTTGTATTCATTTTTTTTAAATGCTTGTGAGAATTTATTAAGAAAAAATGACATTTACAAGTAATAAAATTTCCACACCAATAACTTTAATACCAATCTACTGTTGTTTTCAATGGTCACGTGGTCAAAACAAACTCATATCTATTAGAAATTGAAGTCCATATGCATGCAAAATGGATATCATGTTTAAACAAAAAAGAAATTGAAGAAATTTTGGTATTGATGTATAATTGTATTTTAAATATGTTTTATCTTCATTGTTTTCTAGAGATATCCATTTCAAAATTGGTCAATTATAAATGTGGAAGAAAAATAAACCTTCATGTTGAATATGAACCTTTTAGATTCATGTCATTACCTTATTTATACATGCTTTTTGAATAGGAGTTTGAGGTAATGAAGTTGAAGAGTATTTCTTTTCTTTGAAGGTGTAGAAGATTTGGAAAAATTGGGATTTGCACGAACTTTTTGTATAGCTTCAAGTTGAAAAGCCCTTGCCGTTTCTAACATTTGTTCCCAAGTTTGGGAACGTTTAGGCTCTGATGGTGCACCACCTAAATTTGTATAATCATTTGGATCTTCTAACAATACATGACTATGTCCCGGTATAGATGGCATAGGACTTGGTGGAAGGGCCATGTTGCCAACATATAGTTTTTCTATCATGCAATCTTCAATAAATCTCAATTCTTTTAGTTGATATTTATATCGTGCATGTAACCATTTCATCCTCCTCGCTTCAATTTTGTAAGGAACTACAACACATCTTTGTGCCAATGGTGCGGTATACCTCTTAAGATCCATAGGTTCCAATAAAACTTCATAAGGTGTGGTTACAGACTTAGTGGTGGAACGGATGGAGACTCTATTCTTCAGAGACCGGAGTTCTTCTTCTTCGTAAGGTTGAAGAGATGAACGTCGAGATTCTAATTCTTGTATCCATTTTGGTAGATCATATCCAATTGCTTGTCTTTCAATAGGTTGAAGAAATGAACGTTGAGATACTAATCCTTCTTTCCATGTTGGTGAATCATACCAAAGTGTTGAACGATTGCAGTCATTTACCATTTTGATTGAGAATTGAGTTTTATTGAATGTTGACAATGTACTTTCTAAACATCTAGTGTTCTAAATCAACTACAAGTCTAGTGTTTTGTAAGTGGAAATAGTAATATAATATAAGAAAACATATAAATTTAATGAGAAAAAATTAATAGGAGTTTATCTTTGTGAATTTGAATTTTTTTGCATATTCTTCCAACCATTTTGATTTTTGTTCTTGTGCACCAAAATTAAAAAACGAGCCTTCCATCATGCTAAATGTGGCTCAAATTAAAAAGAAATCCTTGAAGGTTCATAAATTTAAGAATCGCTTTGAAGTTGTTCCTTTAACCATATTTTGAGTTGCATTTCATTTGTTTAAAATGTCATTGATGAATAATAAATCTAAAAAATTCTCAGCTATGATTCTGAATGATTTTTTTTTTAAAATTTAGGGAAAATCTTCTTGATATTTTTATTTGGTTATAATAATAGTAGAATTTGCGTATTTTGGAAAAGCTATAAAAACATCATTAAATATTTTGCAACCTATATACTAACATGACAACCTTGCCTATGGACACGTCTTTTGACAAATGAATTATTTAAAAAATAAATAAATGATAAAAAAATAGGTTAAATCAAATGAAAATTTATTCAATTAAAATATGAATAATATTATTTATTGGTTTTAAATCAGTTGAAAGTGATAAGATGAAGGAATCATGCATAATCAAACACATAAATTTCTTATAACCATTTCAAACATCAAATTTATTGTGTATTAATGATTCTTATTTAAGAATTGACTTCTTAAACATTTAAAAGATTATCATAATTTTTTTAATTCATATATAATAATCAACATTTATTCTTGTAATAGAACTAAACATCTCCTCTCACAAACATAAATTTGTGTAAAATTAACAATAATTATAAAAAAAAAATCAATTAATTTTTTTTAATGTAATTGAAAGATTACACAAGAATGACAACAATTAAGGTTATAGTAAAAATCAATAATTTTGTAAAGATAATCCAATGACCATGAGTATTTGACTTTGTTCTTTCTCACATTCTAAACCCATTTAGAAGTTGACTTTTGAAATCTAGAAGTCCCAAGTTTATCAAGAACAAACTTTGTTTTGAAAGGTTATAATTTAAACTTAAATGATCTTTTCATGTTCCAACAAAAGATTTAGTAACTTATACCTCTGAAGTGCATACAAATGAAAATTGTTCAAAAGAAAACTTGCAACCGTTACTTTTGGGATATGATGAATTTGTGGTCATTTACAATTGAGTTTGCTTAGGAATATAATCTAAACATTATAGTAATTACAATAAAAATATCAATGGAATATTGGATAGAGTTATTAATCACATGAAAACTAAACATCTTAATGAAATACTATGTTTCTAAAAATCCATGATTCTACATTGGATTATAAATGGGTTCTTCTGACATTAATATTGTTTCATGAAGATAAAAATATCAATATTTTCTTATAGAAACATGTAACATAATGCAACTACCAAGTATTCAATGACAATATCACAAGGTGCTAAAATTTGATAAATGTAGATCAAATTCAATTTCGTTGAAGGCTCAAAAGATTCAAAGCAATATCATTAGAGTGTATGATAGTTTTCTCTATTGGCACAAGGATTGAAGTTTGGACAAAAAACTTAATATCATTATAAAAAATGATATATGAAAAAGTTCCAAAACATATATATGAAAATGCTTCATAATATTTTTGACAATTGAATCACATTTTCTTGAAGCTTTTAGATTTATCTTTTTTAAATCATAAACTATATTAAATGGATGAATAAAAGTGGATTATGCAATGCAATAAAGTTCATACCTTCGGATTCAAGCACACCATATACATGAGCTTCAATTTGAATTTACAAGATTAAGATTAGACTAATATTTTCAATGGATGCACAAGAGACGGTGATGACACGCATTGTTGAAGAAGGCTATACTCAATTGGTTCGAGGTATCCTCAAAGAATTTCTTGCACAACAACCAACAAAATCTACGGACTTTGGGCATGATGAGATAAAGCAATGTAGAGATGTAGGCAACATTTTAAACACTTTAAACGCCAATATAACACCACAACAAAGACTCTCACAATATTCTTGCAATGATAAAGCCACTAAATCAACCAACAATATATCAAAGTCTAATGATAGCAATGTTTGCGAGTGTCCATCCAAATGTAGAAGACAAATTCAACCCCAACTTCAGCCTACCCCACATCTAAAAAAATGTACAACAAACGATATTGTAACACCACAATGTAACCAATGTAAACAATATCAACAACAAAACCAATGTCAACCAAATAATAAAATGTCAACACATATGAAAGAAAGTAAGATAAACAATGTAACAAAGTGCAAGCAATATAAAGATTCAACAAATGTAAGCATTGCAAAGATTCAAGCTAATATTGTTTAAAATATTTAAGCTTACAATGTTTTTAATTTTGGCACAAAACAAAAACTTGAGAAAATTACAATATTACTATAAAAGAAATATTAGTAAATCTTACAAAAACAACTACATAAAAAATGCTTCATAATAATTTTTTATCAATTGAAACACCTTTTCTTTCAGCTTCTATAATTATCTTCTATAAGTTGTAAATTATATTGAATGGATGAATAATAGTTGATTATGCAATGCAGTAAGATTCATACCTTAGGATTCAAGCACACCATATAAATGAGCTTCATTTTAAATGATTAAGATTGAAATTAGAATAATATTTTCAATGGATGCCCAGGAGATGGCAATGATACAAACAGTGACACGAGTTGTTGAAGAATGTTATGCTCAAATGGTTAGAGGCATTCTCAAAGAATTTCTTGCACAACAACCAACAAAGTCTATGGGCTTTGGATATGATGAGATGAAGCAATGCAAAGCTGAAGGCAACGCTATAAACACCAACATAACACCACGACAAAGACTCTTAAGAAGTTCTTGCAATGATAAGGCCACAAAATCTACCAACAAAATACCAACATACCAAGTTGTTGAAGAATGTTATGCTCAAATGGTTAGAAACATCCTCAAAGAATTGCTTGCACAACAACCAATAAAATCTATGGACTTTGAACATGATGAGATGAAGCAATGCAAAGGTGAAAGCAACATATTATACACCAACATAACACCACAACAAAGTCTCTTAAGAAGTTCTTGCAACGATAAGGCCACAAAATCTACCAACAAAATACCAACATACCAAGTTGTTGAAGAATGTTATGCTCAAATGGTTAGAAGCATTCTCAAAGAACTTCTTACAAAACAACCAACAAAATCTATGGACTTTGGGCATGATGAGATGAAGCAATGCAAAGATGAAGGCAACACTTTGAAGACTTTAAACGCCAACATAACACCACAACAAAGACCCTTACAAAGTTCTTGCAATGATAAAGCCACAAAATCTAACAAAATTCCAACATACCAAGTTGTTGAAGAATGTTATGCTCAAATGGTTAGAAACATCCTCAAAGAAATTCTTGCACAACAACCAACAAAATGTAAGGACTTTGGGCATGATGAGATGAAGCAATGCAAAGATGAAGGCAACACTTCAAACACCAACATACCACTACACCAAAGACTCTCACAAAATTCTTGCATTGATAAAGCCACAAATTCAACCAACACTACACCAAAGTCTAATGATAGCAATGGATACAAGTGTCCACCCAAATGTAAAAGACAAACTCAACCCCAACTTCAACCTCCCCCACCTCCAAAAAAATATACAACAAACAATACACCACAATGTAACCAAAGTAAGCAACATCAACAACAAAACCAATGTCAACTACATATTAAAATATCAACAAATGCAAAAGAATGTAAGATAAGCAACGTAACAAAATGCAACCAATGTCAACAATGTAAGGAATGTCAACAAAACAACCAATGTCAACAACAGAACCAATGCCAACAATGTAAGGAATGTCAACAACAAAACAACCAATGTCAACAACAAAACAATCAATGTCAACAATACAAGGAATGCCAACAACTAAACAACCAATGTCAACAATGCAAGGAATGCCAACAACCAAACCGATGTCAACAATGTAAGAAGTCTCAACAACAAAACAACCCATGTCAACAATACAAGGAATGCCAACAATATAAGGGATGTCAAAAAAACAACCAATGCCAACAATACAAGGACAGTCAACAACAAAACCAATGTCAGCAGCAACATAAGCAATCTAAGCAGAATCAACAAGGAGAAGAATGCATCCAAAGTAAGCTAAGTAAGCAATATGGCCATAACAACCAAAGTAAACCAGGAAATCAACGCAAACAAAATGAACCACAACAATGCCACAGTAACCAAAGTACGTTCTGGTGGCAAGATTGGAATCCACAAAAGGAAGAAGGCTGCACAACAAACTCACAACCAGAAACTCCCCAAATGTGCCCACCACCTCTTCTAGAACGCTTCACAAGAGCTAAACTAGAGTGCACAACAGACTCACAACCAGAAACTCCCCCACTGTGCCCACCACCACCTCTTGTAGAACGCTACACAAGAGCTAAACTGGAGTGCAGACAACAATCCCCACTAAAATCCAAGCTACTCAAGCGGCCCCTCCCAACCAAGCCCTGCAAAGCGCAGGCCACTCTAGAGGCCGCCATGGAGAGCCTCATATGCCGCCACTGCCCAGACTTCAGGTGCAGAAGCCCTCAAAAAGTAGTCAACAACTGGCACCTGGGCACCTGCGGAGTAGGGCCTAAGTGTAGAAGATCTCCAAAACCATCAGAAACTCTAGACAATGCCAAACTTTACATGGAACAGGGGCATGCCATGAAGACCGCCACGGAAATGAAGCTGAAGAGGTGGACTACGGAGGATCTCCAAAAAGCAATCAGAAACATTGATGAGTATGAGGTGGAGTGAGGTGAGAGGAAAGGAAAGTCATGGAAAACATGAAAAATGGAAGGCACAGGTATGTTTGATATTCAGATAGAGATGAAGTGAAACTCTAGTCAAATTCATGTCCAAGATAATCCAGCTCTTAAAGTTTTGCTAGGTTTCATTAAAAACCATTACTGAGGAAAGAAGGCAACAGGAAAGAAAAGTCAGAGATGCAGAGATGTGCATGGAAACATGGAAGTCAGAGATGCAGAGATGGAAGTCAGGGATGTGGACGTAGAGAGGAGGTGAAAATTCTAGTCAATTTCATGTTTAAAAGAGGAAATTTTGCCGCTGACAAGCGCTACAATGAAGCTCTCAAGCGCTAAAAAGAGAAGGGATTATTTTTAAACTTGCCATGGCGTTTGGGGGCACATTCACGTTGGCAGTGTTTGCCTCGTCGATGAGCGCGAACAAAGTCCTCAGCGCGTCCTTTCTGTTCTCTTCTCTCAAATCAAACCTGCAAAACCGAACAGTGAATCCAAATCAAATCCTAAACCTACAAAGATAGAGAATGTTAACTCCAGCTAATATTTAAAAAGGGCAAGTAGAAACGTCTTATATGCATCCTAACTACTCCATGGCTTGCAAGGGAAATGCCTGCTTTCTATTGGTGTACAATTTGACCTCTTCCTACAAGTTTTGTAGTGACTCGTTTGAGGTTTGATGAGCTATGGCAACAGACACTTTGGAGCTGATTTGTAACCTATGAAACTTGACATCATAGTGAGTTACCCCATATTTGTAACCTGCTAATACCTACACAGGTAAAGAATATCTATTTGTAACATGTGACATTTGTGTGACATGATATATCATAGGGTTTAGGTTGTTTTGGAAGTACCTGTGAACATTGAGAAGTGGATGTAATCAATGTTCACACAGCCTTCCAAAACAACCTAAACCCGAAACCCTAAATCCACGTCAAATTGTGGCACTACCGAACATCAATAAAGGTGGAGAACATCAGTTTGTAATCTGTGAAGATAATCTGGCTTCCAATTCTCAAGGCTCACAGCCACTACCAAACCTAGAAGGCAGCAAACTTTACCTTTCACTGGTCCAACGACCAACCCTAGAAGGCAGTAACCTTTGCCTTTCACTAATCCAACCCCAAACCCTAGGAGGCAGCAAAGCTTTCCCTTTCACTCATCAAGCCCCAAAACCTAGAAAGCAGTAACCTTTACCTTTCACTGGTGATGGTGAGCTCGTCCTTGTTGGGGTTGTAGCGCTTGCCCACGATGAGCAGCAGGCGCCCCCTGGCGTGGCGCGTGAGTTGCAGCTCCTTCAAATACACCGCCAGCTTCACCTTGCGGTTGGCCGGATGCCACGCATCACCGCCGGGACCCAGCACCACGCGCGTCGTCCACCGAAGCACGGGCCCTTCGCCGGGCGGATCGATGTTCGGCGACGCCCCCTTCGCATACAAATCCTTAACTGCAAACAAAGTAGAAAAACCAGAGCACACTCAGCTGTAAGGAAGGGTACAGTCAGGCACTAAACAGGTGCAATATCATACATAAACCCTAAACCCAACCCTGGAGAATGAGTAATGTGAGACCATGGTCTGCTGAGAATCCTAATACTTTCATGAGAGACTTTGCAAATTCTAGACTGAGTGATAAACCTGCGAAGATGGAGGCTAAACCCTAAACCCTAAACCCCTAGTCTTGTGACCGCCTTGAAGAACGAGTGACGTAAGACCCTGGTCTGCTGAGAACCCTAACGCTTCTATGAGGGAATTTTGCAAATCCTAGACTGGACTGTAGAGCTTCAAAATGAACTTGAGAAGATGGAGCCAACCCCTGGTCTCCTAAGAATGCTAATACTTTCATGAGAAGATCTTGCAAATCCTGAACTGAAGTGTGGAGCTTCCAAGAATTGACCTGGGAAGATAGAGTCGAGGGTGGGGTGGCCCAACCACTTGTCGACGATTCCACGCGTGTTGTACAGGTGCGAGATGCCTTGCTCCAGCGGCACCATGTCCAGCTCGT
The DNA here is from genome assembly GCA_963971425.1 of Bryoerythrophyllum caledonicum. Lineage (NCBI taxonomy): Eukaryota > Viridiplantae > Streptophyta > Bryopsida > Pottiales > Pottiaceae > Bryoerythrophyllum > Bryoerythrophyllum caledonicum. The sequence goes on along the minus strand of OZ020525.1, from coordinate 8,229,123 downwards.
CCTCGAACGTTTTGTCGTACGTTCCGAAGCGCTCCCGGCGCCTCATCTTTTTCGGCCGCGGCGCCTTCTCGCCATCCTTCGCCGGCTCGCCTGTCAAAACAGAAAAAAACAGAGTCTTCAGTCACATGACAATCTGGTGAAATTCCGTAAATCCCACATTGCTCGGGATAAACCCATACTCAGCCCTTGAACGACTTGACCCTGACCCCTCGAACCCTGAACGAGGAAGAAACAACTTTGAAACCACCTCACAAAGTATCAGGATTCCCAGCCATTAAATGCCTTAACCCTTGAACCCGGAATTCAGCTATTGAATGGTAGACCCCTTAGATCCGAACCCTCGACAACAATTCACAGCAATCCAGTAGTATCCAATCCTCCGCATGGGTTAACCCCGGAACCCTAAAGCGGGAAGAAAACAAACAATTTGAGCAAAAGAGGGAGAGATCCAGCATCTTTCTACCACGCACCCTCAGAGGAGGTGCTGAAATTACACCCTAAACTCAGACATTAACCGGCACAACCCTTAAACCCTCAACTCAGCCAGGAAATGGATCAATCTTGAAACCCTAAACTGGGAAGAAAGAATTCAGCCACTAAATGGCTGAATCCTTAAACCCTAGAAGAACTTCAAAACATGAGGAGAAAATCCAAGGTTTGATCGTGAAACCCACCTTCCGAGGAGGTGCTGAAGTTGAGAGCACGGAAACAGGACGGTGCTCTCCGACCCACAACAGCTTGCTCCACCTGCTTGCTCCAGGCACAAGCCCACCACACCCTTTGCATGGTTCCCTTGGCCTCCCCAACACACTCAGCCCTCAAAAACCACCGATCACTCCTGTATCATAGATCTCATCAGCAAGGCCAACCATCTGGCCATCAAAACCATTCGGGAGTGCTACACGCACATAATCCCACACCAAAAAAAGCGGTAGAGATCTTCGTTTGAGAACCTTAGAATAGTCTAACCCTAATCGAAACTGATTTGGAGTTTGAGTCTGTAATTTGTGATACCCAAATGGTATTTGAGGCTGACATGCGGAGATGGTTGATTTAGTGCGCTAAACCCTAAACCTAGGTCTATGCCTCGTGAGTTCGTGATGTTTGATGTTTGTTGTGTGTGTGTTGGAGGCCAGTGAGGTAGTTAGGAAAAGTAGGTCTCATTGACCCTTCGTGATTTCGGTTACAGAGCTACAGAGTTTGTGAGACGTGGACCAACTGGGCATAGTTCTTACCGACTCCCTAACCACGGAATTTCCTTTCCTTGTGCAAATGTGGAGATCATGTTCACGAGCTTACAACTGAGGCTCTCAGTTTTGGTATAAGATTTAGGGTTCAGGTTTTCAGGTTTTAGGGTTTAGGGTACCAGTGTTTGTGAGTGGACATAGAGCATCTTCATTGGGAAGCGGAATTTCTATCGTCGTGCAGATTCAGGAGCTACGAATTCAAGCTCTCGGTTCAGGTTTTAGGGTTAAATTTGATGTTTAGGGTTTAGGGCCAAAATGGAGGATTCGTTGGTGTACGAGGAGGACGGGCTGCGCATCAAAGGTGAGCCTGGGAGCGCCACCACCCCGTCCAAGAAGCACCGCATCTTCGACGACAAGATGCGCAATCAGTGCTGGCAGAAGGCGGACGTGGTGCCGGGGCGCCACCCGGAGCGCTGGCGCAAGGACGTCGCGGGGAACGTCGTGTGCCGCCGCCTCACGCGCTGCGAGGGCTGCATGTGCTACGAGTACGACCACATCCGCCCCTTCTCCAAAGGTCTCTCCAATGCCCCTCCTCTGGTGCCTCTCAATCCCCAATTCTCTCATGTGTCGCGCCAGTGTTTAGGGTTTAAGGTTAAGCAGGGTTAAGGGATAGGGTTAAAGGGTTTTGCTCTTGTCATGAGAAAAATTTATGTGTGTGATTTTAGGTGGGAAGACGGAGGTGAGTAATTGCCAAATCTTGCAGTCTCGCGTCAACAGATTGAAGAGCAACCGAAGTGACTTGGCCAGCGACGACCTCAAACAATTCTCCTGCAACCTCCAGTTCACTGGTGAGTTAAATCAAAAGCTGACCTGCCTTCATTAACCCCTTTTACATCCCACCTTCTTCAAGTTCCACTCATTCTAGCTTTGTTGTCATGTGTGAGTGGAGTTATGGATTCTGGTTCTGGAAGAAAAAATGGATGTCGGAGCTTAGGTCAACAATCCTAAACCCTTGACCGACGCAATATATATGTGGCATTTGCTACCAAACAAATGCTCCAATGTAGGCACCTAACTAACTAGGTTGAGGGTTTAGGGTTTCTTTTTCGTTCATTGTTTGCCCTGGTAATGTTGCATTGAGTCTTTTGGTGGCAGACAAGGAGCTGGATGTGACGGGTCGTCTAGGTTTAGGGTTTCTTTCTTGTTCTCTCCTATTCATCATTTGCCCTGGTGGAAATTGTGGTTTGGTGGCAGATAAGGAGCTGGATGTGATCGAAATGGGGGTGTATGGGAACGTGATCAGACCAGGATTGCAATGCAAATGCAAGAGCGTGGCGGAAACGCTGGGAGTTGTTCTGTACAAGCAGAAAGGACCGGAGGCCATGTCATGTGAGCTCCCTTACAAAACCTCATGAAATCAATCAGACATCTATTCCCAACATTCTATGGAACTCAGTCTTTGATTAGACGGAGCTGATCGTCACATCTTAGCATAAATAACATGCTCCAGTCTTCTTGTATACCCGTGTTTGCTCGATAATCTCACGTACCACATTTGCAACTTGTGTTTCTTCCTCAACAACAATATGTTTTTCTACTACTTCCTCTCCACCAGTTTTACTTCCATTCGTGAATCTTGCAGTTTGTCTTTCATTTGAGAATCCAAATTCAAATAAAAGAAAGCTAAGGGTCTGTTTGCACTTGGAGGTTTGGAGGTTTATACATCCATGCAAACTCCCTGTATCTAGAGAAACCAGATAAAATGAATTGATTTCACACTAGAGAATAGAAAATAGTTCCATCCATTGACAAGTACACTAAACATCGCATTTAGTGTAGTCACACAAATAGTGTAATTACCCTACCACACTGTTTGCGAACTTGTTCACAACTACACTAAAGATGATATTTAGTGTTTAGGGACTATTAGTGTAGTTACCCCTATGACCTGACTTTCACTAAATGTCAATTTGTTTACATTTAGTGTTTAATGTCAAAAAATCAGTCTAACAAAATTGCTCATAACTTTTGCATCACGACGAATTAGAAGATGTACCGTATACCGATGGAATCTCCTTGAAAAAACACATAAGCTGGTTACCTCACTCGATAGAATTGGTGCGAAATTGATAAAGATATGCCTCCTCAAACTTTCAACCAAAACTCAAGAAATCTGCCCAAAAATATTCACTATAACTTTTTATTGAAGACGAATTTGAAGATGGGTAAGATGCCATTGGAAGCGTTTTTTCAAATCAGTTTAGATAGGCACCGGAAACTCTCAAATTGGACAAAAACTGCCCCCGAAATCATCATTTGAAAATCCAACCTTAAAAAACTCAGCCCAACATGGAAGGTTTGCTTTTGACATGTGGCGAGATTTGGGTGACTTGCAATGAAATGTGGCATATGACATTGTTACATAACCAACACTAAATGTCAATATGTTAAAATGTAATAAGGGCAAAAGTTACAGAAATTGACAATTAGTGTTTAAATTGACATTTAATGTTGTTACATTAGTAGGGTAATTGACATTTAGCGTTCAAGTTCGTAATTAGTGTTGCGAACACTAAATATCATCTTTAGTATAGTGTTAGCGGCCAACATCATTAATGATGCCTCCACCAACCGCCTACTAGCCGTCAAGTATTTATTCTCTATGTTGACTATTCTTGTTTTCTCTATGGTGACTATTCTTATTGAATTTACATCACCAAAATCTAGAAATGCCCATAACTTACTCATATTTTCTTCAAATTAAACATATGACATGTTTTTTGAAATCTACAGAAAATGCAAATGACAAAAAACATCTCATGACTGTAATTCCGATCCTTTTTGAGTGACTTATGCTACTTTGAATAGTGCTGATTTTATTCACTGCGGCAAGATTTTTCATACACTAATTGTGCACAAGTAAAAACAAAAGCACCCATTTTTACTGCAATCTACATGTAGTGTAATGTTTCACATTTAGTATAATGTTGTGTCGTTACACTAATTGTAATTCTTCCTTTTAGTGTAAGAGTTCGTATTTAGTGTAGACGACACTAAATGCGATGTTTAGTGTAGTCAAGGTTTACAACAATAGAAAACCGTGTTTACGCACCAAGCCACTTTACAAATAGCTACAGTGCCACTTTATGCATACTTTCCATACCTTTGTCATTATTGCAATGACTTGTAGATATTAAAGGTACACATGTTCAATTTTAAAAGAATTGTGAAGTACTAAGCAATTGCACAAATGTTTCCTACCTCCAATCTACCTCCAAACTACCTCCACAATCCTTGTCATGATTTCATCCACCACGTAGGATGCCATGTCATGTATCTCCTTACCTCCAAACTACCTCCACAATCCTTGTCATGATTTCATTCACCACGTAGGATGCCATGTCATGTATTTCCTTACGACTATTTCTGGTGCGAATGCATCAATTCCTACCTCCATCCCATCGACCTAAACAACAATTTACACCTCTAGGTGCAAACAGACCCTGAGGTGATTGTGTAGGACCCTTAGAATTTGCAAGGCTATGCCACCATCTTTGGTTGAATGATGATAGTTTGTTAGTTACCTTCAACAAGCTACAATAATTTTGAATAAATCAATAGACTTCAGAAAACCAAGGATAATTGAACGAATTTACTAAATTAATGAAGCTAATAAAATTCCGACAAACTAGTAGTAGGTTAATAAAGAGAAACGGTGCCAAAAATATCATAATACATACATGTGCTATGGAATATATGTATGCTTGCCTTAGAAGTAAAGGAGTTCAAAGAAGCTCCAAAATAATATGCTCCAATAAAATGATTGAGCTCCAAAATAAATGTAAAGCACTAGTCTACAATTCTAATAAAAGTTTAATATACTCCAAAAGTCCAAAGGTCCAAATAAACCGTTAGTTAGCAATGAAACAATGCTTCTCAAACAACCTTCAAAGCACCTTAGTTTTTATACACTTTATGTATGAAGAAGCAAAGTAACCAATAGACACGCTGTTCACACTAGCCCCCTCTTCAAGACCAAAGTTTTAAAAGTAATGTAAATAAATAAATAAATAAAAAGAGAAGAGAGAGTGGCATTCCATACGGTTCCTAATGAAATCATGCACATTAATAAGGTTTTCATTGAAATTTTAAGTAATTTATATTTTGACACACTTCCAATATTGAAATAAAGGAATGAAGAGATATGCGAGCAATATAATTCTTTAGTGCCAAGGAGGCCCAATCAGGGTCTCCAAGCATTATTTTGGGAGAATATATGTGAATCGATCCACTTTTGGACTCTGGCTATTTCAAAACGGAGGTGCGTCTCAAAATTTAGGATCACATGCAACTCTCAAATGTCAAATCTCACCACTACAGCTCCCACAAAAGTCATTTCCATGAAATAGTGTTGCGGTGATATATATCCAATGTGTATATGATGTTTTGCTTATTCTATCACAGTCATAGAATCTCCTCGGTCTCCTTTGTCATGCTCGGCACTAAAGGGATAAAGTGCTTGCAATCTCCTCTTGGCAAGCTTTTTGGAAATATCCACACAATAATGACGACAAGGATTTTTTATTTACTACATAGGAAAGATCCATCTTCCAAAAATATAATAGGGACAACCTTTCATAGAAACAAGCTCTAAAGGTCGCTTTGCATTGTAGTGGAGAAGGCCACTAGTCAAGAATTTAAGGAGAATTTTGGAATGTGGTTGGCAAAAAGTGAGACTTCAAGCACACGCACATGCAACCAGACAAAGCTTCCATTTGGACCCCAACATCAATGGTGGCCCCACCTTACACAAATTTTTATTTTCTGTCATTTTTAAGTTATACCTTGGGAACATTAGGGAACGACCATGACCACTTGAGAACACACTTGGAAACGCACCTAGGAATACATAAGGACAATGTAGGAACTCACTACAAACGGATAAGTTATACATGTGGTAAAAATAGTAAAGCTGAAGGAGGGTTAACCAGCTCAGGGCGAACTAACCTCCTCGTTGGGGCAAGCCAGAATGAAGGAGCCAACCTGCCCTTGCACCATGTTCATCCGTCGGCCTGTTGGTCCAGCCTCGACTCAACTCCGGCTCTTCCCCGCCACCCGTGCCGTACTGCAACCCGCCCCATGAGTACCCCGTCTCCGCCCCATTTGTCCCGAAACGTGGAAGTACTCCTCCCCTCAGTGAACGTTTGTCCTACCAAACGACCATGTGCCGCCAATTTTTTTTTGTTTAATCAAGATTTTTTATTTGTTTGGAATCCGTTTCAAGCACTATTAATGAAGCAGTATTAATGAGTATATTGCTAACCCTAAGCACTCGCGAGAGATGCGACATAGGGCCGAATGCCAATGGTCACAGGTTATCATGGTTGTTGAGTCAGTTTATCATAGTTGTTGAGCTGTACACTTGCTAGCCAAAGATAAAAATCATTAGGAAAATTTTCATTAGAACTAACCCACCAAAAACTGTCAACATGAATCGCCTTCTCATAATCTAGTAACCTTGGATGAACAAGCATTAAACCAAGCCATGCCAACGTGATAATACTTGCTAACAGATTAGATTCAAGGTTAGATATCTTGCTTACACACCTGATAACAATATTGATATCTATGAACTATATTAACCTCTAAGGTACCATGATAGTTTCACACCAAAAACACTTCAAAATTGTTGGATCCTAGTGCAATGAATGAAAAAGGATACAAGAACTTTTATTTCTAGTTTTGACTGTAGGATCTCAAATAAGACTTATTAAGTAACATACTCACAAACTTTTGTTAACTTTGACCGCACGGATTGAAAGATTATAGTGTTTGAAGGCCAGCAAATGGGTCATTTTCTTCGTTGCGTTTAGTGGATGAGCAGACTTTGACTGCACTTGGTGTCAAATTTTGCACTACACAAGGTCTAAATCCATTTCCATCTTGTTAATCATGATGTTAGTGTCTTATACGTCATTTTTAGAGGCAGAGGAGGGGTGTAGCATATTCAAAACAAGTGTGTAAGAGTGGAGGTTCAAAATTTGCCAATTCACGTTTTAATATTTTGTGAACTTAATATGTTTTAGACTGATAGTCTGAATGGTCAATAAGAAGATTTACACTACATCTTGTTGTGGAAAAAATAAAAAGTAAAAAATATGATGATCTCTTAGTTTTATGTGGAAAGAAGAAGTTTTTTTGGTACCTTGCCTGACAATGTGTGACAATGTGTGAAAATATTTGACTTGGGTTAATATGCTATTTTTCACTAAAGACAAGATTTTTTTTTGACAATATGGAGGGAAAAAATATTACTTGCAAGTATTGAAAATCTCACATGCAATAGAGTGTCCTAGCAAAAGTTTTTGGAGGTGCCTAAACTTCCCAATTTCTTCATTTTAAATTCAAAACCCTATAACTTTTCAATAAATGTCGGATTTAGAAAAAAAAATTGTTCTCCCACTGAGGTCTTAGTAATGTCCTTCTATAGTAAAAATTCCAAAGTGGAATGTTGGAAATTGACAGCATAGGAATCTGACCGAACTTTCAAAAAGCCCATTTTTGACACTTGATCCTTCAGGGGTTAATAGATGTTGACACACGCTTGCTAAAATATGTGATGATTATTCCAATGAGTCTATGTTTTCTGTCTGCTTGCAAATATCTAAGATACTTGTTAATGAAACTGTTGTCTTTTTGTCGCCAGGGTTAACGTGTCTGCATGGTGACGTGCAGGCATTTAGTCTCTTAGATGATTAAGTATATACAGTGACTGACAAAACCAATCAATTATTGGGTAATCACAACTTTTATTGTCATTAATTGCATATTGACAAGTGGCATGCTCTAGTTCAAAAGCTAGCACCTTCTATTTCAAGCTGAGATTCTTAATATCTAATTGTACATATGGCAATGCATTTGTGTGGACAAATAGATGGCTAGTGGTCATCTCTCTTATTGGATCACTTTCGACAACCCATAAAATGCAAAAACTTATGAATTGATGTGCACAAATTTGTGAGAAAGCTTCCACTAGCACTTGTAGAACTTTGATTTTTCTAATCTTTGATAGTTGTGTCCACAATTATCGCAACTGTATAGGCCTTCTTCTTTAGTGTTTTAAGATGCCCAAAGCAGTATCTTGACAGACTCAAGATAAAGTAGTTTTGATGCTCTGCAGAGGATGTTCACGCAAGAAGATAGCAAATACTTTGCATGTGAGTGTAGGAAGTGTCCATAACCTTCTTTAGGTACATGTTTCCCATGAGACTGGTTGTGTGGAGGTAGACCTCGAAAGTTGTAAAAGCAACAAAAAAGAGGTGGACAAAGAATTGAGAGATCATCTTTTATATGTTGGCAAAATTGATCAAATGCCTAGGTGTACTTTGGATTTTTCTCAGTCTTTCTAGAATTCTAATTTGAAGACGTTTTTCCTCTAATATGTACTATATATTGCACAATATGTTGATTAAAATAACCAATTCCAATTTCATGTGTTTATTTTTTGTCCAAAAAGGATTAAATGAAGTGTTTGCAAATGTTTGATCAATTTTGATAGTCACTGTAATTCAACTAGCCCATAAGTTATACGGAATGCCAAAAGGACCATAGATTGACATTAATTGGTACCCTGGGGAAGTTCTTTAAACCTCGGATAATATTTCCTATACCCTGATATAATATTTCCTATACCCTGATATAATATTTCCTATACCCTGATATAATATTTCCTATACCCTGATATAATATTTCCTATACCCTGATATAATATTCCCTATACCCTAAGGAGGATGTTAGGTACCCCGCAAAGATTCCCTACCCGGGGCACACCAGAAAGGTAGTTTTTTTGACCGGGTATCATCATGTATATATACAAGAATGGTAGTCTTTTGGACCAATTTTTTTCTTCCTACGCGATGATCCATCTTGACCGCTTCTGCTGCTTCATTGTGTCTGTTGGATTTTGTGTGCATTGGGGTTGCTAGGGTTTGATATGGAGCTTCGAAAATTGAAGTCGTCCATTTCCGTTGTATTGCACATCTTCTGAAGAATTGGAGAAGAACGGCCAAGTCATAGGAAATGCTCAAAAGAAGAGGAGGTGAATCTTCTCATAACTGTTGTTTTATTCTCGATGAATATTGGATTGTTGAGCCGAACATTGTTGTAAGGGGCAAACATTTGTGCTGTCTCATCGTGTTTGTCCTATTTTGTGTGTTGTTCATTTACAGCTTGTAGGTGTAAATTGGAGTTGCTAGGGTTTGATTTGGAGCTTGTAAAATTGGAGTCGTCCATTTCCACTTTGTTGCACACCTTCTAATGAAATGGAGAGGAAGCAGCAAAGTTCACAGGAAATGCTCAAAAGAAAGGGAAGGTGAGTCTTCTCATAACTCTTGTTTTATTCTCAATGCCAATTGGATTGCCGAGCTAAACATTGTTGTAAGGTGCAAAAAATCGCATACACATTCTTAACGTCAATTTTTTATTGCTTAGGCTTTCTTTTTAATTTGGTGCAATATATTTGTTTAGTTTGTTGTGGATATTCAATGGTAGCAACTTATGCTTGAGCAAGCCAAGAAACTGGTAGAGGAATTGAGAAAATAGATTTCAAAAGCAGATACATTTTTAGAAGTGGAGGATTTGATGCAGGTGCATTGGAGGTTCTGAACTTCTATAGTTGTTGGGTAGTTGTATGTATTGCTACAGTTTTGCTATGCAACATTGACTTAGATAATTGCTTGCTGCTGCTAAATTGCTGATGTTGCTTTCAGGTCGATCCTCCTGGAGGTAAGTCAAGTGACTAATTTCTTGGATAAGTTGATGATTTATTGGATATGTGAATAATTTGTTGATCATCAGGCATGTCTACTTCAGTAGTCCTACTGTGCTAATACCTGTTGTATTTTTCACTTATGGTTCATGTTACTTGTAAATCTTAAATTACATTCTACTTTCTTGCTTAGGTTTACATAGTATTTGCAATTATCAACCACATGGAGCAGCCAGTAGATTTAGTGATTTATGTTCAGAGTATGTTAAGCAAAAGAGTTCTACTTAAAAGCATTGCTACGGCCTTGAATATGATAGATCCAAGGAGGTTGAAGAGGCTCATGAAGAAAGCATTAGATAGGGATTTTAGAGTGTTTGATTAGTTCACAATCGAAGAGCTCTCCAACAAAATTCAAGCTCTCCTTCCCTTTCACGAGTATGGAGCAATTGGGGTATTCTCCATGTGAAAGCATCCTTAGCACGTTTACATGTGAGGCCTTTGAGAAGGAACATTGCAAAAGCATTGCAAGTACTATCAGGTATGTTTTTGCTTTACTACTATTGTTAGTTGAATTCAAGTTGATATTGGTTACATTTATTTATTCTTCACATCTATCCTTGTGTCAAGTATAAAAACTTACCTGCTAGTATACCCTACTTGGTAAGAATCTTGCTTGACGTGCATAGCATCTTATGTAGGGTATAGGAAATTTTATTCAAGATGTAGAAAATCTTATCCAAGGTCTAGGAAATTTTTATCGAGGATATAGAGAATCATATCCATGGTATATTGAATCTTACATAGGATATAATGAATTGTCGTGCACAACCGCATCGTGCCAAGATAACATCGTGCTAATCAGGTGAGAACGCACAGTCAGAGACAACTCGAGAGTAACGGTGACATAACCACCACTGTTACCTCTATAAAACAACAAAACAATACACACTACACACTATCAGCAATCCAGACTTGGGGAAAAAAAATAATTGACCCATAACCTCGTACACCAAGAAGTAGTAAGCGGTCTCCAGGTACCCCTTTACTCGCCCCCTTCGCCCGTGCTGAAGCCCCTTTTACACCGGCGAACCACACAGTTTATATGTAAACTGAATGATAACTGTGAATGAAAACCTCTCAGAACCATAGAACCACTGTAATCCACATGAAAAGACGCTAAAAGACTTAACAAACAAAGGGTAGGCCGGGTGCAAGTAGAGCCCCATCATTAGTCGCCTCTAACATATTTTTAATGCTAGACTTTGTCCACTCAGACCCTCAACGTGCTAAATACTCAGGACAAGACCATTGATCCACTGATACTTCCAATAGAGGTGGAGTTAAGCATTCTAAATGCCACCCCGTAGAATATAAATCACAAATAACCATAGTGGCTGCCCTTTTGGCACTACCACACAACCGACAACGTAATCCAGCAGAGATGTGAGAGAGACCAAGGTAACCTGTCCCATCAATGTGTGGTAAGTGGCAAGGTGCACAATTACGTGTGTGATCCTTCCACTTCTTGCCATCACGACCCTCAAACACTAACACTCCTGAGTCCTTCACCTCACGAACTCTCAAGATTACCTTTCCAGCTGTCACATCCAAGGTGGTGGACGTTGCTTGCTACAAATACACATAATCTCCAGGCGTAAAACGCCGCACCTGCGGTCGATAACCACCTTCCCGTATTGTAGCATAGCGCAATGTATCTCGATGTTGAGCAATGGAGAGGTTCTCCAATGCCATAGGCATGACCCTTTTGAACAGCTCTGCACGTTGCTCACACACTTGAGCCCACGTGTCTGGATTGTCCATGTTAGCCAACACGGTGTCAGCATCTGCTTATATGGCCTTCGGTAAAACCGGGTGCCTTCCAAACAATAGATAGTAAGGTGAAAAAGACGCCAAGGATGCCTATTTGCTGAACCGATAGCCTATTGCTATCCATGGTAGCTGTAAATCCCAATCTTGGTGATGTCCTTTCTTCAAGCTGTACTTCCGGAGCCCCCTCTTGACGGTTTGCACCATGCGTTCCGCCAATCCATCTGCTTCGGGATGATCCCTCGAAGTAGTGCGATGATCAATCATCGCTTGCTCACACAACGTTTGAAACTCACCCAAGAATTCTCTACCTTGGTCTGTGAGTACCTCTGCTGGAGCTCCAAAGCGACTCAAAACACGGTCAAGAAATAAATAAACGGCCCCCTCACTGAATTTATCAGACAATGCCACTAATTCTATTCATTTCGAGAAATGCTCGATGATTACCAACACATACTTGTTGTGTCGAGGTGTCACTGGCAGTGGATCTACAAAATCCAAGCTCCATCTATATCCTAAGCCCATAATTGGCAAAGGTTGTAACTGAGGCATTGGAGCGTTAAAAGACGCTCGTACCCGGTCACACACACCATACACCGGGCCACCATAGCCTGCACTTCGGATTGCATTCCACGCCACCAATAGTGAATCTGAAGTAGACTATAAGTCCTCCGCACTCCAAAGTGTCCAGAGTCCTCATGTGTGTCCTTAATCAGTTTCACTCTTTCTATTGGAGCTGGTACTACCTTCTTAGTACCATCTGGCCACAATCTCACAAGATGAGTTCTCTCCCACACAAACCTCTTAGCTCGTTGTAGAACCCTATCTCTTTCTTTATAAGACCATGAAGCCACTACTTCTCCATCCTTCAAAAACTGCATCACATTCGTGTCTTCGTGGATATCTCTGGCGCCCCCGGACTCTTCACCTCCATCCTCATTTACTGTCGCCACAGTAGCTTCCCCGGTGGTGTCTCCATGCATTGCCAATATCCCCAGAAAACCCGAACAATGCCACCCTAGCAACGGGTCGGTTTCACCCTCAGTATGCCACCTAGCATCTGTAGCATCCTCTTGGTTTGGAATTGGATTGCGGCTAAGGCCATCTGCATCCATATTAACCAAACCTGCCCTATGAACCACCTTGAAGTCATACTCCATCAACATCAAGGCCCACCGTGCCAATTTTCCTGTCAATTAATCAGACTCCATCAACGATTTCAACGGTTGATGATCTGTAACTATTAGGAGTTCGTTACCATAAAGATAACACCAGAAATGAGCAATTTGCCCATATCGCAGCCAAACATTCCCCCTCATACGAGATATACTAAGTCTCAAAATTGTTGTTGGACCGGCTGGCATACGCAATCACAAATTCCTTGCCATCATCATCCATTTGCGTCAATACTGCACCAATCCCCAACGAGCTCCAATATGTATGTAACTGGTACGTCCTTCCTGCTATAGGCCTCCGAAGTATTGGTGCTGATACCAAACGGTCTTTCAATTGTTGAAAGGCCGCCTCTTGATCATCTCCCGAGATCCAAGGTTGATCATTCCTTGTCAACATGGTTAATGGCTTGGCAATAGCACTGAAAGTTTTGACAAACTTTCTATAATAGTTACATGACCTCAGAAATGCTCTCAACCTACTAACATCTCGTGGTCTAGGAATAGACATCACTACTTCCACTTTGCTAGCTACCACACCTAATCCACTTGGATAAACCATGTGGCCTAAATACTCAATGCGATCAAAGTAGAATTTGCACTTACCAGGGTGCAACTTTAATCCATGAAGCCTCAATCTTGCAAAAACCTCTATCAAGTGTAGTCTATGTTGTTTTCGATTCCTGCTAAAGACAATGATATCATCGATATAGCATCTCACGAAATCCAACCCCGAGAATACTCTGTCCATAACCCTCTGAAATTCTGCTAGAGCATTCTTCAATCCAAACGGTAGAAACTTCCATTTGTTAGGTTCGATGCATTGGAGGGTTTGTGGAGGTTGGTTTACGCGTTGTGAACCAACTAGGAGGTTAAATGGCCCAAGGAAACCCTAGATGCTAGCTTTAGTTGTTAATTAGAGTTAGTATTAGTGTTATTTGACTTTTAGGGCCTTGGTGGTGTCTTTTGACACCTCATTTGGGACTTGGAGTCCAAATGACCTCCACGTGTAGTGTGGGGAGACTCATCTTTCTCAAGTTGAGTCTCCCACGTGATGGAGTGAGAGAGTGTGTGCTTGGGTGCACTTCTTAAACTTCATTGTTATTATGCAACCATTCTTTAAGAATGGCATTGGCTTGACTATGTGTAGTTTATGAGTATTTTCTACTTGTTTATTACTTGAGAAAGATCATCACTAGTGATATGAGTGTATTCCTAGTGATTTTGTGACACTCAGAACCGTCAAAATGTTGTGTTTAGGGTGTTTTTGAGCAATGTTTTAGTGCTGAATTTTTGTTGCAAAACCTCAAGTGTGCTTAGCTAAGTGGATGAAATCCATTGGATAAGGTTAGAAAGGAGTGGCGGAGGATGGCCATGTGCCAACCAGCATAGATGAAACCCCGTTGACTTGGAGATTCATCCGTAGTTGGTGGATGAAACAAGATCCGCTTTGGGCGGACTGTTGACGTTGGAGCTGCGAAGGCTGCGTGCTGAGGGCTCTGGACGTTGACTGTGAAGGTTGGAGGTCGTGAGGTCGAGAGCTGGGAGCTCACAGCGAAGGACGTAGCGATGGGAGCAGCAACAGCGCGCCCTTTGTGTTTGAACAGGCCGTAGACGGGAGTTTAGAGCAGGTTGTTGAGCGAGTTTATGGGATACACTCCGTGTCTCGTGGACGCGCGCGCGGGGTCTGGTACATCATGGCCCGGTGACTCCAGATCGGCCAGGGAACATGCTGTGGCGCTGGTGCCCCGTTTACAAGACCAGAGTTGGTGGAGTAATTGGGTGTTTGTGAAAAGGATTTTCTCTTCAGTCGTACAGGTAGTAGCAGCGTGTGGTCTTTTCTTCTCGGGCAGCAGTTAGCACGTCCAACTGATGCGCTAGCTTGCTCATCGTGATCGGCGTCTAGAGTTGCACCGGAGTGTATAGCGTTTGCAGAAGCGTTCTGAAATTAGTTCAATAGAGTGGGTGCTTTCGCTCGTGGTCTGAACTTGATCCTGGGGACCACGTCTTTCTTTGGTGTGAGGTGGACCAGATCAGCTCGAGAACGTGGGGCGAGGCGTGGGTACCGAATGCCGTGAGCGTGGGGGGTGGCGATAGGGGCCTGCTTTGGAGTCCAATCAACTGGGTACCATTGACGACGCACGTTTGAGTTGTGGTGAAGGGGACTGAGTTTGTGGGGCGTTCGCGGCGGTGCTGGTGCTGTTGCACAAACGCAACTGCAAGACGGCTGCTTTAGCCTCAAAGTGATGCGGTCATACAAAGGCGCTTAACTTCAGAGTCATGATGGGATCTGGTGTAGTAGCCTTGAGGGCGGGAGTTGTGGTGGAGATTGTGTTCCTGCGGAATTTGTGGTGATTCCTGTGCACAGACAGCCATGGGAGTGTGCACGGACAGAACGCTGGAGTGTGCACAGACAGTACGCAGAGAGTTGAGACGGTTTAACGTGGGACATTGAGGAGTTGTGTCAGGACTGTGTGGTGTGGAGAGAGGTTCAGAGTACACTTCGTGTCTGTTCGGAGGATCGAAGGTGCGGTGTGCACACAGACACGATACAGACTGCCTGCGAAGTAACCCTACCCGGACCCTGTTGCATACGCCCGGCTGCTGCTTACTGCATCCCGGCTGGACTCATACCCTCGTAGTAGTTGATATCCGCCTGGTCCTGATATCCGCTGATCCATGATACCCTGCAGTACTACTCATACCCGGCTTTAGCGAGCTTATACCCGTACAACTGGTTTGAGACCCTCATACTTGATTGGTACCCGGTTCTTATACCCGTACCCGGTACTTATACTAGTACCCGGCAGTGAGAGGGTATCCGGTAGTGCGAGTGACATCCGGGAGTGTGACCAAGAATCGCCAGTGAGGCTGATACCCGCTTTTTGCCTTATACCCGCTCTGCCCGTTGATACCCGGATAGACTACTGGAACCCGGATGCATTACTGATACCTGGATGTACTACTGATACCCGACAATGCTACTAATACCCGGACGATTCTAGGGGTATCTGGTCTTGAGGGTTGATAACCGGGACATGGGATTTATATCCGGTAGTTGGTGCATATCCGGGCCGTGAGGTTTATACCCGGTTGTGAGGTTTTACCCGGTTCTGTTGATGCATTGGTTAGCAGTTGATACCCTGAGTACAAGTGGTACTCCTCGCTTGTGATTGATATTCGGTGTTGGTACTAGAATTCCTGAATTGTACGATACCCGAGCTGGTCAGTGATACCCAAGTGATGGTTGGAGATCCTATTTTTGGATATACCCGGCCCCTTGATTGTTGACCGGCTGTGGGGTTGATGACCTGCAGTCGGATTGAAAATCGGCAGTCGGGTTGATGACCGGCTATGGAGGTTGGTAACCGAGATTGGGATTGATAACCAGTAATAACACCCGCCTGGTTGCATGTACATGGTTTTATGGTATATGCTCAGATTTGCGCACGACACCCGCACTGGGACCGTATGTATGGTTGCCATACTCGTATGAAATTAGGAAGGGCTTGCATGTGAGGTCATGTGAGGATCAAGGTTTATTATGTGGGGTGATTGCATACACAGCGCCTGATAGGGAGCAAAGTGGACGCTTGGAAGCTTGCGGGAACTCTATGAATATGGTTTGAGAATTTCAAGGATATTTAAGACTTGAGTTATGGACCATGGAGGGAAGAGGTAAGTCTAAGAAACCTCAGAGGACTAGTGGGCCGAAGGTGGAAATTGATGGCCAAGTGTTGGACACCTTGATCGATTGTTTGCAAAGCCTACGAGTGAAAGGTTCCCCAGCCACAGCAAGTGGTAGCCACGGAGACTTTGAGCTTTCATCCACAGCCAAATCTCGCACAGGGCCCCAGAATTTGCGTAAACCAGGCACGAAGGTGTTGAGTGCGGAATCAATAAAGTATTGGACTTCACTAGGTGGGGTGCAGAAGATCCGCTCACTTCGGATGAAGGAGGGAATTCCAGCACCTCTGTACCGCGCTCGTGGGCAAGTGAGGGTTGAAGACTTGGTAACTGGAGGTAAGGCCGCGGTTCTTCAAAATTTTGGATCCAAATATGGTGTAGAGGTCGAGGACTTCTCTTTAGGCATATAGTTACCTACCTTCTCCCTCATTTTCACCGAGTTCGAGAGCGAAGGATTTTTATTCCACACTACCTGGCAGTGGGAGCTTAATACGTGGCAAGAGCGTGCCTCAAGTGTGTGGGATACTCTTACCTTAGAGTTATTGGACTGGGAAGTCACACCTACGATTTATGCTCCAGAGATGAGAGGAATCCATGAAGCCTAGCGATTGTTCGAGTACACCACCCAAGTAGCAATCTGGGTAATTGGAAGAGTCCCGGGTTTACACGGAGAAACACCTCTTTTTCAGTAGATGCTAGTGAGAGGGTGTTGACAGAAAATCGTGGTCCACTAGAAGTGACAGAGGAGAGTGCTTTGCCACAGGTGGAAGAGGAAGAATTTCTTGAAAGCCCGCAAGTGAGTGTTCAGATCCCAGTTTTACCCACAAAGCCCTACCAATCATATTTTCATTGGGAAGGAATGGCTTCACCATATGGAGGTGAAGAAAGAGGGATACGAAGGTTTTCGGGTGCCACGGGCACCATCGAAGTCGATGGCTTCAAGAGGGAGTTCACCATGTGGTGTGAACTCCAGAAGTCACGTAACCCCAACTTCAATCCGTACATGGTGTGGAAAGCTTTATTTGGGTGTCTAGAGGGAGCGCCACTGGTGGACAACGGAGAGTTCGAGGCGGCTCATTTCACCAGAATCATGGCCTGGAGAGACTTCTACGCACCGAGCTACGGGGACGTGTTCGGTGGAGCACTGAGAGTGACACCCCCACTCTTGTCCAAGGAAAAGATGGAGGAAGGTACGAGCACAATGGAGGATGTAGAGCAGCCAGAGGTCTTGGTAAATCATCCACCTCCATTCAATCCCACCGTGGGATTTTTCGTGCAACTCCATAGAGACTACCAAGGATAGAGGGCGGATAAGATCAAGGCCCTTCGTTCCTTCACACGTGGAGGTGACGAGTCTTTGAGAGAGGCTCATGCGAGATTAAGGAGACTAATCTCAGCCACTCACGGAGTTACAGAACAACAGACAGTGCAACATTGGTATAGTATCCTGGATAAGGAGTTGAAGACCTTGGTTCGCAATGAGGCGTTGCGATTGGGAGTACCCACGACACTACGGTTTGTTTTTGAGATTTCGGAGCGGATTGAGATACATTTACTAGAAGAGAAGGCAACCATGGGCTTTTTCAAACGTGAAGAGAAGGTCCCAGAGAAGGTTAAGGTGGCCAAGGTGGCCATTCCTTCGTATATTGTAGAGTCTGGTGCCTTGTGCTTCAAATGTGGGAAGCCAGGACATCAGAGAAAGGATTGCAAGGAAAGTAAGACTTCCACACCTCAGACTGGAGGTTTTTGCTCGGGTTGTGGTGCCAAAGGGCATGCAGAGGCGAGCGACTGGAAGCTTCATCCAGAGTTGAAGCCCACGGGAAGCAAGGGAGCTAAAGGAGGCAAGGACAAGGAGTCCAAGACCAGTGGAGGAAAGAAGAAGAGCTAGAAGGCCAAATTCGCGGAGTTGGAGGCCAAAATAGAAGCTATGAGTGCCAATACTAATGTGGTAGGTGGCAATCCTCAGGTTACTCCCAGTTTTCATACTGGGGGCGGTTTTAGCTCCGTGGATGATGAATTTGGAGACTTTATGTTGAGTGGCATGGCACTTGCCATCAGAGATGGCACATAGGAGGCCTATGCTCTCACACGGAGCCATACTCCAGTTTCTAAGGATATTCCACGTGGAGCTACTCCAACTCTCAATCCTCACCATGGAAAGGATAACCGACAAGCCAGGTTGCCACAATCCTTCACGTTAGAAGAGATGGTGCCCACCTCGTCCATGGTGCCTCCACCACGACCAGTGGCGACATCCACACGAGCCTCACCACGAGCTGGAGGACTCACAGGAGGTTCGGGAGCACTTATGGAGGCAACTACTTCCGTGTAGGAAGCCTCGTTATTTTCTGCTAAGATGTTGTCACAAGATGGCTTCAGTGTGGTAGAAGTTTTCAAGAATGTAGCCTCAATGTGTGAGTTGGACAACTCCACGGGGGCTAATGTGTTGAAGACGGAGATAATCAATGCAGAGGAGAGCCAGAGTGACAACGTGGAGGGGCTGCTTTCAGCAGCCATGCGTGTGAAGACAATGGCCGCTAGACCTGCAATTGAGAGATCATCCATTACCCCTGGTGTGGTAGTGGTTGATAATTCCCAAGGTATTTTCCAACTCGTTGGGCCTAAGGGGAAGATATTTGTACCTCGACGTGTGCTTCTGGATTCGAGAGTTCAACCTTTGATGCTGGGAGCGTCTGCTATGGAAGGGTTGGGATTAACTGGGGATACTTTGGAGAAGTGTCCCTGGACCATTAGCACATCCATGGGGGGTACAGAGCACGCTACATGGATCACAAGGGCTGAATTGGTGTTACAACTCAACCAAAGTGATGTGGCAGATGCTAGTTCCATGAAGGTGAAGACAATAGTTACGGAGGCCAAGTCATATGATGTCTTGTTGGGCTCGGCGGTGCTATATCCAATGGGATTCACCTTGGATTTCTGGGAGGAGTCAGCAAGCTATAGACCAGGATGGGAAGCAGGAGATGGGCGGAAGGCTCAGCTGCGAGCTCGATTTGTTCGAGTTCTTACTGGTAATTTTGCTGACGTGTTTGCCTTCTCTGGAAATATGAATATGAAACCTTCATGGTTTTGGCTAGGTTTTGAGGATCCTTCTATGGTTGACCACATTTCAGAGAAAGTGGATGTCTACATGGGCAACACGAGTGGTGAAGAGAAAGAAGGATACAGACCTGGGATTGAGGCGGCGCGGAGTAACACCATCCAGTTGAGGGAGGCCGTGGAGTTAGCAGTGGAAGAGGCATGGCAACATTCTATGCTACCACAGATGCAACAGGAGCCTGGAGTTGACCAAGACCTAGGACCTCCATTAGACACTGCCACCATCCATTGGAAGGCACTAACAGTTGGCATCGTGTTGTTGGAACTATTTGGAGGCATTGGCATAGGATTAGCAGCTGTTTTACAAGTTGGGATCAAGGTTAAGCGCTACATTTACGTGGATGTGGATGAAGTAGCAAGGCATGTGGCCAAACGTCACATACGGAGATTGAGGACTCAATTTCCAGAATTGTTGGCCACTAGTGCCATCAAAACCTCCTTCTCTACACTTGTGGGTGATATTTCCTTGTTGTCAGACGATGACATTCACCGTGTGGGTCCTGTGGACCTTGTCATTGCAGGATGGCCTTGCCAATGCATGTCTATGGCAGGCAATGAGAATGGATTAAAGGATTTCCGTGCTTCCAGGTTCATTGACATGATTCGAGTGCTTCGGTTGCTTCAGACTTCTCAGAGGCAACCGCCTGGTTATATTGTAGAGAACGTGCCCGTGGTGAGCAGTTCGAGGTCTAAGACACTCGAGAGTATGGATAGGATCCATCAGACTTTGGGATTGCCAGTGTTAATTGATGCGGCTGCAGTAGGATCCAGGGCACATAGACCACGCTTGTGGTGGACAAACCTGGCACCAACAGAGTTGCTACAGTCCGCGGTGGGTCGCATTAAGCGCCCAGATGTGTATGTGAGTGACATTTTGGATCCTCACAGGATCCCACGGCGCGTGTATCACGATGACCAGACACCATTAGCGGTGGTTAACCGCAAGGGGGAACCACGTAGGGCCTTGCCCACGTTGGTTAGTTTTGCACGGTCTTATGCTTTCAAGGATAATGGCCCTGGGCTAGTTTGAGATTCATTGTCTCAAGAGATGGTAGAGCCCAATGCAGATGAGAGGGAGGGAGCCATGGGCTTTCCCACTGGCACCACCGATGTGCCTGGGATTTCAGAACCACAGAGACGGTTTCTATTTGGTCAGGCAATGGATTTAAATTGCCTGACTTGGATTGTTTCATTAGTGGTTGTTGAACAGAAGCGTTTAGCTTCTAGTTTGACGAGTTACATGGGATATTACAAGTTGCGGGCGGCAGGAGAACCAGTTGCCTCTATCAGGGTGACAAGCAAGGTGGTTGGGGGCGAGAGGGCCTTTGCACCTCATCCATGGAACATGTGGGATATTGCAAATAATTTTGCGACTACGACAACAACAGATCTTCACTATGGAGGGGAGAACTGGAGTGAAGGGAGCAGATTGGATTTGGAGGATGTTGTGGAGAAGATCTTCTCGGAAGAACACACAGCTCTTCACATGGAAGAAATTGACAAACTGGGTCAATTGGAAGGACTTGGGAGTGTTATTGAGGAGGAAGGAGGGGAGTCTCCTTCACTGGGGATTCAATAGCAACCAAAGGTGGAAAACCCTGCTCCAAAGGAACCGAAGGAAATGGTGACTAAGGACACTTGGAAACCAAGAGTATCCCTCGCGGATGGAGCAGTGGAGGTGGAGGAATATGAGTTTATGAAGGAGTATTTAGATTGTTTTGCTTTCAGTTTATATGATTTGGGAGTGTTGAAGGGGCAAGAAGTACGTATTAACTTAACCGACGAAGCACCAATTTATCGAAAGCCATACAAGTACAGCGACATGGAGCGAAAGATGATTCGTACTCGCACTGAAAAATTGATGGCTGCAGGGTTGGTGGACTTGGCTCCTCCAGATTGTGAGTATGCATCAGCAACGGTTATACCATCCAAGAAGGACATTTATGGTAATTGGACGGAAAAAAAGATGTGTGGTGACCATAGGAGAATAAATAAATTCACTAAATCAGACCGTTATGCAATGCCAACTCCGGAGGAGAACTTTGAGGCCATTAGCCATGCCAAGGTGTTTAGTACGTTGGATTTATGCTCTGGATACCACCAGATTGGATTGAGAGATGAAGACAAGGAGAAAACCACGTTCTGGGGCATTGACAAAGATGGGAAGGACCCGTTGTTTCAATTGAAGTTTCGACCATTTGGAATAAAGAATGCTTTAGCAGAATTTCAAAGGGTTATGGACAGAGTATTCTCGGGGTTGGATTTCGTGAGATGCTATATCGATGACATCATTGTCTTTAGCAGGGATTGAAAGCAATATAGACTACACTAGATGGAGGTTTTTGCAAGATTGAGGCTCCATGGATTAAAGTTGCACCTTGGTAAGTGCAAATTCTACTTTGATCGCATTGAGTATTTAGGCCACATGATTTATCCAAGTGGATTAGGTGTGGTAGCTAGCAAAGTGGAAGTAGTGATGTCTATTCCTAGACCACGAGATGTTAGTAGGTTGAGAGCATTGCTAGGGTTGTGTAACTATTATAGAAAGTTTGTCAAAACTTTCAGTGCTATTGCCAAGCCATTAACCATGTTGACAAGAAATGATCAACCTTAGATCTGGGTAGATAGGCAAGAGGCGGCCTTTCAACAATTGAAAGGCCGTTTGGCATGAGCACCAATACTGCGGAGGCTGTGGGATTCCGTTCCCACATGGTGCCGGAAGATTACCTTAAGTTCCGGCCAAAACACAAAAATTTAGTAATATTTTATGATAGATTGTGCCAGGATAGAAGCAATAGTCTTTTGGTAGGAATAAAGTTGGATCAACCTGACCGCCAACCCTAATTAAGCCTAAAGATGTTAAAAGCGGAACCGGAGCAGTTACTAGGATTCCGGGGCAGTCAGTTATCCGCAACCGTCAACCGGAACTGTCCCCATCAACCGCCATCATGATGCCGTATTAACGGCCAGACTATTTAAGGTTGGGGTTTGGACGGATACTCTTTCTTCTCACTGTGTCTTCATGCGTCTCGGCTTGTTCATTTTTTTGCTATCGCTCTTCCTTTCGCTCTTATGATTTTTCAAATCGCTTGCCGTTAGGGTTTGGAGAATCGGACAGTTAGAACGGACGTGTGTCCGTTAGGGAGGGTTTGTGTGAGGACGGTGCGTGCAGGGACAACCTCGAGAGATAGTGAGGTAATAATCTGACTCCATGAAGTCTGTACCGATGGCCAAGAAGAAGAAGACGGACAGAGACGGGCGCGGCCGGAGAGACGAGGAGCCGGCAGTTGCACTGCCCCCCTTAATTCGCATCCTACCGGAAATACCTGAAGACCCGGAGGAACTTGGTATGCTGAAGAACAGCCTGAAGTATATGGGTTGTGAAGGTTTGCTCGAGGTTCCGTGGGGCATCCAAGAGGAAGTCTACGTCCGGGAGCTTGTCGGGACGCCGGACGAGAAGTACAAGGGGCTGATGAGAGCCCATCCGGAGATCTGGGGAGTCCCGGAGTGGTCTCAGGCCTACGACTTCTGGGCTGGCCGCACCAAGGTGGTAGAACGGCGGGACGAGTTCTTGGCAGAGGAGTTCAGAGAACCGGCAGACTCGAAGGATGGCTTCAACCTCCAAGACCTTCGGCACCAGGATGCCCTGCTCGTGCTAGGGTTTTAAAACCCTATATTCTATCCGGAAAAGCCGAAACGGGTGGTGGCGAAGTGGGCCTGCACTTTCCTTGGAGCACTCCGGGGAAAGATCGTCGTCGACTCGGGAACATTGATGACCGACCTAATCAACCGGTTGGTCGCCAATCTCCAGAAGGTGAAGAAATCGGCAACACCGCTGGCCTCGTACGTGGTGCACCTTTATGCGCACCACTAGCAACTCACCCCGGCGGAAATCCGGCACTACGATGAGGTGCTCAACTTCCAGAGGTATGGAAGGGATGAGTCGGAGGAAGAGGAGTCCGGAGAGAAGGAGACGGTGCCGGAAGCAACAACCACGGGGACTCCGGAGGGCCGGAAGGCTCCCAAGAGACCTCGGGGGAAGGAGCCCGAGGCGGAGAGTCCGGAAATATGCAGCTCCTCGGCATCATCCGGAGAAGACGAGTTTGGACCGTCGGAGGGGACCAGCCGGAAGATGAGGAAGGTCGACAAGAGCGACTCCAAGGGCCAGCTCAAACTAATGGATGAGCTCACCCCGGATATTGGCTGGAGAGTTGGGTTCCTTAAGGAGACCAACTACATCATCACCACCAGCGTGGAGCAAATGTTCCGAAGCCTGGACGTCGACCGGCTGGAGGACGCTATCACCAGGGTGGAGGAGCTCCAAAACCGGGAGACGGATGTGAAGGCGCTCCATACCCAACTCTCCTCCGTATATAAGGCCAGTACAAAAATGGAGAAGAAGATGAAGTTGTACCTGGCCGAAGCAGCCCTGGTGGTGACGGCCCGGAAGGAGGCCGAGGCGAAAGCCCTTGCCTCCGTAGCGGCCCTGACAGAGGTCCGGGCGGCCTTGCAAATTTCGGCCGACGTAGTCAACCGGAGTCGGCTCTTCACCGAATTGGTGGAGAAAAAGGAGAAGGTCACCAGGGCCAACATCATCCGGTTTCTCCTAGACCAAGCGGAGAAGATGGGCCGGACCTGGGACCAGATGAAGATGTTGGTGGACAACATCACCGTGGAGCCACCGGAAGACCCAACGGCCCCTGGACCGGACAGCACCACGACGCCAGTACGGTCCACAACCTCTCCAGGACCTCCGGCAAACTCCACCCCAGCTCTAGGCACGTCAGCCAATCCGGAGTCGCTGGACACTCCGTCACCCCGAACTCCAGCGGAGGGCATCGTACTTCCCAACCCGAATACGAGCGAGATCCTGAAGACCCTTCCGGAGCTCCTGTCGCCTCACAACATGCGCCTGCCAGTCCCTCCGGCGGAAAACGACATCCCTGTCCCACCAAGGTCCGTCTCCCAGAGGTTGGCATCCGGACCAAGGAGTCCTTCCAGAAGCTACAGGGACTTGGTCGAAGAGACCAGGTCAGCTTCCGCGACGGAAACACCAGCACCCCCGGTCTCGGAAGGATCACCGGAACAGCCCCCTCCACCGCCGGACGCCAGTACTCCGGTGGTGGCCGCCCCTCCAACAATAGGACCATCAACCCGGACGACCAATCTTTCATCTGCAACGTCGAAGAGGGCGAAGGGCGAGGCACGCATTCCGGTGAAGATTTCCCCTTCCCGCCGGAGTGGGAGAAATCGGGGTCCCGGTGCTCCTACTTAGGGTTAAACTAGGTTGTAGGTTCTTTTTTGTTTGTTTCTTTTTCTCAGGGTTAGAGTTCGGATCAGCAACGACTAACGATGGGGCCCCAAGTACACCCGGCTGCTACCGGAATTACTAGCCAGGTTTTGTTAGAGAAGGAAGTCCGGAGTCCAGGAACTATTCCGAGATTTCAGGATCTGAGATCCGATCTGGGACTTTTCCGGATTTCTCGGATCTTTTAGATATGATCTAGCAGATTTCCCGTAGTCATAGGTAGAAGGAAATCTGAATTTGGAAATTCAGAGAGTACTTAGTAGGAGGTTTTGGGAAAAACCTTCATCTTATTCATCTCACTCGGAAATATACGTTACCTTTTTCACTAGATTTGCTACCTTGTGTTATTGTGGGACGTGTTAATCCTGTGAGTGACGGATCCATTCTTGAGGGTATGGTTGTGTGAGGAATTCTTCCGGACTAGGGTAACTCACTTGTTGTGCCGGAGGGGGAAGTTATTAAAGGTAGTGTCAGGAGAACGCTCGAGAGAGCTGGGGAGAACTATTGCAGAGGTGTTCCTGGTAGTCCCCAGGGTCCGGAAGTAGCCAGGAGGGGAAGAGATGAACTGCAAAGGTGTTCCTGGTAATCTCTAGTTTGCGGAGGAAACCGTGTTAAACTGGATTCCGGTCAATACCGGAGTTCTCCCCTGAGATAGGGAAAAGCCTGATACCAATACCTAGATAAAATAACCATAGCAAACCGTGAGTCTCTATCCCGGAGATTTACAATCATACCCCCCCGGAATGCCGTTGTAGCCGGGTTAGTCTCTGTCTGACCGTCGGAAGGCCTTCCGGATGTCGTGAGAGCCATAGTCCGGCAGCAGCAATCGAATTACCAGTTAGCATAGTAGGGAGAGTGTTGTTCGGTCACTATAAGCTCCGGACAGTGGGTGCCTAGCCACTTTAAGTCACACGGCAGTGGGAAACCCAGCCACTTACACAAAACAAGGTTAGTGGACTTCGGCCACTCGTTTAAAAACTCCAGGAGAATCTCTGAGGACGAACAAAGACTAATCAAACTACCCCCCCTGATTTCCGGAACCTATTCTCCGGAAACCATTGTATAAAATCCGGATCCTGACGGATCCGGATCTAACCTAAGTAAGGAAGGACTATAGCTAACTCGTATCCGATTTGCTTTGGTAAGCTTAATAATCCGGAGTACTGATAAGAAGATATTTAGGTCTCTGTGAGAACGAAACCGGAGCGGTTACTTTAGGAAGCTCTTAGTGACAATTAGGGGCATTCCGGAGGAATACTGTCTCTACGAACTACAACAGAGGCCTATAGCACGAAGGACATACCAGCTACACACAGATTGGAGCTCGTTGGGGATAAGTGCAGTATTGACTCAAATGGATGATGATGGTAAGGAATTTGTGATTGCGTATGCCAGCCGGTCCAACAACAATGCTGAGGCTCAGTATAGCTCGTATGAAGGGGAATGCTTGGCTGCGATATGGACAATTGCTCATTTTTGGTGTTACCTTTATGGTAACGAATTTCTGTTAGTTTCAGATCATCAGCCGTTGAAATCGTTGATGGAGTCTGATTAATTGACAGGAAAATTGGCACGGTGGGCCTTGATGTTGATGGAGTATGACTTCAAGGTGGTTCATAGGGCAGGTTTGGTTAATATGGATGCAGATGGCCTTAGCCGCAATCCAATTCCAAACCAAGAGGATGCTACAGATGCTAGGTGGCATACTGAGGGTGAAACCGACCCGTTGCTAGGGTGGCATTGTTCGGGTTTTCTGGGGATATTGGCAATGCATGGAGACACCACCGGGGAAGCTACTGTGGCGACAGTAAATGAGGATGGAGGTGAAGAGTCCGGGGGCGCCAGAGATATCCACGAAGACACGAATGTGATGCAGTTTTTGAAGGATGGAGAAGTAGTGGCTTCATGGTCTTATAAAGAAAGAGATAGGGTTCTACAACGAGCTAAGAGGTTTGTGTGGGAGAGAACTCATCTTGTGAGATTGTGGCCAGATGGTACTAAGAAGGTAGTACCAGCTCCAATAGAAAGAGTGAAACTGATTAAGGACACACATGAGGACTCTGGACACTTTGGAGTGCGGAGGACTTATAGTCTACTTCAGATTCACTATTGGTGGCGTGGAATGCAATCCGAAGTGCAGGCTATGGTGGCCCGGTGTATGGTGTGTGTGACCGGGTACGAGCGTCTTTTAACGCTCCAATGCCTCAGTTACAACCTTTGCCAATTATGGGCTTAGGATATAGATGGAGCTTGGATTTTGTAGATCCACTGCCAGTGACACCTCGACACAACAAGTATGTGTTGGTAATCATCGAGCATTTCTCGAAATGAATAGAATTAGTGGCATTGTCTGATAAATTCAGTGAGGGGGCCGTTTATTTATTTCTTGACCGTGTTTTGAGTCGCTTTGGAGCTCCAGCAGAGGTACTCACAGACCAAGGTAGAGAATTCTTGGGTGAGTTTCAAACGTTGTGTGAGCAAGCGATGATTGATCATCGCACTACTTCGAGGGATCATCTCGAAGCAGATGGATTGGCGGAACGCATGGTGCAAACCGTCAAGAGGGGGCTCCGGAAGTACAGCTTGAAGAAAGGACATCACCAAGATTGGGATTTACAGCTACCATGGATAGCAATAGGCTATCGGTTCAGCAAATAGGCATCCTTGGCGTCTTTTTCACCTTGCTATCTATTGTTTGGAAGGCACCCGGTTTTACCGAAGGCCATATAAGCAGATTCTGACACCGTGTTGGCTAACATAGACAATCCAGACACGTGGGCTCAAGTGTGTGAGCAACGTGCAGAGCTGTTCAAAAGGGTCATGCCTATGGCATTGGAGAACCTCTCCATTGCTCAGCATCGGGATACGTTGCGCTATGCTACAATACCGGGAGGTGGTTATCGACTGAAGGTGCGGCGTTACACACTTGGAGACTATATGTATTTGCAGCAAGCAGCACCGACCACCTTGGATGAGACAGCAGGAAAGGTAATCTTAAGAGTTCGTGAGGTGAAGGACTCAGGAGTGTTAGTGTTTGAGGGTCGTGATGGCAAGAAGTGGAAGGATCACACACGTAATTGTGCACCTTGCCACTTGCCACACATTGATGGGACAGGTTACCTTGATCTCTCTCACATCTCTGCTGAATTACGTTGTCGGTTGTGTGGTAGTGCCAAAAGGGCAGCCACTATGGTTATTTGTGACTTATATTCTACAGGGTGGCATTTAGAATGCTTAACTCCACCTCTGTTGGAAGTACCAGTAGATCAATGGTCTTGTCCTGAGTGTTTAGCACATTGAGGGTCTGAGTGGAAAAATTCTAGCATTAAAAATATGTTAGAGGCGATTAACGATGGGGCTCTACTTGCACCCGGCCTACCCTTTGTTTGTTAAGTCTTTTAGCGTCTTTTCATGTAGATGACATTGGTTCTATGGTTTTGAGAGGTTTTCATTCACGGTTATCATTCAGTTTACATGTAAACTGTGTGGTTCGCCGGTGTCAAAGGGGCTTCAGCGCGGGCGAAGAGGGCGAGTAAAGGGGTACCTGGAGACCGCTTACTACTTTTTGGTGTACGAGGTCATGGGTCATTTATTTCTTTTCTCCAAGTCTGGATTGCTGAAAGTGTGTAAATGTGCACTGTATTATTGTTTTATAGAGCTAACGGTCGTGGTTATGTCACCGTTACTCTCGAGTTGTCTCTGACTGTGCGTTCTCACCTGATAAGCTTGATGTTATCTTGGCACGATGCGGTTGTACACGACACATTGAAACAACGGGTCCTTCCCATCTTTGTCAATGCCCCAGAACGTGGTTTTCTCCTTGTCTTCATCTCTCAATCCAATCTGGTGGTATCCAGAGCATAAATCCAACGTACTAAACACCTTGGCATGGCTAATGGCCTCAAAGTTCTCCTCCGGAGTTGGCATTGCATAACGGTCTGATTTAGTGAATTTATTTATTCTCCTATGGTCACCACACATCTTTTTTTCCGTCCAATTACCATAAATGTCCTTCTTGGATGGTATAACCGTTGCTGATGCATACTCACAATCTGGAGGAGCCAAGTCCACCAACCCTGCAGCCATCAATTTTTCAGTGCGAGTACGAATCATCTTTCGCTCCATGTCGCTGTACTTGTATGGCTTTCGATAAATTGGTGCTTCGTCGGTTAAGTTAATACGTACTTCTTGCCCCTTCAACACTCCCAAATCATATAAACTGAAAGCAAAACAATCTAAATACTCCTTCATAAACTCATATTCCTCCACCTCCACTGCTCCATCCGCGAGGGATACTCTTGGTTTCCAAGTGTCCTTAGTCACCATTTCCTTCGGTTCCTTTGGAGCAGGGTTTTCCACCTTTGGTTGCTATTGAATCCCCAGTGAAGGAGACTCCCCTCCTTCCTCCTCAATAACACTCCCAAGTCCTTCCAATTGACCCAGTTTGTCAATTTCTTCCATGTGAAGAGCTGTGTGTTCTTCCGAGAAGATCTTCTCCACAACATCCTCCAAATCCAATCTGCTCCCTTCACTCCAGTTCTCCCCTCCATAGTGAAGATCTGTTGTTGTCGTAGTCGCAAAATTATTTGCAATATCCCACATGTTCCATGGATGAGGTGCAAAGGCCCTCTCGCCCCCAACCACCTTGCTTGTCACCCTGATAGAGGCAACTGGTTCTCCTGCCGCCCGCAACTTGTAATATCCCATGTAACTCGTCAAACTAGAAGCTAAACGCTTCTGTTCAACAACCACTAATGAAACAATCCAAGTCAGGCAATTTAAATCCATTGCCTGACCAAATAGAAACCGTCTCTGTGGTTCTGAAATCCCAGGCACATCGGTGGTGCCAGTGGGAAAGCCCATGGCTCCCTCCCTCTCATCTGCATTGGGCTCTACCATCTCTTGAGACAATGAATCTCAAACTAGCCCAGGGCCATTATCCTTGAAAGCATAAGACCGTGCAAAACTAACCAACGTGGGCAAGGCCCTACGTGGTTCCCCCTTGCGGTTAACCACCGCTAATGGTGTCTGGTCATCGTGATACACGCGCCGTGGGATCCTGTGAGGATCCAAAATGTCACTCACATACACATCTGGGCGCTTAATGCGACCCACCGCGGACTGTAGCAACTCTGTTGGTGCCAGGTTTGTCCACCACAAGCGTGGTCTATGTGCCCTGGATCCTACTGCAGCCGCATCAATTAACACTGGCAATCCCAAAGTCTGATGGATCCTATCCATACTCTCGAGTGTCTTAGACCTCGAACTGCTCACCACGGGCACGTTCTCTACAATATAACCAGGCGGTTGCCTCTGAGAAGTCTGAAGCAACCGAAGCACTCGAATCATGTCAATGAACCTGGAAGCACGGAAATCCTTTAATCCATTCTCATTGCCTGCCATAGACATGCATTGGCAAGGCCATCCTGCAATGACAAGGTCCACAGGACCCACACGGTGAATGTCATCGTCTGACAACAAGGAAATATCACCCACAAGTGTAGAGAAGGAGGTTTTGATGGCACTAGTGGCCAACAATTCTGGAAATTGAGTCCTCAATCTCCGTATGTGACGTTTGGCCACATGCCTTGCTACTTCATCCACATCCACGTAAATGTAGCGCTTAACCTTGATCCCAACTTGTAAAACAGCTGCTAATCCTATGCCAATGCCTCCAAATAGTTCCAACAATACGATGCCAACTGTTAGTGCCTTCCAATGGATGGTGGCAGTGTCTAATGGAGGTCCTAGGTCTTGGTCAACTCCAGGCTCCTGTTGCATCTGTGGTAGCATAGAATGTTGCCATGCCTCTTCCACTGCTAACTCCACGGCCTCCCTCAACTGGATGGTGTTACTCCGCGCCGCCTCAATCCCAGGTCTGTATCCTTCTTTCTCTTCACCACTCGTGTTGCCCATGTAGACATCCACTTTCTCTGAAATGTGGTCAACCATAGAAGGATCCTCAAAACCTAGCCAAAACCATGAAGGTTTCATATTCATATTTCCAGAGAAGGCAAACACGTCAGCAAAATTACCAGTAAGAACTCGAACAAATCGAGCTCGCAGCTGAGCCTTCCGCCCATCTCCTGCTTCCCATCCTGGTCTATAGCTTGCTGACTCCTCCCAGAAATCCAAGGTGAATCCCATTGGATATAGCACCGCCGAGCCCAACAAGACATCATATGACTTGGCCTCCGTAACTATTGTCTTCACCTTCATGGAACTAGCATCTGCCACATCACTTTGGTTGAGTTGTAACACCAATTCAGCCCTTGTGATCCATGTAGCGTGCTCTGTACCCCCCATGGATGTGCTAATGGTCCAGGGACACTTCTCCAAAGTATCCCCAGTTAATCCCAACCCTTCCATAGCAGACGCTCCCAGCATCAAAGGTTGAACTCTCGAATCCAGAAGCACACGTCGAGGTACAAATATCTTCCCCTTAGGCCCAACGAGTTGGAAAATACCTTGGGAATTATCAACCACTACCACACCAGGGGTAATGGATGATCTCTCAATTGCAGGTCTAGCGGCCATTGTCTTCACACGCATGGCTGCTGAAAGCAGCCCCTCCACGTTGTCACTCTGGCTCTCCTCTGCATTGATTATCTCCGTCTTCAACACATTAGCCCCCGTGGAGTTGTCCAACTCACACATTGAGGCTACATTCTTGAAAACTTCTACCACACTGAAGCCATCTTGTGACAACATCTTAGCAGAAAATAACGAGGCTTCCTACACGGAAGTAGTTGCCTCCATAAGTGCTCCCGAACCTCCTGTGAGTCCTCCAGCTCGTGGTGAGGCTCGTGTGGATGTCGCCACTGGTCGTGGTGGAGGCACCATGGACGAGGTGGGCACCATCTCTTCTAACGTGAAGGATTGTGGCAACCTGGCTTGTCGGTTATCCTTTCCATGGTGAGGATTGAGAGTTGGAGTAGCTCCACGTGGAATATCCTTAGAAACTGGAGTATGGCTCCGTGTGAGAGCATAGGCCTCCTATGTGCCATCTCTGATGGCAAGTGCCATGCCACTCAACATAAAGTCTCCAAATTCATCATCCACGGAGCTAAAACCGCCCCCAGTATGAAAACTGGGAGTAACCTGAGGATTGCCACCTACCACATTAGTATTGGCACTCATAGCTTCTATTTTGGCCTCCAACTCCGCGAATTTGGCCTTCTAGCTCTTCTTCTTTCCTCCACTGGTCTTGGACTCCTTGTCCTTGCCTCCTTTAGCTCCCTTGCTTCCCGTGGGCTTCAACTCTGGATGAAGCTTCCAGTCGCTCGCCTCTGCATGCCCTTTGGCACCACAACCCGAGCAAAAACCTCCAGTCTGAGGTGTGGAAGTCTTACTTTCCTTGCAATCCTTTCTCTGATGTCCTGGCTTCCCACATTTGAAGCACAAGGCACCAGACTCTACAATATACGAAGGAATGGCCACCTTGGCCACCTTAACCTTCTCTGGGACCTTCTCTTCACGTTTGAAAAAGCCCATGGTTGCCTTCTCTTCTAGTAAATGTATCTCAATCCGCTCCGAAATCTCAAAAACAAACCGTAGTGTCGTGGGTACTCCCAATCGCAACGCCTCATTGCGAACCAAGGTCTTCAACTCCTTATCCAGGATACTATACCAATGTTGCACTGTCTGTTGTTCTGTAACTCCGTGAGTGGCTGAGATTAGTCTCCTTAATCTCGCATGAGCCTCTCTCAAAGACTCGTCACCTCCACGTGTGAAGGAACGAAGGGCCTTGATCTTATCCGCCCTCTATCCTTGGTAGTCTCTATGGAGTTGCACGAAAAATCCCACGGTGGGATTGAATGGAGGTGGATGATTTACCAAGACCTCTGGCTGCTCTACATCCTCCATTGTGCTCGTACCTTCCTCCATCTTTCCCTTAGACAAGAGTGGGGGTGTCACTCTCAGTGCTCCACCGAACACGTCCCCGTAGCTCGGTGCGTAGAAGTCTCTCCAGGCCATGATTCTGGTGAAATGAGCCGCCTCGAACTCTCCGTTGTCCACCAGTGGCGCTCCCTCTAGACACCCAAATAAAGCTTTCCACACCATGTACGGATTGAAGTTGGGGTTACGTGACTTCTGGAGTTCACACCACATGGTGAACTCCCTCTTGAAGTCATCGACTTCAATGGTGCCCGTGGCACCCGAAAATCTTCGTACCCCTCTTTCTCCAAGACATATGTCGCCTTGTGCTTCACCGATGCAGCCTGCCGCTTAAGCCCTTGCGACCTGCACTACATGCACACGCGAACACGCTCGCCGCTCTCTGTCGACTCCAGAGTCCGCGACTGCCTCTGCTGCGTGCACTCCCACACGTAGCGGATCTACAACTCCTCACAGAAGGTATGGATGAAGTCTAAGGTCAACGGACTATCATCCACTTGGATTGGCTTAGAGTTGACATCGGCCACTCATTCTCACCCTTATCCGATGGATTTCATCCCCTTAGCTAAGCACACTTGAGGTTTTGCAACAAAATTTCAGCACTAAAACATTGCTCAAAAGCACCCTATACACAACATTTTGAGGGTTTTAAGTGTCACAAAATCACTTGGAATACACTCATATCTTAGTGATGATCTTTCTCAAGTAATAAACAAGTAGAAAATACTCATAAACTACTCATAGTCAAGCGAATGCCATTCTTGAAGAATGGTCGCATAATAACAATGAAGTTTAAGAAGTGCACGCACGCACGCACTCTCTCACTCCATCACGTGGGAGACTCAACTTGAAAAAGATGAGTCTCTCCACACTACACGTGGAGGTCATTTGGACTCCAAGTCCCAAATGAGGTGTCAAAAGCTACCACCAATGCCTTAAAAGTCAAAAGACTCTAATACTAATTCTAATTACTAACTTGAGCTAGCATCTAGGGTTTCCTTGGGCCGTTTAACCTCCTAGTTGGTTTACAACGCGTAAACCAACCTCCACAAACCGTCCAACACGTCGAACCTGATGGAATCTAATCTAGGGTATATTGAATTTTACCCAAGATAAAGGAAACCTTAGCCAGGGTATAGAAAATCTTACCTGGAGTTCTATAAATGTCAATCATATCATATCAATTGTATTGTCTTATTATTGTCACTTAGTATTAGTCTTGGTTAATTCCATTTGGTAAACTGTCTACAATTATGCATTTCTCATATCTATCATTGTTACAAGTATTGAAAAAATTAACAACGGGGTTGGATTTCAAAGGAACTCATTATCAAAGGATGCATTTAGGGCTGCCATCAACTCGGCGGCAATATGATGTCTGAATGCCTATAGCATTGTGGCATATTGATTGTGAGTTCAATTGACATTTTCAGGTTTTTGTTTACATAAATTTTTTTCACCATATGATATGTAGCCAATTGTCTTTCTTTTTTTGTCTGTTACTATTCCAAATGATAAGATTATGTGCAACATACGACAAAAAAATGATTGCCATGTATGGCTTGCGCATTCATAGATGTATTGATGGTGCATTACATTACGTACTCTGAGCAAAAGTTGGTGCAGAAAAAACTCAAGAAATAATTTTGAGCCTTTCAAAGCAGCTGTATAGCGGTTTGGTACCCGCTACGAGTTAGTACATTTCATGTTTGTAAATTTTGTGTCATAACTTGATTCAAGGTTTCTACTGAGCACTATGTACAGAGAATTGAACATTGGTGGCGTCATCTATGGGAGAAAGTTATATGGTACTTCAAGAATACTATAAAAGAAATGGTCATTGTAGGATTCATCATTCTAGATGAGCCTTATCAGAGGGCATCATTTGTAGCTGTTTTTGTTTCAATTCTGCAGGAAGTGGTTGATGAGTATGTTAGTGTATGGAACTCCCATCTAGTTTGCTAGATCAATGAAAATGGTAGATATTGCCCTTTGCACGTC
Organism: Bryoerythrophyllum caledonicum; assembly: GCA_963971425.1. NCBI lineage: Eukaryota > Viridiplantae > Streptophyta > Bryopsida > Pottiales > Pottiaceae > Bryoerythrophyllum > Bryoerythrophyllum caledonicum. The sequence continues at coordinate 8,194,155 of OZ020525.1, read as the reverse complement.
CCAACACATTATTTCCGTCAATTTGAGAGACTACATGGGTGAGTTTCATCTCCAAAACCTAGTGTGTAGAGTTTGCCGATCCCGGGGGGAGCACTCCCATTTTTTTTAGTGTTTAGGTGGAATCAAATGAAGGGTTATTTTTATTACCTTGCACCTTAAATTTATAAAAGAATTTGAAATAAAATAGCTTCACTAGAATACGGAAAAAAAAGTATAATGAATGAAGGCTATAGAAAAATACTCAAATTTGTAGATTTTTTAAATATAATATAGCATTGCTGAAAATAAAAAAGCTCAACAAGAGTAATAAATGGAGCAGTAGGATTATAGGCTGTATGTGTACAGATGAAGGATCCTAAGTGTATTTAGAGACCCAAACACCTTTTTCTATTCTTGAAGCGTATTAATTGTAGAAAAACTCAATGGTATGATGACTTGTATGGTTGTATCGGTCACAGATGAATATCTATGGATGAACTTCGGAGCTTCGGCAACATTCGTTACAGGTCAAGTCGCTCTGAGCTTAGGGTTTGAAGTTTTTGTGGCGTGCACAATTTCTGGATCAGATCTGTGATGTGTGTCATTGCTGCGATTTTGGGTTTTCCTCGACATTCTCAAAGCTTGGAAGATTTTGTAGCTACGATTCTGGTTTGACAGGTTTAGGTTGTTGTAATATTTGCAGAAATCAAGTTGTTGGATTTCTTGCTAGAGGCGATGTGTCTGTTTTTTGGGCTAACCTAATCGTTCTATGAAACAGCGATGCAAGCATTTCGAAGTCCGTTAGGGTTTTGCAATGCCTTAGCAAGTTTCTTAGGATTTTGCAAGGACTGCATTTCTTGAACCTCGGGTTGTGGTTGTAGTTTCAGACTTTTTAGGTATGGCTGTCATACCTCCGAATAGAATCAAACTATGGACGTTGGGGGAAGACCCAGAGTACTTCGGAAAAGTCGACATTGAAGAGGCTTCTACATTGGAGACCCTGCGGATTACTCTAGAAATCAACGACATTTTGGAGTGGCCATTTGACTTTTGGGACCTTGAAGTCCACTGACGCATTCGGAAGAAATTGGAGCGTCTTACTACCATCTCTGCGGAGGTTCATGTGATTCGGGTCAATGAAAGAGAGATTGAGTCTCGCAAGAGACGCCGGCTGCAAGATGGTTCTTCCACTAAAACCGCCAAGAATGTGGTTCCAGTTGTTAAAGTTGTCACCGTTGTTGAATTTCCAATCGAAGATCCTACACTTCTGGCTATTGGTTCATCTAGGGTGAGCAGCAGCGAAGATTGTAGCAAAGTTGACGACATCCCTCTCAAGTCAGTTCTCTTGCCCAAAGAGGTCATGGACCGATATCTGGAGCGAGCCAAGAAACTGCGAGCAGAGTTAAAGAAGGTTGCCATGTTTGACCATGACTGGTGGCTGAAGACCTTCGACCCCAATGGCAATGGAGTGGTCAAATTATAGTGCGGAGAATGCAAAAAAGATTGTGGTGGTGGTAGCAAGGATCACACAAAGGCGCATATCGACAATTTGTTCAACAACTTCCGCAGATCTCACATTGTTAGTGCCGGGCATGTGAGGAATTTTTGTGCAGCCAGAAACGTGGACTTCGATAATCATCCGTTGTTTGAGTCCAAAAATGGGAGGTCTGCCATAGTGACGCCGGAGGATCACAAGCGGTTGATTGCCGAAGGTGTTGACATTGTCTGATCAGTGAATGCCACTCTTCCAAGCGGACACAAACATTTCACAATCCTCGGAAATCTTAAAGCAGAAGATACGAGGTGTTACTGGTTTAGGGTGAAGTGCCAATACTGTTGAGATTTGATCGTGTTGTGCCCACTGAAGCTGAACCTCGAAGTGAACTTGACGAACCATGTTACGGCTCCAAAGCATAAGAAGGCTCTTCAAGACGCTCAGAAACTTCACAGGGAGCCAGCCAGATATGGGCGTCCAGGTCGACCAAGTAGATCCAGCACCACGAGTTGTCACTCCAATCAAGGTGATCTCCATACATGGTTGTTGCGGGGTGCATCAAATAATGTGGAAGGTATGTCCCAATCCATGGGTAAGGAAATTGGTGCTCGATTGATGTGTTATGGCTTTAGGGGTCCAGCTGTTGAATACGGGGGGAACTCATATTTAGTTTCCACGTTACTAAATGATCCTCATTCTGGGAGTCAATGGTACCCTGAGCCACATCTTTCTACCATAGTTGAAGTGCAGGATGGTGTTGTTCAGGTGAATGGAACGTTTTGGCATAGAGAATGCGCACGTCTATCTTTGTCTTCAAAGCCGTTCCCAAATCTGACATGCCATCTTTGTGCCCAGATTCCTCGTCAGAACGATTTCAGAATGAGAATTCGGAGAGAAGACCACGTAGTGGTCAAGAGAGACCATAGAAGCACTGCTGGAGGGATCGGCTTAGGCTATTTATCTATACACGAGCTATCGAAATTTGCAAGGGAATTGAATAGGAAGTACCGGCTAGAAAAATTACACTATTGGCATGCTAAAGTAAGGATTGTACAACTAAAGGTTAAAAGGCCTACTTTGCGTAAGAGTGCTAGAAATGCCACAGCTGATAACAATGTAATCAAATTCTGTAATGACATTATTTGTGCCGACATGACAGGTGCATTCGGGGGCAAACCTAGACTGTGGGACTTCATGAAAGACGTGGCAGCGAATTTAAATAGGGATGACCATGGGAATCGTTATAGCGAGAATACTAAATGTTTTGCTCAAGCTATGCGCATCTATGGGGGACGCCGTCTCTGTGATCTGTTTGCCTTAAACTTTGCAGGGCCAAGTTACGATACAATTTGCAGAGAATGTAGGAAAGGGGTGCAATTCATAGCGGGTGAACATGCCGATATTTTTAAGTCCATAGCTTTGATTTATTCTGATGCCAAGGCTGCACATGGGATTACTGGCCCTGTCCCGATTATATTGGCCGAGGACGAGACCAAAGTCAGGGATCGAGCCTCCTGGGAGGCCCGATCGGATACTATGATTGGGTTCTGTGGCCCAAGGGAGAACCACATCTGCATCCCGCATTATAAACCCGTTGTAGATATTGGAGATGTGGGGTACAACAAAATGGTTGAATCTTTCAAGTCTGATAAGGTAGGGGGCTTTGCTAGAGTAATTATGGTGAATCCCTTGCATGAGAAACTGCCTCGATTAGTGCTTGTTGCATGTTGTACGTGTGGATGCTTCAATTCTGAATGGGTTAGACAACAATGGGAGAGAATTGATGCGTTATGGATGAGTCATTGCTATGCTGATGTGGGACCAATTATTGGCCATGCTAGCGATGGTGACTCTCGGAGGAGGCAACTGATGTTACAAGATTTCAGAGGGTCAGATGGACCAAGACTAACAATTGATTGGGAGGGTTGGATATTCAGTTCTGCTTTGAATGTGCAAGGTGAAGCTACAGGTCTACACGATCAAGACTACATCCACAATGGTAAGAAACTACTGAATCCTATTGACAGCAATGTTCGGACTTTGAGGTTAGGGGGGGATCTAGCCCTCCACCAACATATTTGTCAAGTTTTCAATCGCTTCACGGTTGATGAGCATGGGCTACTTCAAGAGGATTTCGATAGAAAAGACGGCCAAAATTGGGCTGGCGCGCAGCGCCTCTGTTCTCAGAAGGTACGAGATTGCTTGCGGTCTCTTAGATTGTCAAAAGATGTGCATCGTAAACGCACTTTTGGTACTGAGGTTTATTTGGAGATATGTGCAGATTACATAGATATATTCCTCTCTCCCAGGCATGACTTACGTGAACGAATTATAAAAGCTGCGAAGGTTTCTTTTTTTTCAGGATTTGGAAACTGTGGATGAAGCATGGTAATCACGCGGTAATGGGAAACACTGAACCTATTAATCCAAAAGTGAATTTTATTAGTCAGCAATGCTTCATAGACATACAATTGTCATGTCATTTCATTGTTCTACTTGTGTGTCATTTCCGAGATAAGTACCCTCACCTGACTGTTCCATTCCATTTAACCGGCAGCAATTCCTGCAAAATCTTTTTCAGTAAAGTAGGGGGGATGGTTGGCATGGAGAGAGCATATGATTTTCACGAACTTGTGTCATGTGCGAACACTGTGAATCAGTTGTCCTAGATAGAGTATGGTGGGAATGGCATCAAGTTTGGTAGGGCACATAACAAGATGAATAACATTTGGGCTAAGCTGCATGGATTATAAGAGAATGAACCCGAACCTGATTTTGGAGACTACACCAATGTAGCAACCAACAATCTTATCATCGAGGCCTTGAAGGAGGGACTGAAATCGGCACAGAGGTTGCTAAATAGTCTAAACATGGCACCAAGTGCTCAAGCTAGTGCAAAGAACAAACAGTGGTTTGAAAAACCTTGGATTAGTGAGCTGGCAGACAAGCATTGTTTTGCATTCGCATCCTCTGCCAAACCAGTGCGTGGCGAGGACGGGGACATGGAGATTTTGCGTGAAGATTTGCATGCCAAAGAGCTCGAATTGCAGATGCGTGGTGAAGCAGGTGAGTTAGATCTTGACCAAGGTGAAAGTGATGTAGTAGACAATGGAGTGCCACCTCTATCTGTTGTGGAGAATGAGGCTCGTGATGTCATTTCTGAAATGTTAAGCGCCCATGAAAATCAGATTGCAGACGTCTTGGTGCCAATTAAAGTAGAACCATTTGTTGAGTTTGATGGGCATAAAATCTACAAGTCTACGCTTGTTGGGCAACTGAATGGAAATCCCTTCTTGTCGAAAGATCGCTTAACTCGTGTCAAGAACTCGTTGTACTTTAAGAACAGTGATGCATACCTCAGTGCTGCGCAATGTTCGAATACCTGTTTTGTGGGAATTGGGTCGGATGTTGGTGTTTTTTTTATACAGCGGTCTACTATCACAAGGCCCTCGACAGTTATTGCAACGAAGAAGAGGGGCAGATCACGAGCTTCAAATTCTGGTACCACTGCTTCAGTTTTACAGGGTGTGGACGAGGAAACGTGGTGGGTGGGTCGCATTCAAAAAATGCAAAGGTGGGTAGGTGGAACGTCATGGGGGTGTTTGAAGCATCCAGTTGATTTGGCGAACCGTGACATGCCGTCTGCAAAGAGTCCTAACCCAGTTTGTAACATTCAAGTAATGTTGCATTATTTCACTCGTGCACCAGGACAATACAAATTCAGGTATGACCTAACCGATTCCAAATGGATTGGCCTTGATTCTATAATCACCAATGTGACCTTGACGTTCAACCCTGATAGTCAAATATACACTTTAGATGTGGGTGACGTAGAAAACCTTAATGAGTACGTGTCGAACAATCTTGTATAGTATTGTAAATTGGCTACTAATCTATACTCACATGTTCGAGGCATGTATTAACCCATTCTTGCAGCTTTTCGACTTGAAAATTCTCTCAACATTCAGAAACAACACTGACTGTCGACAACTCGAATTAGGTGTCCATGCTAAACTACCTTGAAAATATTTTAAACCACATAACAAAAGCAAGGGATGTGACACTTACCTCAGTGCAGAATTTCGGATCACGTGTCAAAGTAGTCCGAGCTTGTGGGGTCACGTCTAGGATTTGCAGGATCTAGGCGACTTGAAATATGCCTCTTTGCCACGCCTTAGAATGATTGCGCTTGTGCATCAATTCGGGTTCAAACTTGAACTTCAGCATGGGGGCGGAGCTTTCTTCTTCTCCTAAATAACTGCGCGTATGGTAAGATTTCCGCCATTCCCATTTTGAAATCCATAGTTTGTTTTTTGCTAAACCGCTCTCCTTGTTTGCTGTCATTGCGGCTGCTTAGATCTGATTTCAGGGAGCTTCGTCGTTGTGGGGTGGAAGAGCGCAGAGCTTGATCTTACCCTTGCTTTGATTGTATTCGAGATGGAATGCGCAGGGCTTGCCGACGATGCCTGGGAGCTCACGGAAGTATTCGTCAGCTTCGTCCTCAATGGGTGTTGTTTGTCTGCCGATCCTTAGTCGCGATTCGAGCGCAACGATCTAGATCGGACTGTGTTTTTGCAGATACTTACTGCGATGGCGGCCACAAGCAAGATGACAAAGCTCGTGCTGGGCGACACCGTTCTGTGGGTTGCGCTACGCCTGGCCTCTCACAACTTCAACTTGACGCCGACAGCAGCTCAGTGGTCAAGGCAGAGGAAGAACAGGTATATCCTGAAGCACTTCGATGACAACGTCGACCTCTTACGCCGATCCTGGAAGGTGCAATGCGTCCTACCGGAGTACTTGCGCACGAATGCGCTAGACGACCTTGGTGTGAAGGATTTGGCCATCCTTCGCACTTTGCTTCGTAGAAGATGGCATCACGAGCTGGAGGTGTGTTGCGGCGAAGGTCTATCTTCAAACTCCCACATCTGGGTGACCCCAGCAAAGCGCAGCTAAGGTACGAAACAAGTGCACATATCCAGTCCCCATTTTAAACATTTCTCAATTCCAGTGCTTGTTAGTTTTCAAGTGCACAAGATTCGTAGGTGAAGATTTGCATGGGTTCCTTTGCTGTACGACTAATTGTGTTACGTCCTGTATGTTTTCTGCAGATTGTCAAGGCAATGTGTGAGCATGGAGGGGGTGCTAAAGTTTTGTTGAAGTTCAGGAATTCAAGAGTAGTTTAGGCAATGACGAGATTATTCATGGTCATGCTGACATTTTTATCAAACTACAGAACTGAACCTTGGACCATGTTCAGGAGCACAATTTGTTCGCAGGGTTTGTGCAATTGCTAGATTGTAAATAGGAGTCAAAGTTTTCTGGGGCAAAACAATAGACCCTGAATTCCTACTTTACTTGGTGTTTGTCTGAGACTAACTTTTGTAATGTGTTTCTAAACACATTTCTGAACCTCTTATACATACTAGTAATCTAAACCCTAAACCCTTGTCAATGAGTCTGAATGAGTTCTCAACATCATCTTTGCCAACCCTAAACTATGTCTACTTCCGTAGGTTTTAGTATTTATAATTAATGTAGCCTAGATTTATTTGTACTATGTTTTTGTTTAAAATGAAAGATAGGGTATCTATAATTGCCTCGCTTTTGAAATTTAGGTTAATAAAGCCCTAGGTAAATTGCAAGAATTTACCTACATAGCCTCATCCAATGAAGCCTTGAACGCACGTGATCATTGAACCTCATGAATAGTGCTCCCCCCGGGTTGCCGATTTTGTGTAAAATGGCGGTTTTTGGTGCCGTTTTGTCCCACTTCAGACTAGCGGATGGACAATGTAGGACCTACATTTTGAATAGATTTGGCAGAATATGATGTAGCCTTGTGGTACACTTAGCTTCTATCTTGTGTTAAAATCTACGCCATTTTAGTTAAAATTTTGCTACACAGAAGATTAAGCATTTTTAGACTTTGTTACAAAAAAATTCTATATATAAGAATCTTTTCCAAAAAATAAACAATATTTATTTTGGTCCATAGAATATTTTCTTAGGTCCAGAGAATCTTTTAAAGCATGTATCGAGTATTTTTCAAGGATTATCAAATCTTTTTCATGATAAATCAAATCTTTCTCCAAGATCATTAAAAATTCCAAGGATTAAAAATCTCCCTTGACTTGACTTGATTTGACTAGAAAACATCATAATCAATGTTTTAAAAGAGGTGTAAACTCCACACACTAGGTTGAGCATTTTTAGACTTTGTTGTATCTTTCAATGTTGTAGGAGTATATCTGTTCATTTTAAGGGAGTGAGGGCCACTGCTTTCAAGGGGAAGGCCGTAACATCAAATGTTTTTTACTGCAAAGATTACGCAGATTATCTTGGTGGTGAGGTTCGCCTTCTATAACTTTTGTTTCTACTTCAATATGACCTATTGAAGATCCAAGTGCGCTTTTGTTGTTGGGAACTAAATATGTGAATGTTTCTAGAACGCCAAGGGAGATCTGATCTACATTGAGCTCCATTCAACTTAGGATTCAAGAAGGGGTATTTATTAGATTCAATATTGCTTCCTTTCAAGCTTAGGTGCCTAATTGCTCATACTCCAGTTAGGATTTTTTATGGGTCCTTTCAACTTTATCCTCTTTGGACTACTCTTCTTTGTTAATAAAACATTATATATTTGAGTACTTCTCATAGTGCGCTTTGTGGGATCCTAACAGCAATTGCTTCATCGACTTGCATTTGATACACCACTCCTCAACATCGACAACCACCACCAGGTATTTCTGTAAAAAATCCACAAAAGAAAATAATGAACATTCTCAAAATCCTAATTCACAAGCCACAAAGAGGATGAACATAGATTTTTATATCTAATTTTGAAGTTAAAAAAACATGAATATGATCAATGCCGTGAAACTAAATGTATTAGCGATTGTGCAATCATTACAGAATGGATGAAGATGAGTTTTTGGAGAACTGAGCAGGCACACAACAAGCATCCATACAACCAAGCATTCAAACCACAATATTTCCCATGCCTACAATCAACATGGCTCAAGACTTTTCATACAATCCAAGATTTGAGGCAACACAAGGAGGAGCATCAAAGAAGAGAAGAGTAGCGTGAAGAGGAGCACCAGGACGAGGAGGAGCAATAGGGCATCTAGGAATAACATGGAGAGGAGTAGAAGGGCGGAGAAAGGGAGTAGGACAAGGAAGAGCAGTACAACGTGGAGGACCAACTGAAGACACAATTAGTGAAAGGCCTCTAAATACACTCACAAGGACCGTCTACTTTCTACCAGTTAATACCTTGTGGATTGACTAGGCAAGTGATGCGATTCCGTTTCTGGAGTCTTGGCCTTCAGATACTCCAAGTGTGCTTGTAATCCTGCCAAGTACAACAAAGTGGGGAGGTTTGGTTCATCCATTTTCAACAGATTCAGTGGAACATGGTGTTGCACGAGCATTTGCAAGAGCCCTTCCAACAAGTACATCAAACTACATAGAATTTTTCTACAAAAGAACAAAGAAATGAGCAAAATGCGGGAATGAAAGTGGATTTCCTTAGAGCCCTAGTTCAGACTCATGGGAGCCTCCTTCGGTTTACTACCAGTATAAACAAATATAGTCTATTGCCCAAATGCTACTCTACCCCCAAAAGCTGGAGTGGATACTTACCATAGGAGAATAGAAGCAGGACCGCGTCCGCCGATTACCACACCATTAATTCTATTAATTAAAGCTTCAGCCCCTGCTACACAATCAAGGTAAAACATTTCTTATTTTCAGCACTAGTTTTATTTTGATTCAAAAGACAAATGTTTCTCTACAACATATATGATTTCAATATGGAATCTTCTCCAGGCTCCAAGGAGTCTTCCCTGGGCTTCAAGGAATATTTTCCACGTTCTAGAGAATCTTCCCGGGCTCTAAATTTTTTATGTAGACAAACTGATATGAATAGGATAGAATTCAGGACAACTATGCTAATTTATCAAATATTGCTTACAAATATGGATCAATTGCAACAATATGTGCTCCACGTCTTACTCTTCCTCCAGCACCAGCTCCAGAAGAACACCCATCCCGTTTAGAAAGCCCACGTGCAACAATACAACATCCAAGGTTAGTGTGATGTATTTTAATTGATGATTACTTACAGCTAACACAAGATTAACACAATTGAAAGATACTCAAATTCACATACTCTTGGTAGGGTTGCATTGATTTCTAATTTAGCTACATCAAGCTTTGCAACCAAGGAGCCACCGATCCAAATTACTACATCAAGTCATCCAATTGTAGACTTAACCATGCCACAAGCTAGGAGCCATACGGAGGCAGATGAAAATTACCAAGACTATTGTTTGAGAAATGGATTTGTTACCACGAAGCTTACTTCTCCGCATTACAATTAAAAGAATAGAAAATGAAGAACTCTCAAGACACCGAAGACATACAAAGAACCATTTCTTTATGGCACTCATTTGAAGAATTGGAGAGAGAAGTTCTACTTGAACAAAAAACATTATAGCAATCTTGGTTTTGGAAATCAAGAAGATTATAACAGATATGGTTAGAAGGAAGAATCTGCACAAAGGCTTGACATGTAGTGAGGCAGGTCTAAACAAAATGACAATACACACAACAATGAAGATCTTCACTCCAGCACATGTTTGACTGGAATTCGAGCCAAGAGCAATCCCATTTTGGAGAGAATGGGATTGCTTAGATAACCTTTTGAAGATTGCTTCTCCAGGTGCAGCATACCTTGACCAAGCCAAGATGATCCTGTCCACATATGAAAGAGAAGGTTTGGAAAACCTAAGAGAGATAAAAGACTTCTTCAAGGAAAACCCTAAAAGTAAACTATTCCTAAGTCTTCTAAAACTTATGTGTGAGGACTTTAACCACCCTAAGGAGATTGGGGAAGAGGAGCTCTTTTATAGGAAGAAATAGGTGGAAGAATCCTTATTTGAATTTGAGTCCTATTTCCTTCATAATAAGGTCTTCTTCAACTACACCTCATACATTGAACCTACAACAAGCGTGGATACAATAAATGTGAAGGTTTACCAAGGTAGGGAATATCAAGCTTTTAGTGAATATTGGAGAGAAGTAAGTCTAACTGGATAAGCATGCAAGAAATTCAATGTCACATTTGTACACAAATCAGGGATAGTAGAAGATTATACTCACAATACAAATGGGTTGACGAATTCCAAGCTTACGAATATCTTGAAGCAATTTGTGAACATGCCATGGGTAAGTTAATCTTTTATTCAGTTCACATTGTAAATTTTCAATGTAGCTCACATCGTCATCCAGATTAACAAACCATTTTTATTTTAATCTAACTATCTAAAAATCATTTTTGGGATCAGGGAATCTTCCCTACAGTCAAGGGTATAGATTTTTAATGGAGTCAAAGTTTTTTTTGTGCCAATTACTAATACTGCATTATCTTTATTCAATTTCAGGTTTACAACACAATAATGGAATACACTAACAACAAAGAAGGCTCAATCTTCATCCTCTACAAGACAGAGACGTTATGCTGCCTGACACACAATTAGAGACTATAAGCTCTTAAACTAAGCCATTACATATTTTAATGTTCAGTTTATATTTATAGATTCTAAATGATTTTCTAATGTTTCTAAATAGGCTCGTATGATTGGACACGTAATATGGACCATCGCTTCACGGAATTTAGAAGAGAATCGGCCATTCACATACTCGACTCTTTTAATGTTGTCGGATCAAGTTTGAAGGTCTGAAGACTTACATGAAGGCGTTGACCAACAATTAATAGGCTGTTTGGAGAAGGATTGTATACTATGTTTTCCAACCAAGTGGAACATCCTCCAGCAACTGTGTCTATCGTTAATTTCTCCACATGGAAGCCAATTAGGGGCGGTTTACACTACGGACCAAGAACTCGTCCCATGACCCTCTTAAATCTGTGATTGGCTCCATCAACTTGTCCCGGGATGACTTGGGTTTACACTAGGAGGAAAAAAAAAAGTGACCAAAGGAGTTGAGGTCCTCAAAAGGCCTAGAAATAGGTCTAATGGATAATGTTGGAGGGTCCCCCGGATTTTGCGGCGAGAGAGGCTAAATGGGTTCTCTCGTTGCTGAAACGAGGGGACCATGGGCCTGAAATGCAATTTTATTATTTTTTTAATCTTTTTTTTTTTTTTTCCCCTTATTGGGAAGGGGGCCCAACGTTACTGTAGATACAATGGTGGCCACCCTTTTTGTCTTTTTGGCTTGTTTTATTTTCTTTGTTAATTTAGGAAATACTGCCCTTTTTAGGCATTCATTAAAAAAATCAGCATGCCCACTTTTTAGTACATGGTCATTCCTCCCGGTCCAAGTTCGGTTTACACTTAGTGAGAGGCCCAAGCGCTTTAAAAATGACATTTTTATGAAGTGTGACCATGGAAGTGTGACCATGAAGTGTGACCATGGAATTAATCCATTTTCCTTGGTCATGGCTCTTGGTCTATAGTGTAAACCGCCCCTTAGTATCACAATGAAAAGTGAAGAAATTAACGAGGAACTTGGCTGGACAATTACTGAGGAGAATTGATAGTTTTCAACACAGGATTAGAATTCTTTGGTGGATCCAAAATTACCATTACGTTACTTGACCGAGCAGATGATCCTTGCCTCAATGCAAGTGTTTGCTGGGACCCTAGGGAAGATTCTTCAACTAACATCTTTCATTTGGAGTCCAGAAAATCTTTTGTGATGTCCCAGGCAATGTCAAAATTAGGCTGTCAAAGTTAGAAAATGAAAACAAAGGAAACAACTAGAATAGACAAAATTATCAGAACTTTGTAAAGGTGTGATACTTCTTGAATATTACAAGTAGGATTGCCTCATCTTGTGTCCAAAAAATACTCGAAGGTATATTAGAGAGCCTTCACATTACATATTGAACCGTTATCAATAGAAGAGCTTGGTGCTCTCCAACTCAAGTCAAAGTAGTTCTTAGTGAGGATGAGGAAAATCTCTGCATAAGATATCATGTATAATCTCTTCCTTTGGCTGATTTTAGATCATCTAAAAACTATTTAACCATCAACCAAAGATACAGACATATATTTTACTCTGTACATGTATTGAAGTTTAGTAAGCATCGTAGAGCCTACGATTGAAGATTCTTCAACTAAAATCTTTGATTTGAAGGTCATTTCAATCAATCTGAACTTATTATGTCAAGATATGACACTACAGATGTAGAATGTTGTGGCCACCAGTGGCACCTACAAACTTATAAGTGTTAACCCTTAAACATCGTAACAATCCATTGGTGATCATAGTATTCTACATGATCGGTTTCGTATTTGAACCTGATATGGCTCAGATTGAATGAAAACTCCAAATGAAAGATGTTAGTTGAAGAATCTTTAATCCAAATGGTCTAAGTCTTGTTAAGCTTTAATACATTTTCTATATTCTACACAGTAAAATACATGTTCATATGTACGGTTCTGACTAATCTTTAAGTGTTACTATTTAAAATAATAAAAGGGGCATCTTACAAACCTTGCACGTTTCATCGCACTTCACCACGACGTAGCGCCGTGAGAGAGCAGTGTTATCACTTCTCATGTTTTCAGCTCCGTGAGTGGCATCATTCATGTCCCGTTTCAGCTCCTCAATTTGACCGTTGTAATCCTCCAACGAATCACAAATTGCTTCCTGAGTCCATTAAAAATACACATTAGTTGACAGGATAATTCAACCAACTTAAATTTAATCTCATGAAATTTACCTTGAAATCGTCAATGAGTGAAAAGTCCGGGGAAAATGATAAGATGTATTCGATCTTCAATAATCCATCTCTCTTTCAATAATTTGATGGCTTTCCGTATGTTCCTGCCCTTTGTGGCTTTTCCTTGCTGAATGACATGCCTAGCTACAATAAACCCGAGCTTCTTCCTCAGTTCCTCATTATCCTCCACTTCGTCAGCCTCCACTTTCGCCATCTCCGGATCCACCTGAACAAATTTATAGCCTTTTAAATCAAAATGAAATAAAAAGGACCAGTCAAAAATCCAAAAGTGCACATTTTGGATTTTTAGTACCATAGCTCCTAAAAAACCTCCGAGGGACAATTCATACACTAAGTGAAAGACAAACATTAACCTTATGGCATTGATCCACAAGTTTCTAGGTTCATCTCTAGGGGATAAAACACACATTCAGAAGGTTGGAAGAGTTGAACAACTAAAATTCTCATGAACATAATCTTCATAATTGGAATCTTAACCTCAAAGACACTCTGCACTCTGCACAATTGTACCTTTGGTTGGAGTTCCACCAGAACATCTGAACTTGAGGAGGAGGATGGTTGTACTTTACGAACCCGTTCTTACCAAAGTTGAGCTGTAGCAACAGGCACGTCTTGTTCGGGTTCAGCGCGTTGCAATCCACCAAGGACAACAGCGACACATAGACACAACCTCACAAAACGAGTGTAAGTCTAGCGTTTAACCGCGAGTGGAAGCCGCGAAAGTGGTGCGACTTGCGAGAATGAGGGTGCAGCACAACAGAGCTTAGGATTTGGGGAACTGCTTAAATTCAAATAGATCAACGGATAGGATGAACTTGCTTGAACGGTCATGATGGATATATGTGTTGCCCAAAACTTAGGGTTTGGGGTGCTGCCTAGCTACTCACATGAAACATACGGACTTTCACGATGAAGTTTTATGGACGGTTTGGTTGGATTTTTGGGCAGCTTGAATAATATTTCGGTAGAAATTTCAACCATATCCATGTAAATTCAAGGTCATACATTGTTGTAGAATACATGGCTGTTGATATCCTCTTGATGAGTAGAATCTTTCTAGGGATATGGAATTGTTTCCGGGGTGCATAACATCTTCTTGAGGTATTAGGAATCGTACCCAAATAGAGAGCATTTTCCCCCGGGTATTGGGAATATTACCCGAGGTGTAGAAAGTCTTCCCCAGGGTACCAATCGATGTCAATCTATGGCCCTTTTGGCATTCCACAGGCGGGAAAGAGCCAGGGCTGGGCCCGGGCTAGGCCATCAGGCCAATAGGCCGATGGACGAACAAGGTGCGAGGACAGGCTAGCTCCTTCGTCCGGGCTTGCCCGAACGAGGGAGTCAATTCGCCCTCGGCAGGTAAACAAATGGTTTGGTGACTGTAACCAAACGAGTTTTTTACCTCAGCCCCATATAGATGTCAGGCACCAAATCCAGCCACGTAGGAGCCACATTTGGTACCTGACAACACCGTATGTCAGGTACTCATGTGCGCATGTCTATCGTTTGTTAACACAAAAGCCATTTGGCACACTACAGTACTGCACTGTAGAAGATCTTCCGTTCCATGCACCACATTACGAACTCACTACAGTCAGACCTCAATAAGTGTTAGGGGTTGGGAGCATACTTTTAGTTAACACTTAGACACTAGTAACACATAACACTTACAGAGGGTGATGCCGATGATTAGTAACACTTATAAAAAATAACACTTAGAAGAATTAAAAAGGTAAATACATAACATTTTCAGAAAAAAATGGATGAAATTACAAAATATTGATTCATTATTCATCTAAGTCCGTCGAAAGAATGAATGAATAGTACTTTGGCGAGTTTCTGCTACACTCCAAGATTCTATTTCCTTTTCTAGTGCTGCAATATTCCTAATAGATAACATGGTGTCATTAGGTCTTTGCTCCAAAAACTTCTTCAAAGTTTGAAAAGCACTACCTACATCTTTAAAGCCTACAACTTCTTCTACTATATCGTGAGGATTAGCTTCATTAGGATCACTATCTTTGTGTTCACTACCTTGTTGTTGAGATGAAAGCATTTCAATAACTTCTTCATCAGTAGGCTAATAAGGGTTATTCAAATCAAACTCGAGCTCATAATTTAAATACTCTTGAACATTCATGTTAGAGGTCTCAATCTCAGAGGATATCAAACTTAGTTGTTCCAATACAGTAGCAACCTCCTCTACCTCTTTCTTTTGTTGCTCTTGAAAGACTTCATTTTCTACAAGAACTGAAAGAATTCCTATGTGTCTCCAACAATTTTGAATTGTTGTTGAAGTCACTCCGTTATACCAAGCCTTCTCAAGCATGGTCACAGCTTGGTACACATCAATCGCAAAACTCTTGCCAGTTGAAATACAATCTATTTGATGTTAAGTTAATAACTTCCTATATTGAGCTTTGAATGATGCAATGATCCCTGCATCCATAGGCTGGAAACAACTAGTTGTATTTGGAGGCAAAAACTCTAATCGCTTCACCCTCAATCTTGAACCTACATTAGGCTTCAAAGATAAGTGTACTTTAAAATTTATAAACCCTAAACCTGTATTAGTTTATGAACTTAAAAATACATCTACCTATCAGTTTGTTTCTAGAATACCGTACGCTACGGTCAATTTCGGCAGGCAAGTGCCGAAGCATTTATTTATTTTTGTCAGATTGATTTGACACAATGGATATCACATAGGTATTGCACGAGTATCACCTAGATCTTGCACGGGTGTCACCTTGGTATTACATAGGTATCGCCTAGCCAAATCTCTTGAAATTTCCAAAATTTTGGACAAGTCCCCATTTTGAATTAATTATGTACGAAACTGACCATAGCGTAGGGTAAACATCTAGAGTCACTTTGCAACTAGAAACTATTACTTTACCTCAAAATTATCTCCCCCTAAGCGATGGCTCTAACAAAAAGTCTTTTTTTGGAAACTTATCACTTACCAAGGTAAAATTAACAAAGTCGGGAGCACGACATTGCATAACACTTAACACATAACACTTACTAGTCTTAATTTTAAGGGAGCGGAAATCTCCATAACACATACACTGTTCATACACTTATCGAGGTAACACTTATCGAGGTCTGACTGTACTAGTAGTTACGCTGTGACTCTCCATCACTTGTCGAAGAACCCCGACTACACTAATCTGCTACCAATTCTCACTAATCACGCTGTTGCTGCTCCCACGTGTACTCTCTGCTGTTCTGATCAACTCACTAATCCGCTGCTACTCACTAATCCTCTGCCACTCACGAATCGACATAGCTCCGTCATCGTATCAGAACTCTGATTGCAAACAATGAAGAGCTCCAGAGCAGCTTCGTGATGGACAGAGCGAGGGTTTGCAGAGGGTTTCAGAGCGAGGGACAGAGTGAGATCGTTGACGCTTGAAAACTCACATCGCTACTGGTTTGTAGTCTTAGTTTGCAAACAAAGAGTTCCTTGAGGATTACGGATCAGTTTTACGAGGAGTGTAAAATTTTAGGTTGACAGGAGATAGAGAGACAGAGCGAGGGTTTCGAGAGGGTTTCGGACCTCAGGAAAAGAAGACTCAACGGATTTGTCCTGGATTGAGCTGCAGATTGAGACGGGCGCCATGAATGCTTTAGGTGTATCGACAAGCTTAAGCACGCTCCGATCGCCACAAACGAGAGTGGATCTGAGGATCGATGTCTTACAGGTGCGAGGAGCCAAGAAGCTGACGTTGCGCGCCGTGGTAAATTGCACGGCGATGGCGGGCGAGCACGCGCCCGGGTCGGCCTTCGACGTCGCGGAAGCCGTGAAGAGCACGCTCTTCAAGGCGATTCCGGGCTCCAGCGCGCCGGATTTGGTGAAGCGCATCTACAAGGTGACGGTCGTCGGCGTCGGGAACGTTGGGATGGCGTGCGCGCAGACGATCCTGACGCAGGACCTCTGCGACGAGATCGCGCTCGTGGACGTGGTGGAGGCGAAGCTGCGCGGGGAGATGCTGGACCTGCAGCACGCGGCGGCGTTCCTGCCGCGCGCGCGCATCGTGGCCTCCACAGACTACGCGGCGACCGCGAACTCCGACATCTGCATCGTGACGGCGGGCGCGCGGCAGCGCGAGGGCGAGTCGCGGCTTGCGCTCGTGGAGAAGAACGTGGCGCTCTTCAAGACGATAATCCCGCAGCTGGTGAAGTTCAGCCCCGAGACTACGCTGCTCGTGATCTCCAACCCCGTCGACGCGCTCACCTATGTCGCATGGAAGGTCTCCGGGCTGCCGCCGAACCGCGTGATCGGGAGCGGGACGAACCTGGACTCGTCGCGGTTCCGCTGGCTGCTCGCGGACAATCTGGACGTGAACGCGCAGAATGTGCACGGGTACATTGTCGGGGAGCACGGCGACAGCTCCGTGCCGCTGTGGTCGAGCGTGAGCATCGGCGGCGTGCCGCTCATCGCGTATCTCGAGCAGAAGGGGATCGCGTTCAGCACCGACACGCTCCAGGAGCTGCACAGGTTGGATCCGATTATCTGATGTTTCTAGTGTGCTTCAGACTCTAACCCGAATCGTAATTCCGCATCACAGATCATATTGTTGGTGTGTTCGTTTTTAGGATGGTGGTGGACGGGGCGTACGAGGTGATCAAGCTGAAGGGCTATACCTCGTGGGCGATCGGCTACTCCGTGGCGAGCCTGGTGAAGAGCCTGCTGCGCGACCAGCGCCGCATCCACCCGGTGTCCGTGTGCGCGAAGGGCTTTCACGGCATCCAGGACGAGGTGTTCCTCAGCTTGCCCGCGGAGATCGGCCGCGCCGGGATCATCGGGGTCATGGACAGTCCCTTGACGGAGGAAGAGAGGGAGCAGCTCCAGAAGTCGGCGCGGACGTTGGGCGACATTCAGCAGAAGCTCGACATTTGAGGTGTTAAACCCTAAACCCTAAACCTCTCCAAAACCTGGCCAGGGACTTAGAGCGAAATATAGCCGAAGAAGCAGGACATCTGATGTGTTTCTAGTGACAGTAATCTCCTGAATGCTAAAACCTGGCCAGGACCTTGAATCCTAAACCCAACCCCTGAGAATCCTGAACTGAGTCGTTGAATGCCCAGAGGGTTACAAGATTGCTCGTGGCGCAGTGTGGTTTGCACAGTGATGGAGCTGTGTAGATCTGTTGGCAATCTATGTAGGTCAGGTTTTGCATTCTTTTCTCTAAATTTTAAACCTTAAACCTTAGACCGAGTTGCTGGATGCTCCGAGGATTACAACATTGCTTGCGGCGAAGTGTGCTCTTCGCCTAGTGATGGGGATCCGTTGGCAACCTGTGCAGATCAGGTTTTTTGCAACCTTCCTGTAAATTACATCCAAACATGTCTCATTGATGGTGAAGATTCGTCTAGTTTTTTCGATACTTATTCTAAGGAACATTCAACGTGCCGTAGTCGAGTCTGCTTGTGTAAGCATCCGCCAAACATGTATTTCGTTCCAAGGCTTTAAGTTCACGTGATGAAGATGCTCATCAAGAATCTCGAGTGTAAAATCCCAAGAGTGTCATCACTTGCAGGATTTGAAGACCTAAGTGACTACGTAGATAAAACACTTGGCCTGAGGGGATTGTCTTCAAGATGCTCACCTTTTGAGGAGAATTTTCACAAGCTCAGTGACAGATGCTTGTGGTGGCTCCTCACAAGATTACTTTCTGAGAGAACTTGACAACCACACGTGCATGCCGAAAAGTACGGTCAGTGTCAGATTTGGATATCTACAAAACAATTGAGATGATCATTGACCAAATTCAATTCAAAGAATCTCCAACTCCGAGGTTTGGACCAAACTGTGACAATCAAATGAAAGCTCAACCTGTGATCGATCCACAACCTCGACAAATACATAAAACTTTTGGCCTGAATGATGATTGGTGCTCTAATTCAAATCTCTTTGCTTTTTCTATCTATTCCTCACTTCAAAACCCTAACACAATCAAATAGAAAGTGAGCAGATGCTCAACCTATGATTGATTAACAAACTCAATAAATACACAAAACACTTGACCACTATTCTGATCCAATCCTTTTTAAGCTCTTTTCTATCAATTCCTCACTTCATAGGTTTATGCAAGACCAACAATCAAATGAGAGGCATGAAAGAAAGCTCAACCTATATTCGATTCACAATCTCAATTAATACACAGAACATTTGACCGGTATTCTAATTCAATTCTGTTGCGACCTTTTCCTATCAATCCCTCACTTCATCTTCTGTTCAGGGATAGCGAACATGCCGGGCGCGCCTCGCGGAGGCGCAAACCCTAGCATCTTCTGCAGGTTGGACCGAATACTCACGGAGCACAGAAAGTACAGGAACACCATGGAGCAGTCCGTGGCGTCGTCGCCGGGCAGCCCGCGGTGCGACATCTTCTGCACGAGCGGGATTGGCGCGAACGGCAGCTTGGCGACGGCTTTCCCCTCGAACAAACTCGACAGCAAACCGAACACGACGATGAGCACCACGGCCACGACCGCGCCAGACTTAAACTTGGAGAGCGAGAGGTCGCGCGAGCTCTCTTTCAGCGAAAGCTCGAACCGGTCCATCTTCTTCGTCTTCGCCTTCGCCGCGCTGCTCGTCGTCTGCAGCACCTTCATCTGGTCGATCTTTTTCTGCGTGCGATCGATCGTGGAGCGCAGCGACTTGTAGTTCGTGGTGCGGTAGATCAGGATCCAGCTGATACCCTCGCACACAATCGCGGACACGAACGAGATCGCCACGATCAGCAGCGCGTCGCCGTACCTCGCCATCGCTCCCTCCGCGAAACCCTAGTCCCTCTCTGATCTCTGCAGAAATGCGTCGTTGTGGCTCAAAAACACCTTCGGTCCCGAAACTTTTACGTTTAGTACATGCAACAACTTTTACTTTAGTACACACTATTACTTTTTGTATAATCTATACTGTCGGAACAACACTATCGCAACGTTTACTTTTAGAGCATGCAACAACTTTTACTTCTGACATGCTTTTACTTTTTGTACCATTCGGTCCCGACGTGGAAATTGGAATCTACTGATGATATGGATTCGAGGAGTAGATGTGCTCAGGGTCTAGATAGCATAGGGTTGGGGTTAGAATTTGACTAATCTAAATTCTTGGTACAATTTAATTGGCGTGGATTCGTAGATGGCGTTAGTTCGGTTTAGTTTAGGGTCCCGCCCTTGCCCTCCGCGTCGGGTATCTCCCTGCCGGGAGGCCCTCCCATCCAGGGCTCTTGCTATACAAAAAACTTGTGTATATATTGTTGCAATATAATTTTGTTTCTTCTCCTTGGATAGTATTTTTCGATTGAAATAACGATGACAGAGGGCAAGAGTGGCAAGGCGGCGCTTCCTACAAAGCCTAGAGTAGTGGTGGGACTGGATTTTGGGACCACATATTCTTAGTTCCCGGGACACCTCACAACATGGTGCAAGGGATGGCGTTGTTCCTCTAATTCCACAAGCACCAAGTGCAGGAGTGCTCCTCTTTAGGTTCAGGCTCCATCTTGCAAGTAGGAGCAGTGAAGCATTATCTGCCACGCCGCTCCCACCAGGCCTAACTGTAGCGCAGGTCATTACAGACTACCTCCACTAGCAGGGAGGGCTATCCTCAAGCACCTGCAGAGCAAATACGGCGCACATTTCAGCAACAAAATGGTCTAGTGATGCATCATGGTTCCATCCATCTATGACAACTCCGCCAAGGCTACCATGCAGACGTGCATGGCGGCCGCCGGCCTGGTGAGCATCCATCATCCGGTGACCACCGTACTAGAGCCCGAGGCGGCCTCGTTTTACTGTTAGAGGGTCATGAGCGAGGTTGTCCTAGAACTCGGCAACAAGCTCTTGGTTGTTGACATGGGTGGGGGAACTTCAAACATCGTGGTGCAGGAGGTTGTGGAGCTCGGATGCTGGGTGAAGGAGGTGACCGTGAGCTCGGGAGGGTTGTGCGGCGGCACATACGAGGATTTTTGGATCATGGAGTTTCTGAAGAGTAGTATGGACGAGGCTTGCGTTTCTAAATGCATCTTGAAGCACCGCAACGTGTATGGGCAGCTGATGAAGGAATGGGAGTGCACCAAGTCCATCTTTGACTGGGCTAGGGCATCACCATCATGAATGTGCCCAGTAAACTAGCGGCGGAATGGGAGAGGTCTAACGTGGAGAGTGGTCACCCTGGAAGCTGAAAGTACTACGAAGCCGAGAGTACGACAAGCTGGTGATCAACTCCAAAGAGATGCAGCCTATCTTCGACCTTGTTGTACAGGAGAATGTGGACTTGATCCAATGGCAGGTGGTGGAAGTAGGAGGCAAGGTCCGAGTGATGGCGATGGTCGGAGGGTTCTCAAAGTCGCCATACCTGCTTTGTAGAATGAGAGAGGCATTTGGGGCAACGACACATATCATCATATGTCCGCCCAACCAAGAAGCGCCATTTGCCAAAGAATTGCCGTTGTAGCACTCAACCGTAATGCAGTTGTGTCAAGGATATACAAGTAGACCTATGGTTATGATACCATGCTGCCTTTTGAGAAAGGGATTGATCCAATTGAAAGCTTGTATCAGGAACAAAACCTCTAAACCTTCCAGATTACTTTTACTTTAGAACTTCTTTTACTTTATTATTTGATTTGCTTTCCTTTTACTTTAGGTTAGGGTACATATAGAGGTTGAGACTGAAGAGTTCTTTAGTCTCGACAACGCATCTCGTGAGCCATCGTTCACCCCTCTTGTTGTTTTTATATACTCAACTTGTTAATCCAAGTTCATATCAATTCAAGTTCATATCAGTTTTCCCTCTTCTAGTTCTTCAGGGTTCTAGTTCTTGTCAAGTATTCTTGTATCATGTGTCACTGACAGTTTGTCAAGACTGACCTCACTTGAGTATCAGAGTTAGGGCCTTTCTTGAGGTTGCGGTTTACCCCCTCTAATATGATATCTCATTATGTCACAACATTTGAGTCTTTTTCTTCTTGTGAGAGGAGCAGATAACCACTCATCTCTGAAGGTTTGAAGGCTTAATATTTGCAATTCGTCCTCTATAGAGCCAAGATTATATTTTCAATTATTCTCGTTTCTTAGTTATGGATGAGACTCAACACTTTATTATGCCTGAATCCGCCGAGGCTAAGTTAGAGGCTATCGTTAATGCTACCAACACGTTATCGGTCCAAGCCACAACAATTGAAAGAATCATTGGTGGCCTTCAACAACATCAATCTCCCGCCATCCTGGAGGGAAGAGCTCTGCTTGTGATTCAACAAGATCCACCACCACAACGGAAGGAACCTCGTGTAAGCCTCCCTGAGAAATTGGATGGCATGCGCACCAAGTTTCGAGGATTTGTTGATCAAATTTTATTGATAATTGCCTTACAGTCGGAGCGCTACCCAACAAAAAGAATCCTGAGTTGGATTGATTGGGACGTTGTTTACGGGACAAGCTTTATCATGGTTTTGTTCCCTTGTTTGAGAAAGGTTCATCCATCTTGAACAACTTCGACATTTTTTGGGAGGCCTTTGTCAAAGCATTTGGAGAACATGACAAGGCTCGTTGGGCAACAACAAAGATTTGGTCCCTAAGGCAACGGACACGTTCTGCATTAGTTTACGCCTCAGACTTTAGACAACTTGTGTGCGACATCATTTGGGATGAAGCAGCACTTATGAATCAATTCTATTGGGCTTGACGGATACTCTGAAGGATTTATTGTTGTCACTCCCTCACCCACAAACGCTCAATGAGGCAATTAGTCAAGCAGTCAAGTGGGACAACCGACTCTTCCGGCGTTGCCAAGACCAGAGCTCCTGGATTCTATCATAGAGCAGACAATCTGACGGACCTCATCTATGTCATCGAGCAGTTTGAGTTCTTATTTAGAGCTTGTAGATATGCAAATCGACACAATACGTGTCAAACATCTTACTTCAAAAGAGAAGAAGCGTTGGATGGAGGAAGGACTATGCTTGTATTGCGGCGAAGGAGGTCACATTGTCCCCAACTATCCGAAGAAGCCGAATCAACGTATCATCAAGACCAAAGCTGCCATAGTTTAGGAAAACAAAGATGCCCAGCCACAACAAGAACCATGTGGTTGGACAGTTTAGTTTCACAACAACATTTAGGTTCCTCCCTTTCCGCTCAACTTGCACCTTGTTATACGATTCCTTTATTTTTTGGTCCTCAGAAACTGAGAATCGCCGCTCTACTAGATTCAAGAGCATCTGCTTGTGTTCTAGATGAAAAATTTGCCAAGAGTCACAAATTTCCTTTAGTTTAGAAACCTCAGCCCGTCAATGTAGAAGTGATAGATGGACAACCTTTGTCCTAAAGCAGCGTTAAACCTTTAGAAGTGACATTTGAAGGCTATAGTAGCAAAATGATCTTCAATGTCATTAGAACCCCATCAAACCCTCTTATTCTTGGTCTTTCTTGGTTAGAAAAATACAACCCACATGTAGACTGGAAGTTGCAAAAGATGACTTTCCCCTTAGAACATTTAGACAATAAACCGGTTTAAAAACATGTTAGCAAATGAGTTAGACTACTAAAAGTGAAGAAATCCCTCTTCATTGGAGCAAGGGCGTTTGTAAGATCGTCCAAGGATGGCACACCATTTGTCATCTATGCGGCGCCAACTAGCAAAGAGGAGAACTTAGCAACCAGTATTTTGGAACAATATAAGGATTTTGAAGATGTGTTATTGAAAAAGAATGCCGACATACTACCAGAGCACCGTCCATACGATTGTGCTATTGACTTGGAAGAAAGAGCGCGACCTCTCTTTGGCCCAATCTACAAGCCATTGCAAACGGAGTTGGTGGAATTGTGGAAGTATATTGACAAGAGTCTAGCCAAAACTTCATTTGTCACTCCAAGTCACTAGCTGGAGCGCCCATTATATTTGTCAAAAAGAAAGATGGCTTATTACAAATGTGCAAGGATTATTGAGGTCTCAACAAGGTGACAAAGAAGAATTGCTATCCATTGCCTTTAATCTTTGGACTTTTAAAACAACTTAGGAGTGCAAAGGTCTTTTTCTAAATCGACCTATGCGGAGCTTACAACCTTGTTTGAACTTCAAATCAAGGAAGGAGAGAATGGAAGACAACTTTTCATACAAGATATGGCCATTTTGAGTACAATGTTATGCCTTTTGGCCTTACGAATACTCCAACAGTCTTTTAGCACATGATGAATGACATCTTTCGGGAGCACCTTGACGACTTTGTTATTATCTACTTAGATGATATTTAATATTTTCCAAGAACAAAAAGATCATGAGAAGCACATTTGACTGGTCCTTCAAAGTTGCAAGAACAACGACTCTATGTTGAACCGGAGAAGTGTTTATTTCATAAAACTGAGATGAAGTTTTTAGAATTCATCGCATCTACAGAAGGTTTGAAGATGGACCCATAGAAGGTGGAAGCTATCGTGTCGTGGGAAGTTCCAAAGACGGTTAGAGACGTACAATGTTTTCTTGGCTTTGTTAACTTCTATCGGATCTTCATTAAGAATTATTCACAAGTGGCTACTGCGCTCACTTAGTTAACATGAAAGGACAAGCTTGAATGGGGCCTTTTAGCATAAAAGGAATTTGAAGATCTTAAGACGGTGTTTACTAACGTGCCAATCTTTATTCATCCGGATTTTATGAAGGCATTCTATTTGGAAACTGATGCCTCGGATTTTGCTTTGGGAGTTGTACTTTCGCAAATGGGCGAAGACAGAAAGCTCCATCCAATTGCGTTCTACTCTCAGAAGTTTTTTGCTGCGGAGATTAATTATGAGATCCACGACAAGGAACTTCTAGCTATCGTGGATTCTTTTCAAGAGTGGCGTCACTTCCTTGAAAGAGCCGCCCATCCGGTGACTGTATATACATATCACAAGAACTTGGAGTATTTCATGTCATCTCGGGTTTTGAATTGGCGTCAAGCTCAATGGAATATGTTACTATCACGATTTGACTTTGTCATCACCTATTGACCGGGGAAGCAACAAGGACTATCCAATGCATTATTGAGGAGATCATATCTTGCGCCCAAGGCTGGAGAATCAAAATTTGATCAACAATGTATAACTTTATGCGATATTTAAGTAAAAATGGACTTTAGAATGAAATGTAGACTTTGAAATCCGGACTTTACTACGAGACCCAGAGAGCTCCCGATGTAGGTTACATGGAGAGCTGGAGATAAAATTTTCATAAACAAAAAAGGGAGGTCCCGAACCATGTTATGTCCAGACCGGGCGAGCTCCTGATCAAAGTTACCGCGTGACCCGGGGAGGTCTCATCCACGTGACGCTGAAACCGGGCAAGCTCCCAATCCAGGTTACGTTGAGACTCGGGAAGGTCCTCATCCAGGTTAAGTCTAACCGGGCGAGCTCCCGATCCATGTTATGTCGTGATCCGGGAAGGTCCTCATCTAGTATACATCTAGACCAGGGCGAGCTCCTGATCTCAGATTTTTTTTAGGGGAATCTCATCAAAACAGCTGACCTGCTAACAGCTGACCAGCTAACAAAACAACATCTCTTAAAATTTTGTACTTCCATGTTACATCCTAGATCGACCAAAGAAAGTAGACAATGTTCATGTGTTGCATCAAATTGAAGACCTTTAAAGAATTGAAAATATAAAAGGGAGTAAATAGACATTCATGTATGCAATGATTTGAAGACCAATAAGGAATTGAAAATTTATTCACATAATGTTGGAACATACAACAGTGAGAACAAAAAACGGAGAGAGTACCCATCTATATTAGGTTACCTCTACGTATTCAAAATAACGCTCACAGAAAATATCCTACACTCTCAAGATCTTCCAAAACAGTCTCGATTGGGGGCTCTCCCAATTCCACAGTCCTGATCGCGTTCACCTCTATTCTTGCAGTCCCCAATCGAGTGCTCTTACGAACTCGGAGGCTGAGATTGCATCACCTCTACCTATTCTTAAATAGTTTGTCATATTGCCATTGCTGACATAGTCTTCGTTTACCTAACCATCCATATCATGTAACTGAAGATACTCCTTTACAGACGCTGAAGATCGCAGTGGCAAGATAAATCGAAGCAATTCTGTTGCAATGTGAGGTATAATTTTCCTTGCATTGGGTAAGGTCATCTCTCCATGCCATGGCTTTGGAAAGTAGCATGCCATGTTTCCATTCATCAAATTCCGCCATGTGAAATCGTCAACCATCAATACCTGGTCCTTTATGCAAAACTCCTTTGTTGCCTTGTCATGAGTTAGCCTCACTAGATCCTTCATGCATGAAGGATACCTCTCCGGCAAGGAACGCTTATTTCGTCCATAAACAAAAATGAGTTTTGTTCATATATCTTTGGGGAGGATGATTTGAAGAACCTTTCTCACGCGCTTGGCTTGCATGGACGACCATATACCCACACGGAAGGACCTCAGAAGGATTTAGAAGAATTCTACAAGACCAGGCCAAACTATTATGTTCTTCGGATCAAATCGTTGTGGGTTGTGGTTATGGTATGGCTAGAAACAAAGCAATCCCTTGACAGACAATACAACAACTTTCTTCCAGTAGTCACGGCGTCGCTGTGAACATAACAAAAGAAAGAATGTTATACACAATAGACAAGATAATGTACAAAATATTGGGGGGAATCATAACAAAACAACTATAACATGGCGCTCTCAATAGCGTAAAAGAGCGTAACAACTTACAAGCCCTACAGGTATACAAAAACGGCGTGGTAAAATTAAAATGTACTAGACCACTTTAGTTCACGACGAAGAAGATTCAGGTGAAATAAATCTACGAGCTTGTTGATTCCACAATTGAGAGCATCCTTTTACTATAGATTCACCTACTTTAGAGCGTCTAAGAACAGAACCATTAGTAAATCCAGAAAGGGGATTGGCCCGCACATATTGAGGTACAGAACAACATGATGCTATCATACTCAACAGCCACGGACGCAGGGTGTGGCGGAGAAAGTTGTCATCCATATCACTAGCCCACGTAGGTGGGTGAATAGCACTGAACTCGTCATTCAGGAGATTATTCTCAGGACTATCGTCAATAAGCAATGTCAGGCTAGGGTCGATGATCTCATGGTCCCTTGCAAGTTTAGAGAGGTCCTTCAGCATGTACCTCTTGGTAGGATGGTCCACTCTAGGATAAGTAGACTTCGTCGTATCATCTTGCGACAAGACTATAAGCTGATCTCGCGTCAGTTTAGTATCACGTAGAAGTGTTGTGACCATGTCATCCACACTACGGGACATCGCACAACTCCATATGACCACATTAGCCTTACTGTGCAACCACTCTAGAAAATGACCGCCGTCGGGTGGACCAAGCTATTTTGCGTGCGTAATTTTGCGAGCCGCGAGCTGCGAGCCTAGGATTGCGAGCCTTGTTGGCACAAATTGAGTTCTTAATTTGAAAAGGGCATAAAAAAGTAAAAGTTTTAAGGTTTTTTTAGAATGACATTGATTAAATGCATTACATCAATGGACCTATTACCGTGGGGAAGGGTGGAGAAATTGTATGCAAGAAGGATCTAAAAATGACAATATTGTTGATTTTTTTTTATAAAAATAGACTTATGACCGTGGAGTCTAGGGTTCTACAATGAAGGGAAGATAGAATTTCTGAGGTTATAAAGCTTTGGAGCATGATTTTAGTATGTATAAAAAGACAGTGAGAGGGAGAGAGGGGAGGGAGAGAGGACGAAGTAGGGGGAGGAAGGTTTTAGAACTTGGAGAGTGGTAGTGGTTCTAGGAATTTGGGGATCGGAGGGGGTGGGAATAGTGCGATTTAAGGAGATGGCAAGTATAGTTTGGAAGGTTTTAGAGATGGAGCGTAGGGGACAATGAGAGTGGGACATCTGAAAATATTGGTTGAATTTAGGGTACTGTAGTACAAAGATTTAGAGTTAGGATTAGCAGTTTAGAGGTAGACGATTATGAGATAGACGATTCAATTTGGTGGATGATGACCCGGGGCACGATAAATTTGGGAGATTTAAAAGGTGTATTGGCGGTAAAGCTAGTGCAAGGGAGAGCAAATGATTTAAAGTATGAAACTATTGGTAGAGGAGAAATAGTAAGTGGTTAGAACCAAAGATAAGGGAGAAAAGTGGGGAGATATGAAGGATAGTTTAGGGACAATTCGCAACTCCAGAATGTAGTTACTGGAACTGGAAAAATTAGAAAGAGTCTTGGAGGGGGACATTAGAAGAGTGAGATATTAAACTTGACTTCTATATACTTGCAAGGGAAGTGTAAATCTCCAATCTCAATCTCCCTTTGTCCCGTCATTTTTACGAAGTATAGACTCACGAGTGATGGACAAGAGCTAGTACAAACGGTGGAAGTGGCCCTTTTAGTCTCACCGCCTTTTATATAGAATTGGAGTGACACAATATAAGTTTTGAGGGGACAACGCCTTACGCTCAGTGCGACGGTACTCGACATTTTTGAGGGCAAATATCTCCATCATGCTCTAGTTTGTTCCCATCTCAACTGGCTAGAAGTCTGGGATATGTAGCTTAGATTGGATCCAGCTTTGTCGTGTGTCCACAACACAACAATGAATGTCGTTGTTGCAAAAGAAGAATTGCATTCTTTTCATTCTCAATTTCTTGAAATTGTCCATCAGTCCCATGTATATTGAGGCAGATGTACTTCTTCCGTGCTGCACAATCCTGCCCACACACTACTTCCTTATATCGGCCTATAGAAATAAACATGTTTTACTGGATGTCTTAGGAAGCCTTCCAATGTGCCATTGCTTCTCATCACAGACAATCTCTTGCACAACTTTGGCGTATTGAATCGGGAAATAAAGTGCAGGTGACACCGATGGAAGTACTTCAGTTGCTTCAAAAGAGCACGTAGAGTGTTGTGGTCGCTCTTCAATTGTTAGGTCAACAATCATTGGATCAATACGACAAGCGTTCATCATTAAGCGTGATGCCCTTATTTTGTCGGGGTGATGCTAGTCAAATTCTAATCCTGCAGAAGAAACTATTTTTCTTTTTAGAGATACAAAAATTTCCTCACCTTCTAAGTAAAGATTGCAGGTACAGAACTCGTCTGCACCGAGCTTATTGGCGAGTGCAGCATGATTTCCAGAGCGTTGAATGATGCGATAGGCAATGCAAAGAGTGAGTTAATCCTTCCCAAGATCGTTGCCTAGTTTTTTCACCTTTCAGATATTGGTAATAGGCAACAATCCCTATGCATACCCAGACCATATCATCCATAGCCGCAATATACATATGATAATTTTTTGCCTGACTGTTGGAACCACTTGATGTGCACCAATTCCGTCAAAATATATGACAACATCTTGACTTGTTTGAACAGCTTCCGATAGATCGTTTGATCAATAATTATGATTAGTACAACGTTTGGCATGGCGAACTGATAGAAGAACTTAGGTTACAAAATATAGCTAGTAGCGGCATAAGGTAGTATAATTAGATAAGTATGACAACCGCCAAAAGAAAGTGCCGATGTCGGCACTCCTTTGAGAGTGACTTCTAACAATGAATAGTGTAGTACTAACAACGGGATGCCGAAATCGATTCTACTCTAAAGTAATATTGATGTCGGCATCCCGTTGTTGAATCTTGATGTCGGACATCAATTCTTTGAGATTTGGATTTGAATTGTCATGCCTACTTGAAATTGCATTGCATCATCTCCAGAACACTTGCTGAAATACCACATTTTAGAGTACATATCAAAAACCGCAATTGTCATCACGAGACAATAAATAGAATTGTACACATAGGCAGCCATAGTGGTCCAAGACTTGACACTTTTGACATGGTTAAACATCATCCGCGCATCCTCTAAGTCATCTCCAAGTTGCATAGTCTTAATTAAATCAACCCTGATCTCAAGTTCTATCTCTACCATCTTGAAGATGAAAACATTATTGGGTTCATTGCTTGTCCTGGGAAACGCTTCTCCTAGATGAAGGCCCAATTATTAAAGCTTCTCAGTTTAATAAAAATGCCCATTACTTCAAAACAACGCAGATATCTAAAAGTGGTTATTTCATTTCAAATACTAGGGTAGAACATTTGCTTGAACTTGACCAAGACAAGGACAAGTTCCTCATAAGCAAGGGTCTTCTCAAGAATATTTTTTGAACATAAAAATAATTTCCGAGCTAATCCTTGCACGCTCCAACCACTATGGAGGTGCCAACATCGGCACCCTTCTACAGAATCTCTCCTATATTTAAAAAAAAAAACCTCCAAAGGAGGTGCAAACATCGGCACTCTACAAGAGAATCCATCCTACATATGAAAAAAAACCATCTGAAGAGGATGCCGACATCGGCATCAAACTAAAGGATCATTTGCATGTCTAGAAAAAAAACCTAGAAATGGAATGCTGACATTAACACCCTCTAAAACACCTTTCCTATATTTTTAAAAAAGAATCTTTAGGGAAGGTACGGACATTGGCACTCCACTAGAAGGCCCTTCATATTTTAAGAAAGAGAACCTCCAATGGGATTGCCAAACATCGGCACTCCTCTATAGATCCTTCTTATATTTAAAAATAAAACCTCCAAAGTGGATGTCAATACCGACACTCGTCTAGAAGGCTCCTCCTATATTTAGAAAAGAGACCTCCAAAGGTAGTGCCGATATCGGCACTCGTCTAAAGGAGCTTTCTCATTTTAAAAAATCAATCTTTAGAGGGGTGTCGACAACGGCACTCCTCTAGAGGATCTGTACATCTTTGAAAAGGAAAATTGAGACCTCTAAAGGAGGTGCCGACATCGGCACCCCTAGGACGCCCTTACATTTTTATTAAAAGCAACCTTCAAAAAGAATTTTGACATTAAAATTTAACATCCCTCAAAAAGATCTTTTCTATTGTTAAAAAGAGAACCTCCAAAAGGAGTGCCGACATCGGCACTCCACTAGAGGGTTCTTCTTTTGTTTAAAATGAGAACCTCTAAAGGGGGTGCCGACATCGGCACTCTACAAGAAGGCCTATCCAATCTTTTAAATGGAACTTCCAAAAGGGAGTGCCGATGTCGGCACCCTCTGGAATTTACATTCACACTCTAGAAAATTTTGAGAGAATTCCAGAATGGTATCACACTTTATCATCCAACACTCAAAGAATAAGTTATCTCCGGATGAAGTCTTGGAATTCACTACTTCATCCGTGGATAACTTGTTCTTAAAGTGTTGGATGATAAAGTTCAATATCATTTTGGAATTCTCTCAAAAATTTCCAGAGCGTGGATATGAATTCTAGGGGGTTGCCGATGTCGGCATCCCCTTTAGAGGATCCCTTTTTGAAGATAAAATAGGCCCTCTTATGGATTGCCGATGTCGGCACTCCCTCTAAAGATTTCCTTTTTACAGATAGCAAGGATCTTTTGGATGAGTGTCAATGTGTCCTGCCTTCGAGACTCCTCTCAAAGGATATGGGAAGAGCGTCTTAGGGGGTGCCGATGTCGGCACCCTTTTTACAAGTATGATGATTTTGAAGAATATTGCATGATATTGTATTGAATCTTATCAAATCTTATCAATCAACCACGCCATTTAGCTAACTCCAAATCCTTATCTACTCAAATTTGATTCAAATAAGGGCTCGCAAATGCATTGTTTGTGTCTATTTCTTTTGTCCAAAATGAAAGGTGCAAGTGCTTGTGATTGACAAAGTATTGCTTGTAGTCATCTTTTCCACTAATATTGAAGGTCATGGTCATTGATCAACGTCAATTCACATGCCGGAGATTATCGTGGCCTTCAGCGACCTCACTCCATACTTAATGCATGCATCAAAGAGTTCATGAAAATGGTCATCAATATCTTCCTGAAAACTCCGTTGGCATTTTCTGCAATTTGTCTAGTCCAATCAAAGTATATTCCATCAAGAACATACAACACAATGAGCAGCTATAGACCGTCCATGGAAGCAATTATTTCCTCCATCTTGTGTTTCACCATTGCTCTAAATACCATCAAATACATCGAGAAAACTTCCTTGTGTGCCTTCACCAATCTTATGATTATATAAAATGTTACATCTATATTATCTTCAATGTCCAATTAGATGAGGACCTTGTAATTTCATCAAAATGGAAGCTTTCAAATAATCTCCCTTCCCACGCTAATTAGCTCTGAGATGTCCAAATTTAGCGTGGAATTTTCTATCATGTCTGCTTCATCTTGAATCCTATTGTTTGACTATATCCAAATCTCAAGTGCCAACAATTACAATAGCTATAAAGAATTGAAACCACATCTCTCACAGCCTCCTCAACACTCTCGTCCCTAGCATTGATCCACAACCAATCTTAAGACTCTAAAATTCAGAAAGACAAAGATCTATTGAAAGAGACTAAGAAATCTAAAACTAACCATATGATCCAATCTCCCTCAACTCTCCTTTTTTTATTGAATCCCTCCAACTCTACAAGAATAGGACAATTGCGTTTACAATTCATTTTAGAGTTTATTTCTCAATTTCTAGTAGAGCAACTTAACATCTGCAATTCACAAAGCTCATCAATTGGAATGCCGCTATCGGCGGCCCTATCAAGGTGCTTTTTGAATTGATCATTGACAATTGTTGATTTTTTGCATTTGTTTTGTCTGATGGAGGCTCTTGGGAGGCTTTGTTTCATTTAGATTTGACGTCTTCCCTGACGTCTTCTTCACGATCAAACAATCGCTGCACTTGTTGATTCTTTCATGTTTATGTATATTGTTGATTCTTCATGTTTATGGACTACCTGGCATTTTTATTATGATCAAACAATCTGCAAAGTTACAAAAAAAATTGGATTGAGTAAGTTAATTGGAGTTCTTGTTATTTCCTCAAACATCATTCTTTGTTTATTTATTTCACAAATATTTGTATGACTTCATCAGGCTGATGGCGGAGCATATCTCTCCTGACTCAGACTGCGCCATGGCCCCATGGGATGTTGCAATTGCATATCATTTCAATTGCCCGCATTTTTAAACAAATCCATATTCTCTTCTCGGAGTTTGCTTAAAAATGCGGGTGTAAAACCACTACCACTGTCCATTCCCTTTATCGACCTTGCCTAGTGGTGTTGAATGTAATGCTTGATGTAGCTCTTGCAAATCCACATTCCATTCGCGTTCTGGGTCATTGTCGTACTCTGGCGCCAATACACATTGCACTTTCTCGCGTCAAATGGTCTTTCATTTCGGCAATGACTGTGGCCTCCAGTGCCCACGCTTCATACTTTATGCATGCAACAAGTAGCTCATCAAATAGCATATCAACAGCTTTCTGAAACTCTGGCGCCATAATTAGCAACTCAACGGGTCCATCTAAGTAAATTCCTCCAAGGAATATACAAGATCACCATGAAGAACTTCAGTTCTTTAATTGAAATGTCCAGCACATCAAACTCCAAAGTGATTGCTTCCCTCATATTATTCTTGAACATTGTTTCAAATACTTGAGAGTACATCAAAAGGACACACTTGTATGCCTTCACCAAACTACCAATCGCATTGAAGGTGATGTCAGTGTTATCACCCACCTCTAGTTGCATTAAAAGTCATAGTGTAGTAAAAAATGTAGTTTTGAGTTTTCACCATTTCCCAAGCAAATGTGCTTTGTGATGTCCACATTCAGACTTATCTCCTCCATCTGTGTCACCTCTACCTGATTTCTAGCAAATCAAAATGATTCTAACAATCAAGCAGATCCATATCAATAAACAAAACTTCTAAGACTCTATGATCCACTTACGCAACTCTTAGGACTTTTGGAATAACGCTCATGAATACCTACTGCTCTCTCCACCCTTATATACTCACTACTTCTAGCTGCATCAATTTAAAGTACAATTTCTAAGTCCCACAATATGACTCTAAACCACAACATAACTTGAACTGTCAAGCCTCTCAAGAATTGCTCTACAGAGTTCAATACAAGGTAGCTTTGAATAATGAAGCCCATCATTCTACTTAAGAGTCTATTCTATTGCCCAAGACTATCTATGACAAACGTGGGGAAACATCTACCGGAGGCTATCTATAATATGAGCGTGAGGAAATCTTTATGTTAAATCACTCTCCAATAAAAATTTATGTGGAGTGTGATATAATGATTATAAACCTATGGTGTATCCATAGGTTTACCAATTTATTTTGAATCAAGGTTCAGACACCCACGGCCATAGGGTGCCTAAACCATTTTAGCAGTCAAGATCACCTCCATTTATAACCCAAAGCCCTAATAACAAAGGACTAGGTTAATATAAATGACAACGGTTCATCAATTTCCACGGCTATAGGGCCCCTTCTCTTGAACTTTTACTTTTAACTTCATTTTTTTTCTAATTTTTTTTTTAAAATCATATTTTTCCTAACTTTATGCTTCTCTTTAACTTTTACTTTTGTAAAAAATACACAACTTTTTTATTTCTAGGCTCGCAATCCTAGGCTCGTGGCTCGCGGTTCGCAAATTTGGGCACGCAAAATAGCAATCCCCGCCGTCGGGTCTAGGAATGCAGATGCCGTTGAAGCCAGGCTTGTGAACTAAAAATCCATTTAAGTCCACGATGACAGTGTACCTCGGTACCTTTACTATGGATTTCCGAGGTGCTCGGGGCTTAGCTGGTTGAAGTAGACCACCTGAAACAAGAAGCAAAATCCAAAGGTGAGCCATACTCTATCAGACAAAACATGGAAATGGGCTTTTGAGAAGGGCGTCTCAAGTAGAGGACCGAGCAAGCACCCGATCTCCACAGAAATATCGGGCGCACCCCCGATCACCACTGGAAGATCGAGCACGCCCCCGATCCCAACAAGAAGAAATTGCAACACGAAATACTCAGAATGAAACATAAGCGTGGAATCTCACCATCAACTAATGACGCCGGATCGGCACGTTTATTGGACGAATGACGCTTTGAAATGCTTCCGCTTTCGGTCAAAGCTGTGGCAAGCTTCGACACGCTTCCACTAGGAGCAACGACTTGAAGATCTTTTTTCGCATCCGCACCAGTGGATCCTAGATGACCAACTGCAGATCAGGACCGATGAATATACGACTCAGAGGAAAATGAACAAACAACCAAAGGCATGAGATACCTACCTGGGAGAAGGGGATTTCCTCGAGCAAGTGAGGAACACTTCAAGGAAGACGAGACATCAGCTTGAATCACCGCTCTTTCAGAGATTAACCCATCATGGACTTCCGCAACGGTAGACTCCTATGCAATGGTAGCGGGGCTAAGAGGCTTCAATTCATCATCGAACATGCCTTTGTAAGCCCCTTCATCGACTACCCATTCGCAAGTTGAATCCGTCAATGAAAGATTACGCCCCGGAGTAGGAGGTACTTGCAGAGACCGTAGGTCAGTAAGTGCGCCGACAACCACCACCTCCACTTCGGTTGGGCCTTGCCTAGGGTCGGGCACGTGACCATCAGTGGCGTCGTCAGATGAAGACTAATGGGACTGATCTACCTACATCAAAGCCGGCGCAGACAAAGGAGACTCCACATCTGCGAGAGCAGTAATTGCTGTTGGGACATGTACAATCCTCACCGTTAGTCTTGTTTTAGAACCGACACCTCGGACTCTCATTGCCCTTTCATGATCGAACCGAATACAAATTGGCTCCCTTGGTGGGGATTCAGGCCTGTTATACCACCTCTCTTCCGCCTCCAGTACCTCCCGTTCCTCATCCGACTCTTTCACCCTTCTTTCTTCCATTCTCTCCTCCCTTGCTTTGCCTTGCCTAGCTCCGCCAACCTCAATTCCATGCCTTGACAACATATCGACGTGCATATCCTTCACGGAGTGGAGGGTGTCTTGGGTGGGTACTGAAGATGGAGATACATTGCGAGGATCGGCGGCAATTGGCTGCGCAAAGGACATACATTCAGTGGACGGACATACAAATGTCGACAATCATATCCAAAGCCTAAAAAGATCGGACTAGAAGATTGGGTGCACACCAAATCCGGACCATGAGATCGGGGGCGCGCTCAATCCGATCTGGAAGATCCGGAGCGCAACAGATCTGATAGACGACAACGAAGGCAAACCCGGTCCCGTCGGCGAGATCGGGAGCGCACCCGATCCGGTCAAAGAGATCAGGGGCACACTCAATCTCAATATACCAGAATTTTAGAGTATCCAAATAAAACATTACAAGAGGAGTAGACGTTGTGGCAGACAAAGATTGCGTATTCAGAATAAGGGGGTGGGCTGTACCGAATTCGAGGACGGCGATCCACTCGTGCAGTAGGCACCGACACTCCGTGATGCCTGCAAGAAGGAGGACTACCAAAGATGTATTACCATGCAGTGCATTAATTGGTTCAACGTCAATTATAATGTGTTTAAGTCCATGGAAAAAAGAAGTCGTTGGATCATACGTTGCCACCAATGTCAGTGTTGTCTGGGCCAAGATGCAACTGTCGCGTGGTGTCAGTAAATAGAGCGCTTCCTTCGGCATCGGTCTCGGAGACTCAGACGGATGGCGCTGAGTGAGGTTTGTTTTGTCGGCAGGCCAATTCACATCAGGTCCAAGTAGCGCAACGATCGGATTTCTAATTGGGGTGCCTCTTCCATTCGATCCACTGTCGTTGTTGTCCTCTTCGTGGGCGCCCCCCTTCAGTACGCTTCGATCGTATCTCCCCTTCTCTATTGTCGTCCTCTTTGTCGTCACCGTTTGATTCATTGTTGTGCTCTTTGTCGCTCTCAGGGCCACCGTAGTTAGTGCCAGCGTCTTCTTCTGAGGATTCTGACGGAGTCTTCTCCTTTTGTCGTGCACTCTTGAGAGTTCTTGGTTGTCGTGTAAGATAATGATGAATCAATGCTTGGATAATTGATTGTCAAAGAGTGTGGTACCTAAGGTTATGATATACCTTCGAATGTTAAAGATTATGCAAACGTCAAGCCTTTGCACACTGCAATCATCAAAACCACATCAAGTATACTCTAGATGTATGTTCCACTTTTATACTTATTGTAGCAACATTTCAAATTAAAATTTAATATTGATAATCTATCTTCTAGTATGTAATAAATTGCATCAAAAAAATTAAATAAAAAAGAAATTTATAAACAATAATTCTAAGCTATAATTTCACGAACACCATATTCATTATATTGGGAGATTTCCAGGACTTTGAAAGGTATGAATGGTTTTCCCAATAGAAATTGTTTGTGCATTTTCAGCTCGACTGGAGCTGAATATGTACCCATATTGTACATATAGGACAAATTTCATTGTGTAAATTCCCTAAACATTTGCATGCTTAGGTCGACTTAAGCTTCATATAATATTTTGGGAGGCTCCCAATCTCCCAATATAATGAATATGGTGTTCACGCATTAAATTGTAATTTGATTTTAACAACTGAAAAGGATAATTGGTTTTATCATCTACTTCAAAGTCCACAGAAGATTGTTTAAAAATGAATTAAAAATTTATAAACAAAATCATTTAGACTTAATTGTTTTATTAACACTATGCTAATTCAAAGCCATTGTAAGCAATTTCTCTTGAATAATAAGTTAAAAGAAAATAAAAGCTCAATTTTTTTTTTTGGTCTCAAGGGTAATGACTCTTCTATGGTGTTACAATATCAGCCACAAGTTAGTGCCTATCTATCAACGTTTTAAGCTCTTGTATTCCTTAACAAAAACACATCGTTGTTTTTAAAGTTTCTTCTCTTTGGCTGTACATTTTGGGCATGTGCACGTGATAAGACCAAGGACTTCTTTCTAGTTCTCTCTGCCTTGGACAGCCTCTTTTTAGCCGGCGGAGCCGCAGGCAGAGGCACAAATGGAGCCTCAGGCGGAATAAGGGCTAGAACCTGACGAGCATGCCAAAATTTCTTTGCATTGTCAAAAGCGAAGCTTTTGTCTGGTGCTGAGAACACAACCTCCACGACTCTAGCGCCTTTGGTTTGCAAGAAAAGACCCGTTTCAAACGTAAGGTACATGAACAACGCTGCTAAAAACTTCAAGAGCAAGAATGATAATGATGACAAATGATGACATCATTCTTATCAGGGATATCCAGGTAATCGCAGAACCAGCTCTGACGTTGATAATAACAACGTTGCGATGGCAAAGTACACCAATCAATTTGTCAACCTCGCCAACGTTGAAGCTGGCACGCCCAACCTGATCACAACTTAGCAAACCGCTCTCAAAGTCCTTCGCATTCCACAGAGGATGAAACTGCAGATCGGGCCCAAAGTAGTCTCGGATGCTTGCCTCCGTTGCGTTGTCATCGGTCCTCCCGAAGACAAAGTTGAAGTAGAGGGGTAAGGTTGGCTCAACCGATAGCGGTTTAGCGAACTGCTCGGCCGGACAAGTGAGGTAAACTACCGACGTGTAATCTAAAATAGGGTCTTGAAGATAATTCCGATCCTTATCATTGAGCAAGTTCACCACCACAACCAACCGAGTGCGGTCAGTTATAAACACACATGGACTTTGCGCTCTTCTAAAACTCTGCTTATCTCTGCTCTCCATTGCCGTGAAGCATTTCACCATCTCTTGCTTCGGGACGGATGGATCTCCGGATCCGCGCTGCCCTCGGTTGACAAAGCAGTAAATGTAGATCTGCTTCAAATTCTTCGCGTTGAAGTTCTTCAGGCTGTTGTCTCTCAAGATATTCTTTAAATCACCGTTTTCTTATCCAGTGACCTGACACAATAGTAGGATTCTATCAGCTCTTCAGGTTCTTCTCTGGATGCACGACGACTACCACCAGTACTATCCCTCTCACTGTCCCTCAACTGCTAAAACATAGTCTTTAGCAAGGGTGCAATGTCGTCAGTCTTATGAGAAGGGTTCAGATTGGCAGTCCGCTTTGAGAAGAATATTTGACCACCCTCGTCTTGACTCAGTTTGTTGTACCAGCTGAGAAGTACATCCTCTGTAATCTTGTCGACAACAACAAATTCCTCGTACTCCTCCTTATATGGTTCTTCTACCGTCTTCTGTGGAAGCGGCTTCCCCTCAAAGTGGTGCATGAGCTCGTTCTTCAACACTCTGAGCCTCCTCTCAATGAAGCAAAGGTCCTTCAGACTCTGAACATCCGGCTTCTTAAATCCCTTCGAGGATTTTACGGAAATCACATTCCGCATCACCATGTCGGCCATCTTCTAACACTCACCATTTGTCAGTCCATACAAATTCCGAAGATTGAACTTCGTCAGCGCCATAGACTCCCTGTTCTTTGCCAGCTTCGAAGCACGACTTATTGATGATGACAAAGCTGCTCCGTCGTCGTTGTCATCAACACTGACAGAAAGGACTCCTGGAACATTGTTCCAAGGATTGGGAAGTAGTCCGTCGATGTTTAACTCCTCGATTTGGACCCATTGTTGGAAGAGAGGATTCCGAACGTACAACAACGGCAATTTTGGCGCTCCACTACTTTTATCAAGATCCAGAGCGCCTGGTTTGTTTTATGAGAAACATGCTTTGAGCTTCTCAACAAACGCCTGAAAGCATGAAATGAAGTTAGTACAGTCTTGATTGAGGGAGAAGATCAGGTGAGCCCCCGATCCTGAAGTAAAGCAAAAACGACGAATAAAGAGAATTGGAAAACTTAGTGGAAATGATGAACCTCAAAAAACTAAATGGAATAGTACGACTTTCATTGAATTATTTGGTGTTCAGGGCACCATTCCGTTTGGGCTACGGGTTGCCGAGCTCGTTCCAGCATCTTCGAGTTGTTTGCAACTGATTTAAATAATTGCCCTCCTTCCGATTACCAGCAAAGTCTTGGTTTAAGAACTTGCTGAAGTCGTGAACTGGTTGAATGACTCCATTTTTTCCACAATATCGTGACAAAGTACTTACGGGCGCTGGCGGCGTCGCGATCACTGAGGCTACCTTTTTCAAGGAGCTGTCCGTGAGCTACGACGCCATGTTGACCTCCTATTATATAGAAGTGTGTATCCCTGTTGATTTCATCCCGACTTGGTTGTTCGTCAAAGAATTCCATAGCTCCGTCTTCCGTGTTTGGATCATCAACTGGAGTAGGAGGTCTCCTCATCGGCATCACGAAGACATGTTGCAGCGCCGCGTTGAAGTAGGGAATCGTCCTCGTCTGTGTGACCAAAGCTTCGACTCGCAACGGTAAAAGAGGCCGGTATACGATTGTTGGAGCCGGAGCCCTGTGCAAGTTGTCAATGTCGACAAGGAGGTCTGGTTCATTCGGATCGTCCTTGATCTTGAAAGGGCGTTGGCCGAATATGTGCAGCGGGGCAAACTCCGTCTCGAAAAAGTCACGCAACTGCAGGAGCTCCTTCGTAGTGAATTTCGCAACAGCGGAGTGGATAAGATTCACATCTTTGACCGATGTCATTCCCTCAGCAATTTTGGCTTTGGGTTTCTTCCTGGCCGACTTCTTCTTGATGGGTTCCTCTGCCACAGCCGGACCGCCTCCCGTTGCAGCTCTCTTCCGCTTTGGAGGGGTGACCGGAAAACGCCACCGGCTTTCTTCACTGGTGTTTTTTGCAACAACATCCCCCATCAACTCACCTCATATATCACACAAGTCACTTGCGTCGACACTATCGCCATCGATAAAGAACCCCAACTGCTCCACATCTTCGCAAAGCGAATAATTCAATCGCGCGGTGGGTAGAACTAAACCAAACATTTTTTATGCGTTTAGTGATGCTACAAATTCAGTGACGATCGCAAGGACGTGTTCTGCTAAATGAATTTCGTACAGTCCCAGAACCTGACAGTCCTTGGTCGGTAATAAGCGTGGCCGTCCGTTTCGCTGTTTTTTTTCCTCAATTAGGATGACCGGTGGGACGAACGTTCTTCCATGAGCCTCTTCCATCCCCAACTCCAGACCCCATTCCTTGGTCATGTCGGCGAGGTTAAAAGCGATAGGCTGCGATTTTGGATCTCCTTGATACGGCATTGTGAACAATCTGCAATTGATCGCAGGTTTAAGCCTCACCGGGAGCAACTCCTTCGGCACATTCTTTTACACTTCACGGTTGGCTATGCAAAAATGAACAAAGAATAAGGCTATTAAGAATTGGTCACATGATTCTGAAACTGCAATCCTAATTCGAGATTCATGCCAGAAAACAAGAGCGCAATGGATTACGAACAAGACAGCGGGATTGCAAACAATTGAGCTGAGACCGGGTGCGCTCCCGATCATTACTTAGAGATCGAGATTGCAAATGATGTCAAATGGGGATCGAGTGTGCTCCCGATCTCAACTAAGAGATCGGGCGAGCTCTCGATCCCAACAAGGAGATCCAACAAGCTTCCAATCTTTACGAGGATCTGAGATCTGGAGCGCAGCCGACCTCCGCTTTCTCGATCAAACGCGCTCCCGAGATCTCTAATGAGATCGTCGAAGAATACTATCACAAAAGAGATCGTCGAAGAATACTATCACAAAAGAGATCAAGAGCGCTCCCGATAACATGGTAGATTGGGCGCGCTCCCAATCTAGGGGGATCAGGTGCGCTCCCGAACTTGGGGGATCCATTGGGGGATCGGATGCGCTCCCAATATTTTAGTGGAGATCGAACGAGCTCCCGATCTTGACTAGGGTATCGGGGCGCGCATCTGATTTCAACCTAGACATCGGGTGCGCGCCCAATGTCGACTGCCATCGGGTGCGCTCCGGATATCAATCACGAGATCGGGCGCCCTCCCGATCTATGCGAGGAGATCTCGAGCGCTCTCGACTGCCACTTTCTTCATCGAACGCACTCCCGAGATCTCTAATGAGATTGTAGGAGCAAACTATCTCGAAATAGATTGGAAGCGCTCCCGATATTATTGCAGATTGGACACGCTCCCGATCATCACTAGTAGATTTTGAGAGCACCTAATGGCCATTAGAAGATCGGGTGCGCTCCCGATCTTTTAGTGGAGATTGAACGAGCTCCCAATCTCGACTAGGGTATCGGGCGTGCACCCGATCCCAACCAAGGCATCGGGTGCGCGCCCGATGTCGACTGCATTATGGGCGTACATACGGTGACTTGGCAAACGGATTCACGTGTATGGAAGTATATGAACAATTCTAATTTTATTGAACAAAGAAATACTAACTGGTTCAGCCACTCTGGCACAAGATTCGGTTCACTGATCACCACTGCCATCGGGTGCGATCTCGATTTCAACTGGGAGATCGGGCGCGCTCCCAATCTATACGAGGAGATCTCGAGCGCTCTTAACTGCCTTTTTCTTTATCGAACGCACTCCCAAGATCTCCAATGAGATTGTGGGAGCAACTTGTCTTGAAATAGATCGGGAGCGCTCGCGAAATTATTTCAGATCAAGCGCACTCCCGATCATCATTGGTAGATTTTGAAAGCACCTAATGGCCATTACAAGATCGGGTGCGCTCTTGATCTTTTAGTAGGGATCGAACGAGCTCCCGATCTTGACTAGGATATCGGGCGAGCACCCGATCCCATCCGAGGCATTGGGTGCGCGCCCGATGTCGACGGCGTATATACGGTCACTTAATATACGGTTTCACGTATATGGAAGTATATGAACAGTTCAAATATGAATGAGCAATGAAATACTTATTGGTTCAGCTATTCTAGCGCCGGATTCAATTCACTGATCGCCACTGCCATCCCTGCCGATTATAAATGCTGAGGAGTACTGACTTGATTCAATAGGTTGCCTCAACATCGATGATTCCAGACCCAAATCGCAATTCCTAAACACCAGGCCTCGAAACCATCTAAAGCTTTTGGACTAAGAGAATCCAAATCAATTATCTTCAAATGAACTTTATGAAACCCGAAAGCAGTTCACTTCATTCTAATCAATCAACTAACTTAGTATTGACTGAAATTCAAAATTGCAACACACCATCTCAGCATATCAAGATGGCTAGAAAATTTGCTGCATGCAAGCCATTCACTAAATTATAAGTAGAAAAAACCAAGGCAATTTCCTGGAAATGAACTTAGTGAAACCAAGAAGCAGCTCACTTAATTCTAACTAGAATACTACCATAATTCCGAATGAGGAATGTGACATTCAACATACGTAAATACAAGGTCTGATCTTCTTCTTGCTAGTATGTCGTGAACGCCATCGACCTTGCTCACCTAAGGAGATCACAAAAGGTCACAGAACATCGTACCTCATCGCTCCTCCTCCCATGCACACGCGCCTCTTCAATGCGCCTCTTCGGTTCAACCTGTCTCTAGTAACGACCAAGCGCTCTCCAGTTACAAGCACGAAGATGAGAATGAAGAACACAACGATGGACCAACCGCGAACAAAGACAGAAGAGAAACAATAGAGAAAGACCGTGGTGAAGACGTCAAAGGCGATGAGGAAGACAACAAAAAACAACCACAAAAAAGAAAATGGCTATGGCGAAAAGGAAGAGAGGCTATGGCGAGCTCGAGCAAGGAAGTGAGAATGAGGATGGGGAAGAGGAAGGTGAGCGTGGCATGTGAGAGTGACGGTAGACTAGCAATCGATTGTTGTAGACTGAAGCTGACGTCGTTCACTTCCTCATGATGTTTGAATACTTATGGCAACGAGAAGTACTTCACCCGGTAAATACTCAACACCCGGCTAATACTCAACATCCAATATATGTACCCTAAGCGGTGATTGGTTTTTTGTTGTGTTTACAACCAAAGGCATTATTATCTTACAAACACAGGGCCTTCTGATAAACTCCTAAAGGCCCAAGGCATTTTCTCACCAAAGACACATAAATATTGTTCATTCTAGTGCAATGACTAAGGTAGGAAATAAAACTTTATATTTATCCTTTTGACCGTAGGATCTCCATTAGGACTTACTAAAAAACATACTCACAAAATTTCATACACTTTGACCGCACGGATTGAAAGATTATAGTGTTAGAAGTCAAAAAAATGGTTTATCTTCTTCCCTACGTTGAGTGGATCAACAGACTTTGACTTCATGTAGAATGTGTAATTAGTTTTTGTGTTCACATGCGGATTTGAATTGGTTAGTTTCGGAAGTTAGCAAGTTAGTTTTGTAGTTCAGTTGTAAGATTGGGAAGTTACGTGAAAAGTTGGTTAAGAAGCAAATGTGACGTTTGGAATCTGGAAGTTAGTTTCTCGTTTTTGGATAAAGACTTTGCGGAAGATGGATTCAGGGCCAGACTATCATAGTCGTAAGCTGGGGCAAGCTTGGTGCTACCTCTTTATTTTCCTTTGGATTTTTCTATTTCTTTGTGTAGGATTGTAATTAGATGAAGTATGAATGGAATTGGAGTTAAGAAAGTGTGACTATGTGATTGGAAGCGAAGTTATGAGTACTGTATGAGAATTGTGAAGATAGAAAAGTTAGAGAATGGAATTGTGAATGTGAAGAGATTGTAATCTCTGTGAAAGAATTGGTTATTGAAAGTGATTAAGGAAGATAATCACGTATTATTGAATGCACTGTATTGTGATTACAGTG
The DNA here is from genome assembly GCA_963971425.1 of Bryoerythrophyllum caledonicum. Classification (NCBI taxonomy): domain Eukaryota; kingdom Viridiplantae; phylum Streptophyta; class Bryopsida; order Pottiales; family Pottiaceae; genus Bryoerythrophyllum; species Bryoerythrophyllum caledonicum. Next base: position 8,149,439 of record OZ020525.1, on the reverse strand, counting down.
AAGAAGATAGAAATTGACATGATTATGAGATCATGAAGGAAAGAGAATTGGAGAATAATTAGGTTTAGAGTGATGAGAGAGAGTAAATGAGTGATAGTAATTGTTAAGAGAAGTTAGGAAGCAAGTGTGTAATCAATCGTGACAATAACATAGTGGCATTCATATAAACAGTCTTTCCCCGCGAACGAATCCACCTATACTGATTTGGTGCTTTGGGTTTATTTCCAATCCGACCAAAAACGATAACTACACTTCACTTGGTATTAAATTTTTGCACTACTCAAGGTCTAAATCTCTTACCATTGTGTTAAGCATGATGTTAGTTCCCTATACACCAATTTTTAGAGGTATAGAAGGGGTGTAGCATATTCACAACAAGTATGCAAGGAGTCAATTCACAATTTATTTTCTTGAGAATTTGATATGTTTTAGAATGATAATCTCTAGGTTTTATGCAAAAAATATGAAATTATTTTCCGCGCTTGTCCAAAATGTCTGAAAATGTTTGACTTCAGTTAAAAAAAACTTTATACACTAAAGACAAAGAAGGCAATATTCTCTACATGTATGGAAAATCTCAATGTTAATAGAGACTCCAGGAAAAATTTTGGAGCTGCTTAGAGTCCCCATTTCTAACTTTGAGTGCTAAGCCTAACTTTCAAACCATGAATCCAATAAAAAAATTTATAATTTAAATAAAATTTAAAAAAAATATATATATATATATATATATATTTACATCTAATTTTATTTTTTCGATGGAGCTCATATCAAGGACAATCAACTATAAAGTTTTTAAATTTTTATTTTTTTTTCCAATTTAAGGAACCTGTCCGAAATCAAATCGTCCCTCCGAGGGACACTTGGGCCTTTAGGGGTTAAGCAAGAAAATGTTATTTTCTTTCATGCACAATCACAAAAGCAACAGTTATTTTTTTAAGGGCACAAACACAGGTAGTGGCTGATCTTTTTGTATTACGATTCGAGGGTCTAAAATAATTGCGTTTCAACTTCCAAAATAAATATTTTAAATTTTGGACTAAGGAAAAAATTTATAAAGAAAAACATGAAAGAACAAGCATCCCAAAACCCTCAAATCCTCGGACCCTATACCCTGGATCCAAAACCATTGACCCTAAAGGGCATAAGTATGCTAAGGGGGGTACAAAATGGGCAAAAATAATATACTGCATAGTATGTTAGTTTTGAAGCCCTTTGTTAAATTGTTGTTGAATGCCAACCGTCCATTTTTTAGGTGTGGAGAAATCGTGGCCAACAAAATGTGAGGTGAACTAAAAATCTCTTGAACAAAGTGCTGATTTTTGGGACTTTGTGTTGTCATAACACATGTTGCTCTATAAGTGGCCGAACCCTTTCCCGAGATGATAATACTGCATACTACAGAGACTGAAAATATACCAAAAATACTACGCAGTATATCAATTTTTTCAAGGCACCGAAAACTAAGTTTTCAAGAAAATGATGGAAAAAAAAATATTTTTGAAAACACTTTATATTTTAAGATAGATTTTTGTATGCTAAAGAAGGCTCAATAAGAATTTGGAGCAAAAATCAACATTTAACCCCCATTATAAGCATTTTTGACAATCAGCCCGTTTTTTGCTGTTACAAGCAAATTAAAGTCTCGGATCATGATTTTTCATTTGGAATGGTTGAAAAGAACATGTTTTGCATGTAAACTCAAAGTTTTGTAGAATTGTGAACTTCTGGTCTCCCACAAGAAGTATATTTGTATACTTTATAAAATTGTGACAAGTATATAGTAATTACAAATATACTTCTTTTCATTGAACTGTAGACCGATTTCGTGAATTTTTTTGATGTGTGTGATGGCATGGAAGTCAGGAATCACATTTTGTAGACCAACATCTAAAATCCGAAGCAAATTGGGCATGTGACACGAAGGAGAAGTTGTGACATGGAAAAAATCGGTTTGTGATAGTTTATTCGTACCACCTTAGCATACTTATGCCCTAAACTCTGACCCAAAAACCAGAGATCCTAAACCCTAATCCAAAAACCATAGACCCTAAAACTTGGACCCAAAACCCTAAACCCTAAACCCTGGACCCAAAACCCCAGACTCTAAACCCTGGATCCTAAACCATAGACCCTCAACCCTGGATCTAAAACCATAGACCCTAAACCTTGGACCCAAAACCATAGATCCTAAACTTGGACCCGAATCCCTGGACTCTAAACCTTGGACCCGAAATCTTGACCATAAACCGCGGACCGAATACCCTTGACCCTATACCTTAGACCCATAAACCCTACCCTAGTGGCCCTTCAATTTTTTTTATACAAGCAAAGATAATTTATTTTTACGCACACAAGCAAATGTTTTTCATTTTTACACCACATATTTATCCCAAAGCCTTTAAAAACGGGGGTAAATCCATACGACTCTTATCTCATTACCACCGCCTCAATCGAGAAGTCATATCTAATTCAATTTTCATTGGAAAATTATGAAATCACTTTGGTTGGATTCGGTATTTCTTACGGTATCGCTACAAAAGAACAAGCAGTCAAGCAAAGGGGGTTTCTTTTTACGCACAAAAAGCATTTTAAAAAAATAAGCCAAGGTTTTTTTGTTTTAACAATGAAAGGTTTTCTTTGTTCAAGCACACAATCAACGATTTTCTTTATTCACACAAACCATTATTATGGTAGTGGCCGATCTTTGTGTATTATGCTTCGAGGATCTAAATAGATTGCAGTTCATCTCCCAAATTTAAATAATTTACATTTTGGATAGGGGGAGAAATTTACAATATGAAAAATATGAAATTTAATACTTTACATTATGGAAAAATATGAAATCAATTTGGTTGAATTTGGTATTTCTTACGCTATCATTTAACAAGAAAAACAAAACAAGCATTTACCTCTATATATGTACATTATTTTACTTGTTGGAAAGGTATCATATCATTGTTTTTGATGTACAATTGCAATGTTAGGTTTTTTTTTTTGGAACACAAGCAAAGGTATTTTCTTTTTTAGCACACAGAGCCTCTTTTTAAACAAGGGTATCTCCCATTTTTATTAACTAGCAATCATGGATTTTTTCTCACAATCACAATCACACAAGAAACGGTTTTTTTCATTCGGGCACAAATAAAGGAAGTTGCCGATCTTTGCGTATTATGGTTTCGAGGTTCTAAATTGATTGAGATTCACCTCCCAAATTAATATAATTTAAATTTTGGATGAAGGAAAAAATTTGAAAAGAAATACATGATAGTCCAAGCATCCCGTAACCTTGAAATCCTTCGACCCTAAACCCTCAATCATGGATCCTAGACCCTAAATCCTAGACCTAGAAACCCTACCCAAGTGACTTGATACTTACATTAACCCATAAAGGATCGGCGTTTTCCCAAGATAAAACACTCCAAAACTGCCACTACACTAAAAATCACTTTTAGTGTAGTTTACACTAAAAGCGAACCTGTACACTAATTGTGAATTGGGCAATTAGTGTAGTGACAAATCAATACACTAAATGTCAAGTACAACACTGTTTGTGAATTCCACTTAAGATTGCAATATGAATTTTTTCACTTGTGCACATTTAGTGTGTCAAGATTAGAAGAAGATATTGTGTACATTTTGAGTATAAGAAGCGACAAAGATTTAAGTACATTCGGAATAAAACAATATTTGGATAAAATAGAATTTAGATATGGAATGAAGGTGAAATTGCACCAAAAATTGATTTGGCAAATAAATGATTGAGAGTAAATAGAACCTAGATATGGAATAAAAGTGGAATTGCAAAAATACGAAATATTTGAAAATAGAAGATTGGAAAAATAAAAAGTTAGATTTGAAAGGTGTGAATTGGCAACTTTAAACATTTGAAAATGGAAACATTTGAAAATGAAAACAATTGAAAGTATAAACATTTGAAAATGAAAACATTTGAAAATGGTAACAATTGAAGAAATAAACATTTAAATAAATACACAATTAAAAACGAGACATTTGTAAAGAATTTCATTTGGAAAAATATACAATAGAAACATGAAACATTTTACGAAGTATATGTTTGAAAAATGTACCTTTAACATTTGGAATAGTAAACATTGAAAAAGTTAATATTTTTCAAAAGTATTTTTTTGAAAAGGTGCTTAAAATTTGAAGTACTAAAAAAGTAATAGATTCAAGAAGATAACATTTGAGAAAGGAGACATTTGGAAATCAAAATTCATGAAAAGACAAGGGATTTGAAAAGTAAGGGTTGAAAAAGAAAAGGAATGAAAAAGAAAGGCTTAGAAAAAGTAAGAGAATAAGAAGTAAAAGTATATAAAGTAAGGGATTGATAAGGAAAGGGTTTTAAAAAGTAAAGTTTAGAAAAAGTAAGGGACTTGGAAAGTAAGGGTTAGAAAAAATAAGAGATTGAAGAAGTAAAAGTTCAAAAAATATGGGTAAAATATGTAATGGATTGTAAAAGTAAAGGTTAGGAAAAGTAAGGGTTATAAAAAGTAAGAGTGAGAGAAAGTAAAGAAATGAAAAGTAAAAAGTTGAAAAAATGGTGAAAAGGTAAAAAGGTTAAAAAGTTTGTAAAAGTAAGAAGTTGAAAAAGTATTAGTTGAAAAGGTAAAAATTAGAATAGTATTATAATAAATAAAAAGTTAAAAGTTCAAAAGTAAATAGTTGAACGAGTAGGAAGTCTAAAAAGTAAAAAGTTTAAAAGGTAAAAAGTAGGAAAAGTAAGAATACAATTAAAATGTTTGACTTCAGTTTACATTTTTTTTTTAACTAAAGAAAAGAATTGTTTTCTGTCATTCTCTAAGAAGGTAACGTTCTCTATATTATGTATGAAAAATCCCTTGTCAATAGACACTTTTAGCAAAACTTTTGGAGCTGCCAAAAGTCCCTATTTTTAATTTGAGTCCTACTAACTTTCAAACCATGAATCCAAAGATAATACAAAAAGTACCTCCATGAAGCTCTTACCAAGTACAATCTAGGAATTTGATTTCTATTGGAAAGGGTTTTTTTCCGAATTTTAGGTACATGCCCGAAATCGAAATTGTCCCCAACAGGGACAATTGGTCCTTTGCAAGTTAAACTATACTGGTTGATTATGTTTTACTCAGTGTAACTAATTTTTCCCCGTCGTGTTCAGGGACAAAGGAAGATGATGTTGGTTACTGTGTAGGTCTTCCATCATTTATGCTATTGAGAGCGACGTGACCACTCTCTTTGGGTTGGAAGTCATGATGATTTTTATTCCCGCCAACATGGGAGTTCAATACAGAATTTAGATTCCCGCACTATTTCTCGAAGACTAGGCTGCTGTCATTTCGCGTTAGAAGTTCTTATGTGGTTGCAGTCTGTGAGCGAGTTCTAAACTATGTGTTAGATATTGTGCGTGCTGTTAGTATTGAATGTGATGAGATTGAGCGCGGAAGTTGATGACTATGAAGTGCCCAAGCGAAGAATTTGGAGACTGAAGACCATGACCGTGGTAGTCGGCGAGCGTCGAACACTAAAGCGTAGAGATTGCTCTAGTAATTCTTCGCTGCTGTAGTTGGTTGTGGTTGGTTGCTTTCATCACTCTTTACTGCTGTAGTTGGCCGCTTCATACTGTAGCATCCAGCTCTGATTCAAAGCAAGAAGGCGTTACTCACTTCACGATTTAAGATATGGTCCTTTTTTGGCACTCGGCCCTCAGCATGCATTAAATTCATGGATGTCTGTTCGATTGTCTCCGTGACATCTTCTTGCTCAATCTCTTCTCATTCAATCTTCTTGATCAATCTCGTGCGGGAGCAAACCGTATGACTCACGGGTTTGTCCATAGACGTTTGTAACATGAACTCGGTTTGCTATCGTAGATTCGTACCCGTATATCCATACGTATCTATATTTCCATACGTTTAAAGCAGTTCTAGAAATTCTGAAATCGGGCAGGCACCCGATCTAGCAATGAAGAGGAGTCAGGCTCCAAATCTCCTACGCGGGATCGGGGTGCCTCTGATCTCTTGTGAGGGATTGAGTGCGCTCCCGTTCTCGTGAGGGGGATCGGGTGCGCCTCCGATCTCTTGCGGGGATCGATTGCTCTCCCGTTTTCATGTGGGCGATTGGGTGCGCTCTTGTTCTTGTGTGGGGGATCGAGTGCGCCTCCGATCTCTTTTGGGGGATTGGGTGCGCTCCCGATCTCATGTGGGGGATCGGGTGCGCCTTCGATCTCTTTTGGGGGATCGATTGCTCTCCTGATCTCATGTGGGGGATCGGGTGCGCCTCCAATCTCTTGCGGGGGATCGATTGCTCTCCCGTTCTCATGTGGGCGATCGGGTGCGCTTCCGATCACCTTCAGAGGATGAGGTGCCTTTCCGATCTTCCAATGGAGATTGAGTGTGCTCGCGATCGCGACTCGGGGATCGCGTGCGCTCCCGATCTTCTAGTGGTGATTTGGTGCGCTCCCATTCCTCGGTGATAATTGGATGCGCTCCCGATCTCTCGGTGCTCATCGGGTGCGCTCTCCATCTCTCAGTAGGGGATGGGCGCTCTCTCGATCTGCCGGTGTTCACCGGCTGTGCTCCATGTCTCACTGCTATAATTTAAACTCATATTTTCTTCACCACTTACTTTTGTCATTTCGTAAGGATAACCGAATCGCGTGGAACTGTTTGTTCGAGCAGACCGTGATCGATGACTACTTCACCTACGCCCCCCGTTGATTTCACGAATTTTTCCCAAGGCCGCGCTTCGAATTCATTCCGGGCAAGGCAGTCTCCCTTGTCTACCCCCGTCATGATGTGGTTGGAGAGGGCGTTGTCATTGAGGCTGTTCCGACCGGTCACTGGCTTGATGTCAACATTCATCTTCACCTGGCCAATCTGACGCTAACTAGCATATCTGACATCATCCTAGAGGTCCGTTATCTTCTCATGCACCCACAGCAGGATGGCATATCCGTCCTGGCTGATTCTGTTGGTAGGACAATCCTTTGGATGGCAGAGTGCTTAGTCCTTCCATCGAAGAATGTTCCTATTGATCTGCACTGTGATCCTTCTTCTAAATCCGAAATCCCTCTTCCTTTTTTACCTCAGATCGAGTCGGTGGGTGAGGTGGTAAAGCGGTATAACAACAACGGTATTCTAGCGGCCACTGGCAGGGTCAACTGCTCCCTAGCTACTGAGCCATTCCAAAATATTTCCTAGGGGAGGGGAACGTTGGCGTTACGGTGTTGGACGTTTTCATTGGGGATCGTGGTGACATCACGAGTCATCAGAGCCAGGGTTGTTTGGCCGTCAGTCCGTTCGGTAGTATCCGTCCGTCTGGCTGTCCATCCGGTAGAGGCTGTTGTCCGTCCGATAAGGGTCAACCCTGGTTTGACCATGAGTCGAGGTAAATCAATTTACCCACTGCCACGAAGGCGACTACGTGGCTGACACGTCGTCAACAGGGCCGTGCGCGTGCAGACAGAGGGGCGGGCGCGTACGGAGATGGGCCGGACTCATACTAAAGGGGCCGGACGCGAACGGTTTAGGGCCGGGCGCGCACTGAAGGGGCCGGGCGCATATAGGAGAGGATCGGGCGCGTATCGTGTTGGGCCGGGCGCGTGTGGGGAGGACCGCTCACGTATCGCGAGTGGCCGGGAGCGCGCGGTAAAGGGCCGGGCGCAT